>JBAIZL010000001.1:47313770-47431270 GCA_036971475.1 Prosapia bicincta | reverse complement strand
TTAATGCCGAAGGTATGTTCTTTATGTGATAACCATGAGGACTACAGAAGAGTAGAAAAAGATGCGACTGACGGTGGTAAAAACTATGTCTTACAACAATATTAATTAGTTTGCACAAGTTAGTTAAGGCGTGAAATAGAACACACATAACTAACTGTAAACCTATCTTCAACTTTTCCCAGTATTAGGTAACTCAACGAGATCACGGATTTGTGATCTGAAATTGAATTGAAAAATGCTTAAAAGATAAAATACAAATATTTATTCATTTTTAATAATTTTTACGTAATTATTAAATATTTGTTTAAGGACCTATATTCGTTTAGTCTTATTTTTTAAATCCTAAATTCTATAAAATTTTAATTTTAATGTCTGAAAATTCTTTAATATTTGAACCCATCTCAACTCTAGTCATTCATTGAAAGTCTATGAAATCCACTTCGGAACTTTTTTACCCCATTTACTAGACTTTATTATGTCTTGATTAGTTCGGCCTTCATTAGTTACGCACAACAACACCTACATTTTCATAGGCTATTAGCATACTACTAACAAAAACAAATAAAAACATACCCAAAACCCACAAATTAATCATTTATTTACTCATACGCGTTTCAATGACCAAGTCATCATCATCAGTGAGTGTTACTACTACAAACTCTAACTTACAACTAGTTACAACTCAGTTGTAAGTTTGAGTTTGTAGTAGTAACACTCACTGATGATGATGACTTGGTCATTGAAACGCGTATGAGTAAATAAATTATTAATTTGTGAGTTTTGTGTATGTTTTTATTTGTTTTTAACATAACATCGCAAGGTAAGCTCGAAGAGTATTTGTTTAAACTAGTAACAGTTACTTTTAATAGTTATTAATTTTAACGTACCTCATATTTGTCACCATCAGTCTGAATGTGAAATTAAATAGAAATACTTTATAGCTCCAAGTTACCAATTTTCTTCTTAGGCTTATATTTTATATAAAATATTTATATATGAACAACCCAAACCTAATAAGACCTATATTTAATAGTTTTCTTATATTACGGGATCCATATTTGATGATAAAAATAAAATAGTAAACAAGAGAGTGATTGGTGTATTTCTACCCCCGGGCGCAAGTGTGCCTATGATGGTTCATGTTCTACAAATAATTAGTGTTAGTAGGCTCATCTTAGATTGAAAATGGCCGTTTATTATAATAACAAGAATCCTGGGATATCCTTACATTTTTTCAAGATATAGTATAAGTTAAAACAAAGTGTAAAATTAGGTATAATAAGGAAATTATATAAAGTAAAAATCAATTTATAAAAATATATGTAATAAATTTCTTACAGACATAAAATATCTGTTTGTAATATTTAAAATCGGTAGAGATATAATAATGTAAAGACATTCAAACTTCTGAGCACAGTAATATCCTACAAAGGCAGAGTTTATGGCCTCAACAAAAGTTGTCTTCAGTCATTTATCTTTTTTATTGAAACACAAACTTTGTATAATAAATAGGAGGAGAAGTCATCAAACATACGACACTTTTCACTACTTGACCATTTATCCAAATGCATTCCAATTATATTCTCTCTAATGTATTTTTAAAAACCTTTTAAATCATCTATTTTCATGCTTAAGTTTTTTATCTTATGTTTTTTTTATATAATTGTAAAAATAGTCTTTTTAGAACGAATTTATAGTGGTTAAAAGAGGTAAGTACAAAATAATTTTCTCTCGTTTATATTTGATTCTTTAATGGATATGTAAATATTTATACTTAGTCATCTTATATATAAATTGTTTTTTATAAGTTTTACAATTAATTATTTGAAATACTTATTGTGTAAAGGGGTTTTAAGAAACAGAGAGAGTCTCTGTTATGCTATTACATGGCTCTCATGTACGTTGTAGTTCTTTAAAATGCGTTGGATAAATATTCTCAGATCATTTTACCTAAATGTTTTGCTTCTTATTTAGAATTGATTATATTCGAAACTACATCTCCGTATATTAATCATTTTATTAGTAAAATCCAATGGAAAGGAGGTTTAACCCTACACGGGCATTTATGAGCTACTGGAAAGTCATTCTGTGGCAGATGTTCTTATCAGTTCTTATAGTAATTACTTTCTTTAAATACTCCTAATAAATTATTGAAATATTTTAGCCAACTGAAGACTTACTTTATATAATTTGATTTTAATATAAAATATTCATAATCATTAAGAAGTGGATGAACAACGTAACAGAACCTAATGTAAGTCTTAGGCTAACCATTTTAAAAATAATAATTATAGTGTTCAAATCGTAATAGATATTATATGGTGTTCCTGCAATTCAGCAAGTATTATAAGCTTATTACAGTTCATTTATTATTATAAATTGACATGTTTAAATTTAACTTTCATAAATAACTATACAAAATTAATTTTAAAAAAATTTACTTTGAATTTTATTAATGATGTGCTAAAATATATACGCACCTAATATAGTTTAAATAATTTAATATATACTACATACTTACACTTACTGTTGACAGGTTAGAACTATATATATTTTTCTTAGACACTCATTACAAATTATTTCAAATTTACAACCCTGATAATATCATGTCCTATGAGTAATAAAAACAGCTCTTGTTTTGAATTAAAAGTATTCACTTATTTTAATAAAATTTACCTTTTCTGAAAAGTATAACAAAATTAAACCGATTTATAGACAAGTTCAAAGCAAACGTTAACTGAAGGATAATACCGATGATCATTGTAACCATCATGTTTTACATACTGAACTGTCCAGTGCATTGTTTAAAACTATTTTGAAAATAGTGGATAGATATTGATAAATGATAATAAGGATCTCTGATTTAAAAAAAGACTCAAAATATGCGTAGAGCAGATCATGAATTAGAGTATCTAAATTATATTTAGTACATATATATGTATTGATCAATAAATACTACTCGACGAATAATAAACGTGGTATAAACAAATAAATACGTAAAAAATTCGTTTTGAACATATGGATGAAATATTCGGCACAGTGCATTCCAACACATTACTTTGGTAAAGGGCAGAATTCTCTCCAACTTTCCAAATAAGCAAACATTACATCCGATCTTTATTCAGCTCAGTGAACACGCAAGAGCTATTATTTGCTTTATATTTAGTTTCATGTGAACGAAGTGAAATATAATGATATCTGCGATTATACAAATTTTAATATTTTGACTCATTGTGAAATCAGACAATTTGTGAATTGATTAAATTATTCCAAAAAATATTTTGCTTGTTACAAAAAATTAAGAATTTCAAATAGATAAAAAGTCAGATAGGAGATTGCAATGTATTGCTATGGTATCACATCAATAATAACATTTACACATGAATTATGCTGCTATGATTTCAAGTTTGATCACATTTAGATCTTTACCTTGTTCTTGTTATAAATATTTAAAGTATTTGGTGAATAAAACCTATTTTGGTTTATTACAACCATCCTTAAATGGATTAGTAATAATCCATTTGCAAAACGAATATACGTCTATTTCAATTTGTCCCAAATTTAATTATTACAATAATAAAATAAGTCTGACGTCTAATATTTATAAATAAATTCATAGCAATAACGTAACAGAGTTTGAACGAATATCACAAGAAACCATAAAAACTAGCTAATTTAATATGTCATTCGACGTTGGTACATTAAATTAATGTCAGTCAACGTCTGTCTTTACCTTACCCATCTTTGATAATTTGAGTCTTAATATATAAATATTTTTTTATTATTATTTATTTTTCTTGGTATTGTCATAAATCAGACTGAATCTAAGTAAGGCTGTAAATGGCAGACAAATGAAGTGAATAAGAATAAATTTGTTTTGCGATTGTTCTCGTGTGCTATTCTACAAAGTTGACTTTATACTCCTTCCCCCATATATGCATCTTTATATCTTCCTTGATCTTTCAAAAAGTTTTGGTATTATAGCAATCCTTGTCTAACAAATGGGTGTAACGGATATATAAAACTTTGTGACTTTGCTGAAGGGAAAGTATACTTCAAATTCTCAACCATGTATACCGAATGATACTTCCTTGTTTATCATGCCAGGGGCTTTAAGTGCTCTAATACTTCGCTTTATTCACAATCCTTTCCTAGTTTTTTAGACATAACGACAAATTGTTCAATCGGAATAAAATATTAGCTACCATAATGACGTATGACGATAATACAATGGCTATTTTGTACATGGAACCATTCTATGAAGAAAGCCTATAAAGATAAAAACACCTTCGTCAATTTTTCATTTCAGTAATTTAAAAAAGAGTTTCATTTAAATGGGAAATCGTATATTTTACTTTTAATTGTAGAATTATAGAAACTTTTACACGTGGAATATTTGGGGGCTACAACAATGGTGCTTGTTCAAATAATACACTTAACATTAACTCTGTTTTCGAACACATTAATTAGTAAATCTTGTTCCGTAAAATTATGTGACGATAAATTAACTACAAACAGGCTGCTATGAAAGTAGTAATGACATTAAATTGTTACTAGAAAATCCTCAAATGAATATTTTTAATCTAGATTGACATATTACTATTAGAAAAGGTCTTTTCCGCCTCTATATTTAATCTACTTATGTATATTTATTATTTAAATATATATATTTAATAATTTAATCAGATTATAGTTCGACAGGAACTGTGTAAATTTATATGTGTAACTGAATCCTTATTATATTTATAAGGCCTAGAAATATAAATTTTCAGTAGAAAACATTCACTCAAGATATGTTTATACACATTAAGAGTTTACATATTTATATAACTGAAGTAATGAAAGTCTTATTACTAGCTTTTACGCTGACAAGAAGGATTATTTTTATACGTTGAATTCATATTATAGTGGGGAACCCTAAATAGGATATAAACATATAGTTAATCCATATCATAAAATATAATTTATCAGAAAGATTGAATACAAATATGTTTATTTATTAATTATACTGTAAAATATTGCCAAATAAAGCGTAAAGAACAATGTATACAGCAATATGACAATTAACAAGCAGTTAAGTATCTACTAGTAAGGAATATAGTGATGGATAATACTGACATTCTAGGACCATTAGTTTTTTTTTGTGGATTATAAATGTTTGTTGACAAATATTCTGAAAGAAACAATAATCTCATACGCTGAAGTTAGTGTGGATATAGTTAATGTAGAAACCTGGGCTGCAGCTCGCATTAAAATGAATGATTACTCAGGGAAAGTTTCTGTCCGGATTGTTGATAACGAAGTATCTTTAAATATAGATGAGACTGTCCTATTGCCTTTCAGTGGCTATAGAGATGGCTTGCCACTTGATTCCCTTCTAAATATCTGATAGAGGACTGTTACTATAGTGACGAAATGTAAATATATATAAATATTAAAAACAATAATACGAATGGGGATAAACACTGTGAACAAATAAAAACTTCAAAATATTCGGTATTCATTTATATAAAAAGAAATTATTATGCTAATTTACTTGACAATTTTATGATAATTTTGGAGGCTATGGAATTATTGCTTTGAGTGGAGAGGGTAAGATATTCTTTATAATATTTAAAAACAGTTACAAAACCAGATTATTAAAATCATGAAAAAAGCAGAGAAATTATAAATAGTTTGTAATAAATCATTTTATTTGATTATGAACATTTTATAAAGGAATGTATATTTTCATTATAAATAAGTAGGTTCAATACCTAAGCGCAAATTTACTGTAAGTAATTAAACTGCCAGTGTTATTACTATGAGAGTTCGTAATAACCTATCTTAAGATATTATTAAGGTAGAAGAAGAGATAATTATAATTCGATTTTATAAGATAGATTAGGTTCAATTATTCATAGCAAACAGTGTTTTGGCTTATAATAAAATTTGAATAGTATAAAATTAAAATATCTAAAATATTATATTTACCTGTTATTTAATGTTAGTTTAATTATTTAATAGATTTCATTATAACAAGTCATGTGCACAGATACTGCCTTATCCCCGGAAGCCATGCTGTTTTGTTATGTAACTTGTATATTTTTCTGTGTTTCAATAGAAAATAATTAAATAAATATTTTCTTATAATAAACTAACCACGAAATATTTAAAACATGATCTGATAAAAAATATTACCGAAAATTGGTTTTGTTACAAAGAAACCTATATGATGGAGATAATCTTATAGTTTAAATCATCCATGTTAAGAGGTACACAAATAAAAAAGGCGGTATATTATTTTAAAAAATATTGAAAGAAAACTGTTTATTCCTTATTATATACATAATAAATATGCGCTATTCAAAATATTAAATAAAATCAATTGAATTATCCACTTTTTTCAGTTGTTTATGTAAAGTGTTTCATACAGAAATTACCACATTATTCCAAATACACTACACTTTACTTTATGTTCTACTCGAAATGTTGTCATTACTTTTACATTAAATACCAAGTCATGCAGACAACATAATCTACCACAATATCTCATTTTTAGCTTGCGATAATGGTTACCTCTTTATCAAACCGATTGTAATGAATGACCTCTGAATAGGATTAACTACATTACACACACACACACACACACACACACACACACACACACACACACACACACAAACACACAAGGTGTTTTATATGTAATGTAATGTACAGAACGTAATCTGTAATGCCTATATTGTTATTCAACATTTTAATTCCACATAACTTCACCAACGCTTCAAATCTCTCTGATAAGACTGTCTTTAACGTATAACATTCTATGCAGTATACAAATAGATTAACTCTGAATATACCCAAGATGTTAAAATACCTTTATCAGAGGTGTTTTTAAATCTTACCTGTAAACATAGTGGTCATTTTGATGAAAGGTGACACTACATTTTCCATTCCCTCGCGGCACTTTAGCTCTTGCGAGGGATCCCGCTGGTCGTTCAGTGTACGTTCCAAGTACGTAAGTAAATGCGATAACTATTTAAACAGCTCTTCAACTGAATAGTATTGCCTTGGGACTAAGACGCGACCATTTCCCAGAATTGATGGGTTTTCCCATCGAAAATTCTCTCGTGATATACGTGTCTTAGTACCTGGTATTTTGTCTTTTTAACATTGAATTTTATATAGAGAGTTCAAAGATACTTCTATGTTGGTAAACAAAAAGAATTTACTAATGGTCTAAAATTAATTTAATTCAAAGACGACAATAGCCTAATAGTTTTAATGGAAACATTGTTGCTTAGTTAACGTGATTATATCTAGGATTTCAAGATATTTAGGCATGAAATCAATTCTATTGAAAAAAAGGTTGGAATAAAATGAAAAACAATTATGTTCCTAACAATTTGTTTCCTAAATTAGGTTACTGAAAATGTGTCTGATTTTAGGGGTGCTATTTATCAAAGTATTTCTTTAATTATATTCGATTGTATTAATATTACTAGAGACTATAATACCAACAGTTATATAAAAAATAAAACAAAGGGTTCTTATTGTTATTATGTTTTTTTGTATTTATTATTATGTTAGCCAATTATCTGCATGCAGTCATGCACGCTTTAGTTTGTGACAGATTCTTTTCCTTTTAAAATATAATACAAGTTTTACACATAAAACAAAACTAACTATAAATACAAACATACACAAAACTCACAAATTATGCATTTATTTACTCATACGCATTTCAATGACCAAGTCATCATCATCAGTGAGTGTTACTACTACAAACTCTAACTTACAACTAGGGTGAAATTAAGGTTACACTTCCGTATTTATGTTGTAAGTTAGAGTTTGTAGTAGTAACACACACGGATGACGATGAGTATGTGTTGAGTAAAATAAATGCGTATGAGTAAATAAATGAATAATTTTTGAGTTTTTTGTATGTTTGTATTTGTTTTTAACATAACCTCATAAGCTAAGCTCAAAGAATATTTGTTTAAAACTAACTATGAAATAATTTTTGTATTCTATATTTTCTTATAAAAACAGACTGAAATTTCTACCGTTAGAGTTTTAAACTGGAATATCTAAATTATCATTAATTAGAAATAATCTAAAACAACATAGGCTATTTAAATACAAGAATATTTATTAATTTATATTCAAAGTTTTCGTTGGTAGAGCTTACCAACGTAAAGCTTTGAATATAAATTATTAAATATTTTTGTATTTGAATAACCTATGTTGTTTTAGAAACTAAACAAAAAAGCATATTTTATATTTAAATAAAAATAATATAATAGGAAACATGTGCAACATTATGTGGTTCATTTGATGTGGATTTGCTTCGTGAACAAAATTAAATCACCGGTGACCAACAGTCATAATACTGTCACATATTATGTCAAACAAGCATTCCCAAATTAACGTGTAAACATAAAGTCATTAATGATTTTATAATACGAATGATAAATCAAGGAGGAGGGAACATCTCTTGGCTGCACCAGGAGGAACAGTGAACATTTTAATTAGCTTGAATATGGCAACGGTTTTATTATAAAATGATATAGCTTTAGCTCCTTATTGACCTAGCCTTTAGGTATTGAAAAATTAAACTTGTTTGAAACCCTTTGCTCCTCATTTCTCATCCATGCAACCACAATGTGCCACAGCAAAGCTTGGTAGGTTACAGATAGTATAGTATAAAACATGTGCAACTGCTGAAAGGTTTCATCTATTTATTTGAAGACAAATATTGTAGAGTGGAGAAATATCATAACAAAAACGAAAAATTATAATACAAATATAAATATAATACAAGTACAAATATAATAGAAAAATAAAATAAAACTAAAATATTTTATAAATATTGGGTAAGAAATAATGTTTAATTGGCTGCATTCGTTGTATCGAAATTGAAAAAAAATATTTTTTTAATTATTTTTTTAAAAATAATAAAGTGACAAAACATTTTGCGCACGTGCTCAATGCTCAATTATGAATAGAATGCTGAATCTGCTGTGGACGGATACAAATGTGGACTACACCTTACACCGGTCGTTTATGTAGCTTGTATATAGACATTATTATGTTTTAGACGTTTAAAAGATATTATTAAATGGTAATATTAACATTGATGAGATGATACATGGATAACTTGAGTATGAGTTGACACAGTCTAATAGTTGATACATGAATTTTCGTAACTATGTAATGGTTTTCTAGTACATCTAGAGGATTTTTTAAGCCTTTGAATTGTGTTTAAAATTTTTGTCAGTACTTAGGTGCATACTTTAATATTTTTAAGAAAATGGTAGAAAATCTTTTTTAGATGTTGATGTAGATGTAGTAACTCAGAAAAACAGTGTTGTTTTATAAATAAAATGTTTGTTTCAAGAGAAAAGATTGCGACGAAAACAAATTATGCCTATAACACGGAAGAATGCAGTAATTTTAAAAGCATCCTGAAAGTGAAATTTGGCTGTTCAAGTCCCTGTAACTAAAAAGTCAAAAGCTTGTTGTTGAAAAGTAATTATTTTTCGCTACAAAGGAAAGTATAAAACGTCTTATAGATATTTTTTTTGTTTTCAAGGAAAGATGTTTAGCTTTAATAAAATGTTGAAAAAATTACAATTCTCGTTTACCTGAAGGTAGTTATTAATACAGTAATATTATGCTAGTTGATCAGTGCTGAAAAAGAGATTTTAAAACATCGGGTCGATTGACAGATAAAAATATTTACATATTAGGGAAAAAATAAATCATATAATTAACTTGAGGTTAACTTTGAGAATATATCATGTACTCGTGTAGTTACAACTTGTAGGATTGTAAAAGTAGTTTGCAGAGAATCTAAACCAAAAGGTTTAAAGGGAATACCCGATACAAATAAGTTTGTTCATTCAAATTTGAAAGAAATATAAATAAATAAAAGAGTCGATACGCGTAACATTATTAGAATACGAAACTATAATACACTGGAAACTTACTGTTTATATGAAGAGTGATACTGTAAGTTGTATCAACAGCCATTCATTAGACTCAGGTTTTATGGAGGCATCATTTACAAACCTGAAAAATCAAAACACGTATTTATCATTTAATCTATAATAAATAAATTACTTATTAATGTAAACATGTAAAAAAAATATCATTGATAACAAGAACGTAACATTTCAAAACAGTAAAGTATTAGTGTTTGTAAAATGTTATTGCTAAATTTTTAACATTTGTAATATCAATTTTAATTATTATTATAAATCTATATATATATGTACGCTTATGTTGTATGTGTGTATGTATGTATGTTATATATGCCTAAACCGCAGAAATAAAGTTGCAGTTACTGAAATTTGAACGGTTTGTTTAAGTTATTCTCAAGATGGTTATTTTGAAGTTTTATTTAGATCCATCCTCCGGGCTTTGCCCCTGGGCTTATAATGGATCAAAAACCCATGCATATATGTATGTGTGTATCTTAGGGGCGCCTAAACCGCAGAACAGAAGTTAATGAAATTTGGAGGGATTTTTTTTCAAAACATTCCCAGGACGGTTAATATGAAGTTTTGGTATAAATCAATCCACAGTGCTCCGCCTCAGGGTCTTAAGATAGTTCAAAAGCTGTTGTTTGTATGTGAGTATGTATGTATCTTATGGACGCCTAAAGCGCTGAACAGAAGTTATTGAAATTTGGAGTGATTCTTTTAACTTATTCCCAGGACGGTTCATGTGAAGTTTGGTGTATATTCATCCAGAGGACTCTGCCCGAGAAGTTTAGGGTGGTTAAAACACCGATGTTTGTATTTTATGAATGCCTAAACCACTGAACAGAATTTAAAAGGATCGCTAATGAGATTTGGAGGGATCGTTTAACATACTCCCAGGACGGTTCTTGTGACTTTTGGTGTAAATTCCTCTATAGGGTTCTGCCCCAGAGGCTTAGGGTGGTTCAGTGTACAGCCTTTCAAAAGTCTAATATTATAATGTCTATGCATACTAGCTTTACCGCTTGACCCAACGTCTCCAAGCAGAAGACACTGATGAAGATTGGTAAATAGCGATCGAAAACGTTCTGTCTCAGTAAGTTTTAAAAAATGTACAAAATTTTAGTTCGCCTAATTATAAAGTATTGTTTAAGAGATTAATAAAATTCACCGAATGTAATGGACTACAAATTTCAAGAAAAATAATAAGGAAAACCCTTATGAAACTAAACGAAGATTAGATCCTACTAATGACATAGCAGACTCGGATAGGAAAGAGATAACCTCGTGTATGTTTTTGAGAATTCCTGAGATCGAGAAGAAGCGGAGTTAATTAAAGGTTATGCAAATGAAGGAAATGAATGACAAAATTGGAATGAGGGAATGTAGGGGAGTCTTAAGAGGTGAATCTGCTTTAAAGATGACAGTAAACAGCGTCAAACAAATTTAACATTAGTGTAATATTAACAATTAATGAAGAATTTAAAATTAAAGAATATAAAAGTCCTATTGTAACACAACCTTTTTGACAGCCGAATGTCGTAAATGCCTCTAGTTCATAAAATCTGTCACTGAACCTAACGAACAACATCCAGAGTTTATATTTTTTAATGTATTACCGGGAAAAGTATTTAATGTTTTCGAAAGATGTATCTGACTTTTGATAATAGGTTTTGTAAAGAAAATGTTTATCCGATGGTTGCATATTCAACCGTTAAACTAAATCAATCAATCACTCTCCACCACCAAAACTGTCGAACTCTCTCCACCCGAAAAGTTTAGTAACGGCTGCTAGCTAAACGCAAATTCATTGTGCGAGAGAGCTATATTGTATCCATATTGTATGTTTTTCTTTCATAAAATTTTCATAACCATTTATCTACAGAGATAAAATACTTCAAATTTCAACGTTGTAAGAGACAAGCTTTTTTGAGAGTTTATGAAAAAGTGTGCACTGTAATCTAAAGTAACATTAATACTTTATTATTTAGAAGAAAGAAAGATTCTTCATGAACAACTACTGTAGAAGCTAAATAAATGAACAAGTAATTCCGTTGTACAGAATTGATTTGTTAGAACGCTAATTATCTATATTTTATTGAAAACAATATGTAAATAATATTTTTAAATAAACGTAATTTGAGCAGATTACCTCTAAGTCTTCTTAGAGGTTACTCAATATTTAGAAAATTATATATTTGGGTACAACGGGTTACATGTACAAAATCATACGAACATACACACTCACACCCACACACACATACAAACACACGCGCGCACACTCACACTTACACTCGCACACACGCGCACACACGCACACACACACACACACACACACAACACATACATACACACACGCACACACACGCACACACACGCACACACACGCGCGTGTAGATAATAGATGCAAGATAAGATATTGATATAAAAGTCCATGGTATTGAATAACAGTAAGCAATAGGCTATGGGTAATTTATACAAGGTCATTTACATGTAGAACAAATACTCCATTGGACTCCTGGAAGGTGTCCGAAGATCCCATTAAAGTATAAAAAAATTATTAATAAAAATGGACTAAAGATAAGATCAAAGATGAGATATAACAATACGGTATTATCTAAAACCCAAGCTAGCGTCGACGGAGAGGCTTACTTGAGTTACGCCTTTTGGCCATTGGGGTTAGAGCACTCTATATGAATCTTTTTTAATAAAATATTTTTAAAAATATGTCCAATTGAGATAGTTTGTTGACTATAGAGATGTGTATGTTTGCATACTTGTTGATGTCTGCCGACGAGAAAACATTATTTTTGGTTTTTGACCATGGTAAAATCCAAAATGCCTAACAAAAAGAAGTAGACGAAGAGGTTATTATCTACTTTTAATACAAATGAAATCCAGAACGTTTGGTTTGGATCATGTGTACATACTATGCTTTTTTTTTGTAAACGGTGGTTGACAAAAGTGAGAAAGACAGGGATATCAAGTTTCTTAAACTTGTAATACACATTAAAACGTTTGTGGTTAACTAATTAACACATTTCAAGTGTTATATTTTCCACTCGATAAATCTGATAGTAAAAACGTAGTTTTCAAAATACACATTTAATGGAAATATTTTTCCAACGGTAAACATTTCTACTTCAATGTACTTAAATGCTACTTTTAAATGAAAATATAAATTTGTGGTTAAAGATCTAAAATTATTCAACGTGAGAATGTACACTGAGGATTTATAGCGAGTAATATAATAGGTATTTAAGTATATACGAATTTTAACCTCTCTCTTTCAACCCACACTGTCAACTAAAAATTATCAAGAAACTAGACCGGACCTAATACATATGGACTTAAAATTGTTCAAGAATAAACTTTATATGTATTTGTAGTGCAATGTTTTTTCTAAGTTGACAGCTGTTTGGGAAAATACCCTTTGCAACATAAAACCATTGCATTTGTCATAAAATAAGTCGTAAAAGATTTAAGTAGCCTTCAGTAGGGATAAATCAGGGAAACATAATTCAATGCCTTTAAATCCCCAAAAGCTCGCCTCTGTATTTATAACTTTGTTTTAATATATATTCATTATAAAAGCATTTCTTGTATCTTGAGGCTCACATTTAGTATTCGTAAAATGTAACTACCATAGTTTTTATATCAAAAGAAATTCTTTTCTTACTGGTATTTTCTGTATAAATTAATATAAGTTTGTTCATATACTATATTTAAGAAATATTTAACTAAGTGAATACGTAATTGCTTACTTGCTGACGCGATTCAAAGCATTCGTTCCTTTTATGAAGGTAACCCTCTACTCCTATATTCAAATAGGTATATATTTCGGTAAACGTTTTGAATATATAGCCTAGATTGTTTTATAGTTTCTTCAAACATTCTATTCCAGAGGTAATTTATTTTGCCTTTCTATTTGAAACGAACGCTATGATTAATTACAGTTTAGCTTCGATTTTCAAAACATCTGTTTCATCAATCAAACTCTGAATTTCGCTGAGTTTACAGCATCGTAGTAAAGCAGTTTGCATAAAACATTTAAAACGGTGCAAAGCCATGAGCTCTATCTGAGAATCTTGATCGTTTATTCTATTCATTCTGTTACGTCACATTAAATCTATTTTAATGAATTGCTGACGATTGTAACCTTCTTTACTGGAAAGGTAAATAGCTATACTAATTGAACATTTTAAAAAACTTATTTATGTGTTTAAATAAATTACATTATTATTTAAATAATAATGGTACCTATTTTAGGTACCTACTTTACAATCATGAAATCAGCGTATTAAGTTATAAAAGGAACGCAGTTTATAAGGATGCTTGGTATAAATTGATAACAACTTTTGGCGATGTGGATAGGCTAATGGTGTATATTCTTTCTAACTAAATTTTATGACATGAAAAGCCCGCTAAAGAATCAAATAAAATAATATTAATTTGGTTTACAGATGGTCTCTAGACTGGTGTGTAGGCTGTTTCTACAGCAGCTTACAATCGAATGGGCGTCGCAAACTCCATCTGTTCTCACTGCCTAGAAAACGAAGGTACGGATGATCATCTGCTCATCTGGAGCGCTTTGGCTCACTGCAAAAATTATACCTTCCAGGAGTGGGCAAGGTAAATATTGGGCGGCAACGCGGTTAATGACACAACTGCCACTGATGGCCGTTGGCTGATTACTTAAAAATTGGTTTATAATGTATGAACTAGATAATAGATCTTTTATTCAATGGTTTAAAAATAATAATAACTTCGATTGACCCCTCGCACTACCGAAAACTCTGAATTAACGGAAATACGTTTCTGTGCATCACAAAAATTAGACGTTTTATTGTACCCTAATACTATAATAGAAAATACCCTCAATACGTTTATAGAACTGTATATGAACATTTCTTGGAGTGCAGACTCACTTCCTTTGCGCAACGTATTGCTATAAATATTTCTTGGAAGCCCTACTAGTCATTTTCTTTGAAACAGATAAATTAGGCTCAAATAGAAATATGCTCGAATTTAACGGAAGCTCAATATATCGGGTTTCTGAATTTCGAAACTCTAGTGTATATCTGACCATCTGATACATTCACTTCGCAACACATGTAGAAATTGCCGAGTAGGCTACTGTGTTATATAAAAAAGAATTTAAAACGTCCACTCTATGATGCCATATTTTATATCGTTTGATTGGATCAACGTTTTCATATTACGTTATAGAAATTAATTTCAAGTGTAGGGCCTAAATAAAAGCTAAGCAAAACTTCTTTATAGGATGAAACCTCCGATATTTTAAAACCAAAAACCATATTATAAACATATTATTCCAAGACTGTAAACAAGTTTATATTAAAAGGTTAGAATATTGCCTTTATTGTTTTGATGAATTATATAAATGTGATAAAGTACTGAATCTGCAATATTTTAACGTTGCTAATGTTTTAATTTAATGTATTTTGCGTAAGTAAACAATTCCTTTCAACATCTAAGAACATTATTTATAGATTGGGAAGGACAAAAGTGATTCAACCTAATTAGGTTAATGTGTATTAATTATTGCCGCTGCTGGGGGGTGCTCTCAGTACGTCTTTAATGTGTTTAGACTTTATAACAGTGTTTAAAGCAGTCTCCCTTAATGACTATATTCCCAACCACAGAATAAAAATAGGCCGTATAACGAAACTAATTACTGAATTGAGATGTAAAAATAAATAATGAAAGCAATGTAATATTTCCATAAGATAAAAAATAGTTACCTAGAGTAATATAAAAGCAAAAATAAAATGTTATAAATGAATATTAGGATTTTAGGTCAAGATAGTAGGATTCGTATAATTCTATTTCGATCAGAGTTATGTATCTGAAGCTAATGTTAGCATGTTCCAGTATATGACTCGCAATGGTTTTGAAGAATTAAACTCATTCCAAATGTTTCACGATGAAATTAGATAACGAGTTAACATTGGGTTATAATTGATAAGATTGTTATCTTTGATTTAATTTTATAACACATGAAATTAAATATGAAGCTTGAGCGTCAAATATTATCTCAATTTTAATCTGCTTTAAAAATTCAAAATTCACACATTATAGCTTTTTCATGAATTGTTGTAAAATTTGTGATCTATTTTCATTTTAAAAGATCTTAAATCAGGTCCTATTGGTAAAATAATCTCATCTGAAAAGAGGATAAATTGCAGTAGGAGGATGAAATAGAACTATTCACTGCGTTTAGAGTAAAGTATAAAATCTGAGAGTAATTTTCTTTCACTAAATGAATAATAAGCAATCCGCGTTTTTTAATCAAGAGGCAAATTTGGACATTATGAAGAAATGAAAATAATAAACGGTTTGAGTTTAGGATTAGAAAATTTGACTAACACCTTAAATAGGTTTTTGACCAAAATAAAAATCTCAATAAGGGATTGTAAAACTAATTAGAAGGAGAGTAATTTCTCGAAACCTATCGATAGAAAGGTTATTTTCTTAAATATACATATATAAAAGTTTTTTTTTGACTAAATAAAAGGTTTCTTGTTATATTTTAATTAAAAACTATAAATTAAATAACATATTTTTTCTAAATACCCAAGTTTATGAAGAAGCAGAACGAAATGAGTATCCAGTGAATCATATATTACTGTTTGGTCAGAGGAACACTCTGGATAAGTCGTTAGAGAGAGAGAGAGAGAGAAAGAGAGAGAGAGAGAGAGAGAGAGAGAGAAAGAGAGAGAGAGAGAGAGAGAGGGAGAGCGAAAAAAGAGAGAAGAATGAAGGTATGTAGTAATATTTTGAATAGTTCTTGCTTGAAGAAGTAGTCTTATTCATGCCAGAACATAGACGTAAATGGTAAATACATTGACTTGTTGCTCCAATGCCTAAATTATTTGATTGTCAACTATATATTTTTTGGACGACTTGCCCGTGTGAGCAAGTCAGTTATTCTTCAGTTACGTTGCAGGTGTTTGGTGTTTAAATTGCCCATCAGTATAGTGCGATCTTGACTGAACTGAGTAATTTGTACAGATCGGATTAAAATGGGCTCCTGATTGGTAGCCCAATAAATCACCAGGTATCCTGGGACTGTGAAGAGGGTTTAATTCTTATGATGTACTTTAACAGAAGCGTGTTCAATTGGGGACCACCTGGAGCCAATACTTCTGAAAACTATCGTCACCGTGAGTGCTTCCCCTGAATTTACCTTGTGTAAGTTACTTATATAGTAACAAAATTATTGAAAGCCTGTTTCCAGCCCTGTCTTATCAATATAGATACGTAATTTTTATAAATATTTTACATTACATTTTTTATCGAGTTAACCATTTTTCATAATTTAGTTTTATTTTGTAATGACTATATGATTTTCAAACATTGGGATAGCAGGTTTGGAGTTTGTTAATTTATTTATTATTTTTAACCGGTCTTTATATATTTGTAAGCTTTCAATTTATATGAAGCATTTGTATAGTATATATATATATATATATATATATATATATATATATATATATATATATATATATATATGGTTTGCAAAGTCTAAATATTCTTCATATTAATCTTGAGTCGAACAGAAACGTCGAGTATTTATAAATTTCCCGAAATTTGGTAGTATCATTTTACTAATGTAAGTAGGTTGGAACAGTTCGAAGTTTATAGAGTCTCTTCAAGATATTTCTTTAGTTCGCATTTACTTCTAACATTTTAGGTTTTTTCGTTTCACTGTACGGTTTAAAATTCCTGACCCCGGCAGTGGATATAAGACAGACCTTAAACGATTTTCATGTCTTGGTTTGTGCTGACTTTATTCTATGAATCGTGTTGCTACCGAAAGAAATTGCATTGTTGGTCGCTATAATAAAGCTAAACCGAAATCGATAAAATGAAGACGACTCAAGCACGCATATAAATCTAGTCTCTCTTCTACAATATCGCCGACGCAGAATTTATATAACCGCTTCTAATTGAATAACGATCCTCTCAACGTTGATGTTCATGTGAAAAACAAACTAAATGCATTCAGGAACATTTTACCGATTTGACTTTTATTATAAACTAATCATTAGGTTAGGTAAAAATTTAGCATACAAATTCAAATGCATATTAAATATTCTTTTGGATACACCGTCTACAATTGCTATTATTAAAAGTCAACACCAGGAATTTCTATTTTTAGGCTGTATGCTTACATCAAGGCGATAAGGATGCCATTTGCTATAGTCACATTACAGTTGGAGATTAAGTCCATAATTTCTACCTAATGCAATACATACTGCCTTATCTGAACAATGAGCAGCATTAAATCCGATCAAAAGATCTACTGTCACATGGAGGTCGTACTTTGATAGATCGCTTAAGATGAATCTAAATATGCCTAATAACTTTTTACCAAAACTGTATATATATATATATATATATATATATATATATATATTATAAATATTTCAGAAACAAGAATAATAATGTTAATGAATATATTTATTCTATTCAAAGCTTTTCGCCGATAAAATAGTACTAGCATCTGCAGGAAAATAATTATCTAATCTTCAGACAGATAATCTTTGAGTAGAATAAATGTATTCATTAAAAGTATTCTTGTTTTTGAAATATTTTTAATTTTTTAACTATATTACAAGAAAACATATCACTATATTTAATATATATATATATATATATATATATATATATATATATATATATATATATATATATATATATGTGTGTGTGTGTGTGTGTGTTGTGACGGGCAGAACCCTGTCACAATTGCCACCAAGAGGGAAAATAGTTAAAAGTAAAGCCAGGTTAAAATTTTTGTTATGACATTAAGCCAAGCCATTGAGAAGGGGGTTAAAAATTTAAAGTAAATTATAGGGGGTCATTTTCAAGGGGAAAATTGTCAAATTCGGCCTAAAATTACAAACGACATTTCCATAGATGCAGTACAACAAATAAAGAACAATGACAAGAATAAGAAAAATTCGTTAGTAGCACGGAAAAAGAGCTATGCAACCCGAGAAGAAAACAAGTAAATTAATTCCTTTTGGATGTCATTTCCTTTCTCACGCTCTGGCAGTGATGACGACAGACGCGCGCATCTATGTATGCAAAGTTGGAGAAATATCGATTTTTGATTGGTCTGATCGAAACGTGGGAAAGTTGCTACAACAAGAAGCCCAACGGTTAAGGAGGGGCAAAGCGTTACTTGGCATCGAGAGACGGGGTTAGAAGGTTGGTCAAGCGGAGTTCGGGTGAGTAATAGCCGCGAAGAAATGAACTTTTGTTTTAGTGAATAACGACGATCAAAAACGATGGGAGGCTAGACGGTTGTGTTTCGCTGAAATGTAGGAAGTGCTGTTTCATAAATGGGGCCCTTTCGGATTAAGATCTATCCGAAAGCGGTGCTCATAACTTAGACCTAAAGATGCTGCGTCGTAAGTCTTAAAGTGTTTCGGAATAATATATAAAAATGCAACTTTACTTGTGGTACGGACAGGAAAGTATGCAGTGTTTTAAATAGGGACAAAGTTTTTTAAGAGAAGAACAGTTTTACTTTTGAAATAGTAAAAGTAGAAAATTAATGATAAACTTTGTAAAAGCTTGTAGTGTTTTAAAAATGGTGTTTAGAACAGTGTTTCATATAACTTGCAAATCAAAATCTAACCATCAAGTGCTTAATATCCACAAGATGCCCATGCAGAGGATGCGAAGACAGAGGACGACCGTGGGAACAGAAAAGGAGCTGTATGCAGGGCGTTGGCCATTTCAAACAAAGGGAGGAGGGCTTTCAACATGGCGGACTTCTCTTTTTCATTTTTGGAAGGAGCTGTAAGCGTCACTTGGAGCCGGCACGAAAGCAACCCCCCACTTCGATGTTCCATAGAAACACCTGAGGAAGAGGGAAGACTCTCAAGCCTTTGTCCAACGGAAAAATTAAGGTCAGACCTACACAGTTTTCTTTTTGCAGATGGGAGCTTGTGTTTTGATAAAATTTTAAAAGGGGAAATTGTTCATTAAATTAAATTCTTTTAAAAATAGTAGATTCCAAATTGTTTAAATTAAAAGATAGGAGCTGATGGCTTTGTTTAAGGGTGGGGATAAAAGAAACAAAATGGCGCAAGACTCATGTTAGAGTATAGCATTTAAATTCTAAAAAGATATATTAAAAATGTAATTTTGAAATAATAAATTCTTAAAGGGTTTAAACTTGAAATAAATTAAATTGAAAAAAATATGTTCAAACTTATTAACAAACAAAATTAGTAGAAAGAACAGAAAATAGAGTTTAAAAATAGATGTATTTTAAAAGTGTAAAAATCAAGTTCTATGTTTCAAGATGGCCGCCAGTAAGATTGTTTATTTACATCAGCTGACTGGAAGATCAGGCTTTGCTATGTAGAATTTGAAGAAATGAAACGATTTTAAAAGAAATGTTTGTTCTTGTTAAAATGAGTTGTTTAGTAAATGACAATTTCATATAAATCGTTTTTGGTTTTAAATATAAATGTTTTTAATAAGAATCAAAATAATATTTTCTGTTTGTTTAAAAAAGGGTTATATCGAAATTTCAAATTTTTTTAAAATAAATTTTTTGGTATAATTAATACAGATTGAAATCAATGGTTGGTTTTTAAATTATATGAGGTAAATTTATTAACAAATAAAAATAAATTACATTAATTTGAGAGAAGAAATTTTGGTTTAAATTAAGAAAGGGTTATAAGGAACAAATTATAAAGCAAATATGGAGATAATATAATTTTAAAATAAATTTTAAATTTTTTAAAATTGAGATTTAGTAAAGAGAAAAATATAATTATCAACTATGAGTTTTCATAGGATTAAGTGGGTCTAGTAATTGTTCATATAAATAATAGGTATTTTGGTTCATGTTTCAGATGTAAGGAATAATTTGTTTTGTTTTGGTATTAATTTATATATAAATAAGAAGATGTTTTTTTTCTTCTTTTCTTTCACTGGTATTTCAAAAAAGAGATATATAAAAAAGTATTGCAAGTTTAAATTGAATAGTATGGTTTTGTTTTTATTAACTAAATTCATTGATTGATAAATATTAATTAAAATTTTATGAAAATCCAATTTTCCTTCAGAAATTGTGTTGGTTATATTGTTGTAAAGGTTAATTAAATGTTAATGCATTTTATTTCACAAAAGGAAAAGGATAAAAGATTCATTTTGTAAAAGGGTTAAATAAGGGGTTTTGTAAATGTGTTAAATGATTTTCAATAACTATAATAATGTTTTATATCAGATTCAATTATATAATTAGCTGAAACTTTGGGTTTTAATTTTTCAAATAAATATGGGTTTTTCTTTCAGTAAATGAGTCAACATTGTTAAATATAAATATGAGTTATTAATTAATTCAGATGACAAGCTTATAGCGTTAAATAGGTGCATTTATAAGTTTATAACATGGATTCTATTTCAGAGGAGTTTGATAAATTTTAATTTATGAAAATAATATAATTTCAAGTGATTGTTAGAAACTAATTGGTAAAATAATGTTAATTATCATAAGTCGTTGGAATGTACAAAATGGTAAAACTCTCCCAGTTAGAAGAAGGGTTAAAATAAAGATTTAAGATTTGTTTTTGATTTAAAGTAAAGGGTTAAATTGTTTAAAGATTAAATAGTTTAAATTCAAAGATTTTGGTAAATGAGTTGGAGATAAAGTTAAATCATGTAGTTAGTTGTTTTGAAGTTTCTTTTTATGAAAATAGTTTTTAATTTTGTTATGTATAAACGTTTTAAATTGGAAGGGTTAAATTTTAATATATAATAAAAAATCAATTGGGAAAGGTTTTGCATTTTGCTATATTTTTGTCGACTGTAAACAAATTTCAAATTAATAATTAATTGGTAAATTTTTCTGATAAAATAATATAAGCAAGTAAGATGTTTTCAATGTTAAATTGTTTTAAATTGATAGGGTTTTTCTGGGTAAAATGTAGTGCATACTGTGCCATGCACATTCAAATAAATAAATGTAATTTTAAAAAATAAATATTTTTCAACTAACTTGCAAACATATTGAGTTTTCATATAAACAAGTTTCTTACACTATCCTACAAAGATGGTCATTTCTCCGGTTATATGCCTTTCAAAAGAACTCCTCCCCGGGAAGTTTCACCTAAAGGGTTAATTCTCAGCAAGTTAGGTTTTTTGTTTTAAGTCCAGGGATTTATCCACTGGCAGGATTTGGCGAGCAATGCACAGCGTTCGTAACTTCGGCTACGAACGGCTCGTAACAAATTTCTTACCCTGCAGCAGGCGCGTGTGTTGGTCATGCGCTTGGAGTTGGTTGACGGTAGGGTTGACCGCTCAGGTAAGTGAGCGTGGTGATCAAAGGGGGCGGCACGCACTTTTGGCGTGGGCCGGTCCGTTGCAGTGTGTGTGTGTGTGTGTGTGTGTGTGTGTGTGTGTGTGTGTTTAATTGTATGTATGTGTAATAGGTTAAATTTATATATACATATATAAATAATACATAATCAAAAAATAAATTTGAATTACTAAACTTTATATAATTGCATTCCAACAGTAGGATGCATTTATACATCGTATAAATAGTGTATACGTACAGTTTCTATTTTATAGACTGAGCAGATAATGTGTGAGCAATACTATTTAAAAAGTCCACTAAATTCTTAATTAATTTACTGTTTTGTGTATATACCTGCATCTATCTATTGTGACTTTTTATTTGTCGTCTGATATAAATATTAAAACTAATATTATGGATATTTACCTAATAATAACGAGATTATTTAGTTACAATGAGAAATAATTAAATACACTACTTTAATTTACTGAAAAAATATAGATTTGGTTGTTGTTAATGAAAATGATTGACAATTGATTATGTTAAGTGGTATTAATTCTGATAAGAAGACGTATATATATATATATATATATATATATATATATATATATAGAGAGAGAGAGAGAGAGAGAGAGAGAGAGAAAGAGGGAGAGAAGGATAATAAGAGAGAAAGAGAGACCTATAGACAGAACAATTAATTAGTTACATGGCAATGATATGTAATCACATTGTCTTGAGCATGGCTGTTGATACATCATCAGAGCTCTGACAGATTATTCGTACATACCTTCACTGTTTTACATGAGCTACACTTTAAAACCCCCTTAATTAAATTCTGTTTAGACTTAAGGCATACATTATTATAACAATGTTCGTGTAATAGGAACATTTAATTTCATAAATATAAAGTTAAAATAATTAAAGTAAAGTGATATAACTTGAAAATTGAAAAGATATATTTTAACTCAAAAATATGGACAAATTAATAAAAAATATACGTACTTATGCAATACTTACAGTAAAATAATAATTGCAGTACAATTGAGCGGAAAAAAATATCAGTACTTTTCTCTAAGGAAAATACGATACTCTTAGGTACAATTTTTGAATAATTACCCACATAACTGCAATGTCAAAGAAATACCCATTAACTTTACAATTAACTATAATTTAAATGGAGTTATAACTCGAGATTGTTACAGACACCTACAGCAAATGAAAATCGTTTTAGGAGGATAACTTTTTAAAATAATAAAGAGCTTGAAATAATTTTAAAAATAATAAAATTTTCTGTTATTAATATTATTGTTGTTACTGCGACACACACACACACACACACACACACACACACACACACACACACACACACACACACACACACACACACACACACACACATACACACACACACACACACACACACACACACACACACACACACATACATACATACATACATATATATACATTATACTTATATATAGACAGTTTACGAAATAAAAAACCTAGTTATAGTAAATTATGTCGAAATTATATATATATATCTCTATATAGCATAAACACACCATTTTTTAAAAATATTAGATTATCATGAGTAAAACATGCCTAATGTTTTTCGCCGAGCTTGGTTATTTTACAAAAGTCAAACATCTATAACAACGAGTGGCTCACCCGGTTCGTAAATCCTGAAACATCACGACAGACCAGTAATAACTTTATAAATGTGCTTGGCCCCTCTTATCGAGTTACTTTAACGTTAACGTTTCACCTCGGCAAAATAAAATCAAATATCATGAAGTAGGCTATCAGCCCACACAAAAAGGAGCCTGCCTTAAGAAGCCTCATAGGTCTCTAAGAACAAAATTTTATAGAAATATTTCTCTTTCAAAAACCCTCAAATTTTTTCTCTACATTTTAAGAATACATACATATAAAAAGAGGAAATAAATAGAAAAAGCAATACAATTCCAAAATTTTAAATCTATTGAATTTAATGAAGTATTTACTCAAGTTGGAGATATTTCGGCTGGTACTTAACATTTCGGTTTCAAATTTTGTAGCTATAAACTAGGAGAAATTACAGAGAAATTGAGTCCTCCCTAAACCGTTACTATCAATCAAAATCTAAAGGATGGTTTTTTAATATATTTCTTTCCAATACTTCAGGTTTTGAAGTAAAACTACTAAAAGAGTGCGTATCCCCAATGAGATGAAAATAGCTGAGGGGAACTCCCGCATTTACAATTTTTTTTATTTTGTGGAATTATAACTAGTGAACATAAAAATTAAACTATTGGTTATTATATGCTCTTGTAAAGGTTGGTCTCATGAGACCAGTTGTAGTATAAAATTGTAAATAAAATCAAATATGTAATTTTACAAAATAATGAAGTTTTTCTTTCAAAAGTTAATTTTTATTAAAAGCGTTATTGTGTTTTACTATTTAAATCAATAGAACGGCTTTAAGACAGAAATTCTGTACCCCAGGGTACAAATTATTTGTATACTATTTGTTGTTGTTGGGAGCCTACTACTGATTTTCCAAAGTTTTCTCTCTTCTAGGAAACATAATTTACTAAACTATAATTTTTGAAATATAGGTACTATAAAATATGATGTTCCTGATTAAAAGGTTCCAAATTTCAAAGAAACTTTCATTTTAGACGGATAACAAATAAAAATGAAAAAAAACTTAATACGAGTTAACGTTTTCTCTGATTAGTATTGATTAGACACTGTTGAAATGAAGACTAAATAGTATTGATTACTTAAGATTTTAAGATTCTTTTAGAAGTACTTTATCGTAAAACAACATTTTCTAATTGTAGTAAAACTTTGGAGTGAACGAAAATGTCAATAAAAATGATATTTTGTTAAGTCAGACACATAAATTGTCAATTATAAAGTTCCTAATTGTTATTAGAGATACAAATAACAAATTAAAAATGAATGAAAGAAATTCAAAAGGTTATTTGTGCTTATTATAGAAAATGACTACTGATCTAAATAAAACATTTTCTTTTAATGTTCTACTAAGAAATGTTGCAAAGCATGAAAATACAAAAGAAATATATAAATAAAACCTCTTTGGACTAATTGCCTGCTAAATATTGGGTATTTGTTTACTTTTCATATCTTTTGAACGACATAATAATTGTTGTAGAACATATTAAAGGTGATTTTAAAAAGTTTGAATTTAGTTCTGTCATTCGATGAAATTAGTTTCATTATTCCGTAATGAAATTAAGTTAAGTAGAGCCTAGCTAGTGAGAACAATTTAGAACGGTAAATATTAAAACATTTCACTCTAAATCTCCCTTCACAGTAGACATCTTCGTCGAAACTAGTCTGTTTTAATAAACTAGTGCATAGTGAGATTTAGAGTAAACTGTTTTAAAAATTTACCGTTATTAATTATTCCAGTGACTATAATTTTAAGAAAGAGCTATTGCTCATACCCTCAAGCTTACTACAATCACTGTAGGATAAGGCAATCCCTTTGATAAATTTACTAAACGTAGGTGTTTACTTTAAATGTAGTCTTTAATTACTCGATTTCTCAATTACTTCTAATTTAGGCGACAAAAGTATTATGCTTTGTAAGTAACAATTTATTTTCTATATAGGATTTCTGTTAGTAGAAGCTTCAAAAAGAAATGTTTGCAATAAAACATAATACAAATCGTTTTTGTTGAATGTATTGTTGTTTGTGGTAATCACCCCATTAATAACCATTGATTGAAGGAAATATTTTACACGCGTTTGAACTCAAGGCGTTTCAAGAAACTGAAGAGCAATTTTTTTAAGGAAAAAGTGTTTTATGGTAAAGCAAACAAAACAATAATCTGAGACTCATAATGTTTCTGATTTTTAGCTTTATTTTAGCTTTATATAATTTTTTTGCAACACAGACTGTCAATATAATATATACAACGGAATATAAAACAACGTTATAATATATATATAATGTAGTAAATAAATTTCTTATTTGTAACAAAAATTCAAACATAAACACAGGCCTATCATCCTTATTATTGTCATTAAAATAAGGCCTAATTAAATTTATTATTATATGATTCTAAAAAAATAGTATGTAATACTGTAAGTTAATTTTTATGTTTTATAAGTTTATTAATGAGTACTAGATTGCAGAATTGAGGTTTAAACTAAATTTACTGAGAGTGTATGGTATAGATTTAAGTAGTATAGGCTACTCATGATAGTGTAAAATAGCTTAATGTAAGAACAAACACCTTATGAATATAACTTTATATAAATGATGCGACAAAGACTGATTCTGTTTCTGAATCCCTTTTGACATCTAGTCCAGACCGGTATTTCTCTGATCCTTCTATCAACACCTGGTTCTTCCTTGTGTCTTTCCATTGTAAAAACTGGTTTGCACTCACATCAGAAGCGACACGGCTGTAAACCCTTAAACCCCCATTAGCTATACTATTGTAACACCATAATAATTAGACCTTGATGTCTGAGACACTATTATTATATATTATCTTATTATATGACATTATATATTTAGAACATCGCGATATAAAATAATAATATACATATCAGCAATCAAGAATAACTTGAAAATACTTTCTGTTCTCGGATTTTCCATAGCCACCATTGTCAACAATATAAAGAGCCTGTTAAACTGCCAAGTAACAATGAAACAACTATACATACAAAGCATATACACGGAATACACCACTAGAGACTTGATGGAATTGCAATTTTCTTGTTTCTATAACACGTAGCAGAGACCATCCATGATTCTAAGATCATACTCGTACAATAAAGTCTCATCTTCGATAACAATATTTTTTAATCGTTCTAATACGAATTGCTAATACTACTGGTTCTAATAAATTCATTTTACTAAAATTATCGCTAATCACATTTATTTTCTCTTTTCTTATTTATGTATTTTTCAGTATTTCATAGAATAAAATTAAGTTTAAAATTGTACCTTAAAAATTCAGTTCTTGGAAAATAGTTTTATTGCGAGTTAATGATTCATTTTTGTATTCCTGGAACAATGTGATCGGTATTTCAAACTTATCTAAACTTACACGTTTACTATCATATGTCGAAAATAATGTAATTTCATAATTACATAAAAGTAACATCACATTATTAAGTAATAGGTATTAGATAATAAGTATTAATTAATAGGTAACAATAATAATAAGTATTTTTAAATAAATAAAACCTCTAAACCACAAATAACTTTTATCTTAAACCTTGGTTTAAGATAAAAGTTATTTGTGGTTTAGAGGTTTTATTTATTTAAAAATAAACATTACGCCACAGTTGCTTCACACAGTTATAATAATAATAAGTAATAAAAATAACTACTAAGAAGAAAAAATCATATAATTATTAAAGTATATATTTACCAACCTTATTATTTTCCACACAGCACCTAAATACTCTAATTTGCCTACATTATGTATGACCTGTACAATTGTAAACGTCTCTTGTATTCAGTCTAAAATAAAATCTAGAATTGGGATTGTACTCAAGATAACTTAAAGAATCTTTAGTTTCATCGTAATATCTCTTGTTAATAAATTGAAACGTTCTTTTAAGGCTAAAGGGTGAAGTTTTTGTTTCCCAAAATATTTGCCATAGTTTACTTTGTGTTGGTCCTACACGAAATTCTTTTGTTACTGGGACCGTGAGCTTTGTTTGAATTGGTGGAGAAAGTTTACCCTTCATAAAAAAAATAACGAAAGATGCATTTAGGTTTATGGCTTATTATTAGTTTGTTTTATTGTTTTACAAGCCATCGTAATAATCGGCATTCAATAATTATATAAGTAATTACTGGTCATTTATTATTACTTAACAAATTATTTAGAAGATATTTTATGATTGGTTTATAAAATAGATTCTAGGTTAAAAATATATTTGAATCTTTTAAAAAAATTGTGAAAATACAGCACTTTTTAGAATATTGTAAATAGTAACGTAATTTTTGTTTTTAGTCAGTAGCATTTATATGAAGTACCTAACTGATTTGTGAGTTTAGTAAGTCCACCATTGTCAATTCAATTGGGTTAAAAGATGAACTTAAAAAAATTTATATTTTATAAATTGTATTACAAATACTTAAGAACTATATACCTGAGGATTAAAAGTACAAAACTATGCGTTCAACTAAATAAAATTAGTTTAATTATTATTATTACTAAAATATTTACTAATAAAACTTGAGAAACTCTAGATATGTTATATATAAGTCGTACAACTTAGTTCCAGTAAATTAACAGATAAATACCATATTTATGGTTATAAAATATATAAATAACTATAGGAAATAATAATAAATACTTTTTATATAATATTTTTCTTGAACTATGTAATTCCTGCCTGATCTCCTCTCAAGAAATATTTTGAATTATTTAGGGGATGACATACTTTATAATCCTTTGTGTGAATGTTAACGTCGTTCAAGATTATTATACAAATGATATATATAAAGTTTGTAATTACATACTCTTCATGAATAGAGTCAGAGATTAGTTTATTTATGGAAACTCTAATCTATTTGCTTCTAAGTACAGCTTAAACGTTCTTGGTAATACTTTTATTAATAATTACATTATTGTCATACAATTTACATTATAACACTGTAATCGTACATGGAAAAATAAAACAATTTATTAAATGAGTTATTTAAAATGTACCATTTTTAAAGTGATCACTATTTTACGTAAGTATTATACTCAAAAGTTTTGAACATCAGTCATTACAAAATACGTTTTTTTTTTGTTACAATGGTTTATAGCAGAGATGCTACACACAACGAATCTACAACTCTGAATATCCTAAACAACGAGTTAGAAATGTGATCGGTGAACAGAATTAAGAACTGTTGAGTATACTCAATAAATGATGGAGATTCTCATAGAACAATAAACCATTGATGAAAGTATGCATTAATGGTAGGAATGGCATAAATAAGTATTAGTAAAACAATTCTGAGAGTCTACACTATACAGCAGTCAACATTACTTGAGTGCCTAGCAATCAAGTAGAAGAAATATAAAAAATTTATTTAAGAACTTTAATAAATATTGAATAGATTCGCAACGAGGGCATATTTTTAAACTATTACATTTTATAGTTATAAAGATTTGAATAAATATTCAACATTCATGGTTACTATAATTCTTTCACTATACTTTATGTTGCCTTCATGTTAATGTTGAATTTATTTCACTTAATCATTGTCACATCTCTACACTTCTTATGGGTACTTCTTCTTCGTTCCAATAAATTAATGAATTAATTTTCAAATAGAAGAAATGCAATATATAATATTAAACTTTCATAATGTGACAGAATATTAAACCGGAGATTTAGCAAACTATGACAAACATTTCATACGGTAATTTTTTCTCTGCAAATTAGGTTTAAAGAGAGAAACAAAACAGCAATAGGAGAAAACATTTAATTAATAAAAGCTTCGCGTGTGATAAGTGATTTGTCACAAGATTAATATTGTGAAAATTTAGAGTGTGTCTGGGAGTATGTGTAATTTTCGTTTTGCGAAATCTCTTTGACGGATTTCTCTAGGCAAAAGTGGTCTACCTTCTTTAAATGATTGATGGAATACGAGAGGGTTTCCCGATAATGAAATGGGTTCGTATCCCTAGGAACAATAGAGTCGAATTCCTTCTACCATTATCCGAGGATCCATAACAAAGAGGCACGTAAGGACGCGTTGGATATGGTCCATTTAACTAATATCTCGTAATTTTTCCTTTTGATTTTTCTTACCTATGTTTTTCCTATAATACCCTTTAATATTGCGTATTCTGTCATTACATTATAATGCGATATATATAATATATAAGACTCTGTAGTTCAGATAATAACTAAATATATATTTTTTTAAAACCATTATAATTTTTTAAAAAAATATAGAAAATGCCTAAATTTTAGAAGCTAAAGAGGAATAGAAATTTATACAGATATTTAGGAGATGCTAATTGAGAATTGTTTATTAAATTAAATATAATTAATAATAATAAACTACATTATTATTTATTATTATTATTACAAATTATTTTTAAGTTATTTTTAGACTTATTTCATTATATTTGAAATAAATAGATTAGGAAACAAAATGAATAAAACAGAACGAAACCATAATAAATAATGAAACAAGTTTGAAAGTATTTAGAGGGGATCTGAAAGAAATTATATAATTCATGAAAGTTATTATGTATAAGTTGTATATTATTATAATTTATAGTTATGTATATATTTTATAACTATAGACAATCAATTCATTAATTAATTTGCTACAACAAAGTTCTCGGACGTGAATGTAAAAAATATGGAATTCTTTATGGCTTATTTGTAAATTTTTGGTGCAGAGTTCAGTCCTTTAAAATCAGTTCCTGAACATTTGTAATATAAAATTTTTGAGACATAAATTTAATAATTTCGTATTTTACCTAGTTGAATTCACAATTGTACAATTACGAGTGTATGTGAAAACTCACTAATCTGTAGAATACGTATAAAAATAAATGTTGTGGAACAATCAAAATGAAATAATACTTTTTCTATATATTATCATTTTCATTTATTTAGTTATATTAACAGGAGACAATATATTTGATATTTTTAATGTATTAAAAATACATTTTTCATCTAGGTTGTACATCAGGTTGTATTTGTTGATCTTAATTATTATCATTTAATATAATTGTTGTAGTTCATAATGAGTCTATCTTATCTCAATAATTCTGTAGCGAAGAAGGTTTAATAAAATTCCATGTAAAATAAATAACAATTTATACTTATACAGTAGTGATTAATCAGCGTATCTTACTACTGAATTCTTTTGATCTCAATTTTTCGATAGATTCTTTGATGTAACACTTCCAGCCTAAACCTTTTGTTGTAGTCTTCCTCTGTCGGCGTCTTTTTCCCTAACTTGATTTTTACTGATGACTAATCCCTAATAATCAATACATACTTTATCTAGTTAACATTTAGTCATCAAATGTATACCAACAATGGAACTTTCAGAAACAAAACTACCTTGCTGAACCCTCTATACTTTCTGTGGAACACTCGTAATATTTCATTCATGAAATATAATAATATATATATATATATATATATATATATATATATAACAATATTTATAAATAACAATAATAAATTGTAAAGTTTTTATAAAAACGCTTTACAATTATTATTTTTGTTATTAAATATTTATTTTATTGATGATATCAAATTTCTATTTAGAACAAAAACACTTACTCAGGAACAATTCATTAACATTTATTATAACAATTTTTTATTTCAACCTTTAAACAATACACAGAACAAAATTTTATAACTTAACAAGTTTTAACAAACTCGGTTTAACTCTTATTTCTTTTGATTTTATAGTTACACAATTTTAATATACCCTTGGCTAATTTTACGATCTCTTACTATCTCGGGGTTTATAGCATGGGCTATATATTTTTTTCTTTTGTTAATTAAATAAATTTTGAAAAACAATATTAAATTTTGAAATTAGTTTTAATAAATATTTTCCTGATGGAAAAACTTTAATTTGGAATAAGCAAAAAAAAAGCGAAACTATTTGAACTGGATTATGTTCTTATCACTATTAATCACAAGATATTCTAATGTACAAAATTAAACTTCCCTATTATCCTAAGAGTCCACTAAAGTTTATTTTTTTATAGCGCTATACATACTTAACTTATCAAATACCGAAATTCTGCAGGTCGCTTACGTAAGATCCCGTTCTCTTCAAATTTCACTTTTTACACACTTAAATTCGTTTTAGTTCCTTCAAATTATATTATCACTGTACTTTATCTTTACATTTTCTTATCCTTATTTAAATTTGCCAAGTTTCTTCACAAAACGGTATAATTTTGACGAATTCCTTCCAATGTAAAATTTTGACTTCTCAGAAAGGTCTGCTTCCTCGGCGTCACCACGCCAGACTGACTCTAACTACGCGTCCTTAGATTTTAAACAATTGTTTGTTTTTTTAATATGGCGGCTTCTCCTTCTTAAAAAAAAAATCATATGGATTATAATTTAGTTCGATTCCTTCTCACTAGAGTCAACTGCACACTTGACCTACTTCTTGCTTTCTACATCTGTTAATGTCAACGAACTATTTTCACCGTTTTAATTTGGTTCACATACTGTTTCAATTTTCCGATCCTTAACAAACCTTCCAGTGTTTATTTAACTACTATTATTAGTGTGTGAAGTGTCTTTGTGTTTTACTTTTGTAATATTTCGAAATGTGTGTGTTTTGACTAGACTTCATAGAAACATAACCTTTCTAATCTCATTGTTTACAATCGAATTTCACTTTCTCCTTCAAGTAATTACTTATGCCCTATGTTACTAATATTTACAATTTTGTTTGAATATAATTATTATTAGATTATCTTGTTTTAATTTATGTGTTAGGGGTTTTGATATAACACATTTCCTAATCGATTTTACAGTTCAAATACCTTCTTTACTATTCTAGGCTTTTACCTAAATTTAGTTTCAATTTTAACCTAACCAATCTTTTAATGAATTTCTATTTAAATTTTGTGTGAGTTATTTCTAATATATTCTTCCAATTCTTAAATAATATTATATAGCCCATTCTATAAATGTTACAATATACATTATATAACAATATATAATAACAAATATATATATATATATATATATATATATATATATATATATATATATATAACGTGTAACGCCAAACCTCAATCTCAGTAAAAGCAAAAATAGTAAATAGTTCGAGAGACTGGCACTTTTCAGAGGAGTGTTGTTAAACAACTCTTTGTGCTAAACTTGTATTTTCCGCTCCCTTTCTAAATGAATCTAACCAAGTTAAGAAGAGTAGCTTTGTGATAGCGAGAGTCAAACAGAACGGGTTCTTTAGCGTCTTCCAGATGAAGGAAGGAGCACATTCCGCGGCACGCCCTCTTAACAAAGGGAACCAGTATGATAACAGATATAAATAAGGATCACCGTCCACGGTACGTGGAGGATTATATATACGTATTTATAAAACAAAAATCTATTTTTGACGACATACAAGTAAAACATGTAACAAAATAAACATCTCTGTTAGTAACAAACGTCATTAAATCATACATCAGAATAATGTATTAAAAACTAATAAACAAATTATCAATTATTTTACAGAAATCAGAGACTTATTTTAGAGTTTATAAATTAGTAACAATTATTTCATAGCGTAAAACGTGTAAGAAGTCTTATTACTTCCAGGATATTTCGTCAATACTATAAATTGTAAAACTGAACGTATGAATGAGAAACTTGAGTCAGAAACAAGATAAGGTGTGTTTTGTAGAACATTTTTATATGTACACTTCAAACCTGGCTGTAGCTTTCTTGTTTCATACACAATATTACCTACACTGAAATGATCGTTTTGCACACCGTGTTGTGTATAAAGACAAGCCCTCGTCAAGGTTCAAGGTAATCTTGAACCTTTCTCAATTGTGCGAAAATGTTTCTCAATTTGTTTCACATTTAATTATAATATTGTGCATGCTTAACAGATTTTAAAATGACTATTTTTTTATCGTAAAATGTATCTTCGATTCTGAAAATAGTTTTACTTATATTTCGGGTAACTTAAGTTCATACGACTGGTATGACACAGGCAAGGTAGAGCTGTGATAGCTATATTATGCGGCATGCCAGAAGATAGAGTTACCAGCACTATGCATTAATAACACGTTATGGCTTTATGTTTAACCCATTGTTCATTTTTACCAAAACAAATTTAAATTTTTTTTGCGCTCAAGTATTTTTACTCAACCTAACGAACTTATTACTGTCAGGTGAGTAATCATGATCATTACCCTCTAGTTAGGTCATACATAAGTTACAAAATCATAGTTCAATACTGATTAACTAAAAATAATAAAATATTGGGTTATTGGCTTCTGATTGGAAACATAGGAAGAATTAGAATCTTATGAATTTTAAATAGATAGGCTTCCTAATGTTAAATTATTAAACTCATTTCAGAAAGGATGACTTTATTTATTTGTTTTTAAAATACACTCGTTACTTTTAAAAGCGTTTTGTAAAAAAATTATAAAATTTGTAATTTCTATGTATATTAATATATACCATTTACTATTAATATCAGCACATACAAGTGAACATATTTGTGTATGTGTGTGCGAGCGTGCGTGTGTGCATGTGTGCGTGTGTGTATGTATTTGTGTGCGTGTGCGTGCGTGTTCGTGCGTGTGTGTGTGCTTGTGTATGTATATATATATATATATATATATATATGTGTGTGTGTGTGTGTGTGTGTGTGTGTGTGTGTGTGTGTGTGTGTGTGTGTGTGTGTGTGTGTGTGTGTGTGTGTGTGTGTGTGTGTATGTGTGTGTGTGTGTGTGTGTGTGTGTATGTATGTGCGCGCGCGCGTGTGTGCGTGTGTGTGTGCGTATGTATGTGTGTGTGTGTGTGTGTGTGTGTGTGTGTGTGTATGTGTGTGTGTGTGTGTGTGTGTGTGTGTGTGTGTGTGTGTGTGGCGGTTCAAACAAGCAGAAATTGGCATTTGAAAGTCAGTTATTCTAAGATACAGGTTAAAACGTTAATAAAAAGAAGGCCTAATATAACCAAAGTGTGTGATATTTAAAAAAAAAATTTTTTTTATTATAATACAGACATGGACCTGGACAATTTTTTTTTGACCGAGGATTTAAATTATTTAGTTTCTAAGGGGGTTTTAGGCCACGAGATATTGATTGACTTCGGTGTCAACTTTGGAAAAATTCCGGATTCCGCCTCAGTGGCTCATAAAATTCCCATTTCCAGGCAAAAATTTTTGTTTTGCCTAAAGATTTTTATAAATATTGGGGGGCTCACTTTAAATCGATTGGCACCGGTTTCAACCTTGGAACAATTCTGGTTACTGACCACAATGGCTACTACCAATAGGCAAATTTAATGAAACCAATCTCTGTATAAAAATGAGAGTTGTATTTCACTGAAAAAAGGTAGAAAAATATGTCTGTGTTTAATATTAACTTTTTATAGTTTAAAGTCTCAAAAATAAACAATATAGTTAAAAATCAGTATCAATAGGTATGGAAAACCATTAAAAAAAAAACCATCTCCTAAGCAAATACAATGAACTTTTATCCTAATACAAATGTTTTTCCCTCTTGCTTAGTGGTTTACAGCTTAACCTAACTTTATATTAAATGAAGGTCTTTTCTTGCGGTCCCTCATGTTGTTATTCTTAGCAAATATGGTACCTAACATCTTTGGTAATGAGTTACCCCGAACATCCGTCGGATGAGTATCGCTTTCAAAAGCTGTACTGACATCTTTTGGCTTCCAGACAAACTGGCTTCCAGATTTTTGATTTTTTTGGGAGGTTTTCGATCACTGAAAATTAATTGGCACAGGTCTCAACCTGGTGATAATTTAGGATTCTGTACCAGTGAATCCTAGAGTAGCCATGTTATCCTTATAAAACCAAGCATGCGCCCAGACTAACATTTTTCTTCGCAATACGATTTTTATTTTTACGTTTTTTTAGGGTTTTCGGTCACAAGAAATCGATTGGCATCGGTCTCAACCTTGGGAAGATTAGGGATGCTTCCCCAATGGTTCCTAGAGCTACCATGAATAACCAAACCTTTATTACGTCCAAGAATTTTTATTTATTTTGTGGGGGGGTGTTTGGTAACGGGAAATCGATTGGCACCAGTATCAACCTTGAGCAAATTCGGGGTAGCGCCTCAGTGGCTCCTAGATTTCTAGTGTTATTCTTATGGCATAAAGCAAGTGACCATAAAAATTTATTCTACGCCAAGGATTTTTTTATTATTTTGGGAGTTTTCAGTCACATAAAATCGATTGGATTCGGTCTCAACTTAAAAAGTTCTTAGAATTCCGGCCCAGTGGCTCTTAGAATTCACACTTCCGGACAAACATTTTTTTGGCTAAGTATTTTTCATTTTTTGAGGAGTATTTGGCCATTGGAAATCTATGGGCAGCGGTCTCAACCTTGTGAAAATTTAGACTCTGTTATCCTGATGAAACTAGCCACGGGCCTAGACAAACATGTTTTTCGCACAAGGATTTTTATTTTTTAAATTATTTTTAGGTTTTGGGGCATGGCAAATGGATTACCACCGATCACAACCTTGAAAAAATTCGGGATTCCGCCTCAGTTGCTCCTAGATGTCCCATGTTAACCTTATGGCACTAGGAACGGGCTCGGACAAAGTTTGGTTTTTCGTCCAAGCATTTTTTAATTTTTGGGGGGGGATTCGGTGACAAGAAATCGATTGGCATCTATCTCAACCTTGGAAAATTTCTAGGTTCTACTCCAGTGGCTCTTAGAGTTCCCAAGTTTTCCTTATAAAACTCTATTTTAGCACCATCTAATCACACACGCCCTCAATGAAGTATGGAAATAAATTTTGAAAAATCGATCTAATTCTCTTCCAATGCAAACAGAAAACCCGAAAGAAATGGGAAGTTGACATATACGATATGATATAGCTTGAAATGGGTTTACATTGTACACTAGAATGTGTTTGTTATGTGTTTATTTCTAATTAATCCAACATGCATGTCCTGCCTTATCCTAGCGAAGCTCGGTCTCTGGACACTAAAGAATTAAATTGAGTCATTTAAGCAAATACGTTGTCACTGGTTCAAGAAGACAAATTCCACCTATTAAGGGTCAAAGAATACGTTTTCAGATTTGATAAAATTATTTTTTATATACTAAGAGCTGTTATTTTATAATGGTTAGCACAAATATATTTGAATTATATAAAAACAATAAATACGTAAGCGGATGATAATCAAAACAAATACAAATTTATTTCAGGAAGGGGTAAAAGTTATAAATGCAACGGGCAGTATTAGTGAGAAGAATTTTTTAAACGTGTGAAATCCTAATAAATTGGAGAAAAACTAGAAATATCACTAGAAACATGAACGACATTTCTTTAAACTGCTCATTAACTAAATCATAATATCCTATGAACAAAAATAAAATAATTAATTTATTTCATAACTCATAATCACTCTTCTAAATTTTTGTAAAGACATTTGGGATACGTCAAGGCGGAAATAAAGGAAATTGTTTGCAGTGGGAGGTCCTGAATGCAATTGAGGTAGCTATCGAAGTTTAAGAGATAAAGGAAAGGAGCGCTAACGGAGATAGAATATCGCAAGTCAAAAATGTCGAAAACGAGGTTTCAACTAGACACATCCGAAGAAGTATTGGGATGAATGTAAAGCTTACAGACGGAAGTCTCTATTAAAAGAAATGTTTTCAAAATGTGTAAGGAGACTCTGGTAGGATAGGATTTCAGTTTTTAATCATGCTTGGTAAACTATCATTGAGTCATTATCTCAAAGATTCTTACCGGAACATTTACATTACGTAACGAAAATATTTTGAAAAGTAAAATTTTATAAGTATAAAACCGTGTACAGGTTTAAATCGGTTTTTAAATTTAAAATTAAAATAATAATGTAGAAGTAATGCATAGAGGTTAAGAGTAAAATTAGTAAAGGTTTGCCCGTTGAAGTGTGTGTGTGTGTGTGTGTTTGTGCGTGCGTGCGTGCGTGCGCGCGTGTGCGCGCGCGTGCGTGTGTGCGTTCGTGCGTGCGTGCGTTCGTGCGTGTGTGTGTGTGTGCGTGCGTGCGGGTGTGTGTGTGTGTGTGTGTGTGTGTGTGTGTGTGTGTGTGTGTGTGTGTGTTTGTGTGTGGTCGACCAAAAGTGTTCTTCTTTTTTCACACTCGAAAAGTAACTTATTTCATTAGTAATATATAACTTTTCACGTTCGTCCTTTACTGGTATTTTATCTCTTGACTTTGAACCGACTAACATTAATTAAAAGGAAGTAACGCTGCACTTGACACCTTTCACGCTCTAAACTTAGGTACAACGGATAAATTAAACCCCATGACATTCATCAGTTACTATAAGTTGTGAAACTTTACTCTGCATTTTGTTTAAATAATGCAGAACTAAGAAATAAATTTGCATTAACTATATAATGTTTAATAAACATACTGGAGGTAAAAGTAAGATGTAGTAAAGCCATTTAAAAACTAATGTAACTTCAAAATTATTGCCACAAACTAAGTTTCGTATAAAAAAGTAACTTTGATTAAAGTATAGAACAATAAATTATATTAATGTCTCATGTTATGGTTGCAATAATGGTTTTTTTAAATTTGCTTAATAATATAAAATCGAATAAAAAAAATTGTATAATCAGATTTATATCAAACTAAAGCGCGTTATTCTCAAATTATGTAACAATAATATCAATAAAAGCTAAAGGAAAGTGATCGGTTTCCACAAATCACCCATAAATGGGATAATTTAGATGTTATCTTCGTTTTCCATTGGTTAATTCGGAAATTATATTTCTATTGTTGTCTAATATTTTCCTTAAGGGAACATTTTTATGTGATATGCATTGTTACTGCAAAGCAATCGGTGTGCTGTCTGTAACTTGATGCTATGCTCCTTTGTGAGTAACGACTTATTATGGTCTATAAGAATGTACTTGCCACAGTATTCATTTTGTTGGTATATTGATTTTTCTTCCATTAAAAAGTAAAAAGTATCTGACTTGTCTTCCTCATATTTCAAAAAATATACCCCTAAAGGAAAGTACTAATAACAATTATTTACTACTAGCGTCAATACCCAGAAAGTCGATTGGAAACCATAACATAAATCGTATAAAACGATGGAATTTTGTTTATGTTTTTTTTAACAATATTGTATAATTTATCTACCAGTGAAAACTCAAAATTCTCTAAAACCTCTTTGAAAAGAAATAGGTAAAGAGTAAGACATTTTGCTATCATTATTTCTAAAGTTAGTAAAGAATTGCGTGATTTTGTATTAATTCTACTTGATTCACTACTTACAGAAACTTAGTTAATATTTTAAGGATCATAATTAAATAAACGGAAATTGGAAAAAATCTGATAAACCTTATAATAAAAGATTTAAAGGTGAGATTACGAGAAACTTAACTCGGGAAGAAAAAGCAATTTAAATGATAAAAAGTAATTAATTAAATTTGATCTGTAAGGATAAGCTACATGAACCGATTGTCTAGCGATGTGAACTGAAAAACTAGTTTCAACCTGAATAGCTTGCATTTGTACTGAATGTTTATAGAGTCAACACTGAAGTAAGATTATTGATTGAAGTCGGTTCATTTCAACCAACCTGGGGCAATATGTAAGCACATTTAATCACCTACGGTGGTATAGACATTGGTTAGTTAAAAGATAAATGTGGGTTTACTAACATTTATGTTAACTTATGATTAAAGTTTATTTAATAAAGTTTATTAAACTATATATAACGATCAATAATACATTAGGTTTTACCTATATATTGGATTGAGTTAATGTTAATAATGATTGTTTCTGAATAAAACTTGAATGGGTCACATATGTTTCCTTTTACGAACAAATGTTGTTCTATAAAATAACAGTAAAATAATATTTTACTAGGACCTATAAAGAAAGAAAGTTTAAAATACAAAAACTTTTATAAATATGTAAAACAAAATAGTCAACTCAAAGTCTCACCAAAAAGTAGTTTTCATTAAAACAAACACAATAGTTCACACCACAGACTAGTTTCGGCAATGATGTCGCCTTCCTCAGTGCTTGGCTACTACTGAATAAAAACTAAACTAAATATCAACTTTTATATCAAATTCTTTGTATTGTTTAACTAAAATTACATTATATAGCTCCATATAAGGGGTAGCATACACTCTAATGTAAATTATAATAAATAGGAATTGACAAATAATAATAATAGAATACAATATTAAAAAAAAGTTTTAAACATTATTATTTTTAGAAACTATGATATGCCTATGTATATTCAGAAAATTCTGTGAGTGAGTGAGGGTATATATGTGAGTAAAACGGATGTGTGTGTTCATATAAAATTTAGGTGTTCGATTTAAAAAAATATGCTTTTAAAATAGTTATTTGTTCCGAGTAAATAAATTTTGTAGAACTTTATAAAGTTTTAATCTGCCTGGAATTTAAATGCTATACAAATACAATTTAATAATAAATCCAATTCAGTTCTATAAAAACACACACTACACTGGAAATTATCAACAACAAATAGGTTCTTTTGTTAGAAAAGGTTTGCGCATCGATGTTTTGCAATTGAGTTTTACGGTTGGAAATAAAACTGGCGCAATGAAGTTGATCATAAAACTTGACATATTGAATGTTTTATTTTATGTATTTCTCAGAACCGATATGACAGTATTTATATTACCAAAATCATTTTACAATTTTGTTTTTGGCAGTTTGACAGTTGTGGATGTCGTATGTGAGTAAAAACTATATCTTATTGTCTAGATATGACGGTAACATACTTTTATTACACATTGGAGTCATATAATTTTTAAACTGCCACATTTTATTTTTGTTAAACGTATGTTGTACCTAAAAATTAATACCTTAAATTTTATTATCACACACAAATAAACAAAAACCAAGCATGATTACCAACTTGGTAGTTTATAACTAAGCACTTATACATCTAACTTAACAAAGTACAGTTTGTTACATCAAGATTAGTAGTCAGTCTCGAGTAATTTTAAACACACAATCAAGTAATAATTTTTATACATACGTTTATTTAATTTTTTTTCTGTTAGCCAGAAAATGTGTTATCTACGCATATGATATTTCGATAGCATTTTTCTTTGAATTACACATCGTTTTTGATTTCCAACTTTTTTATTCAACGCAGAATTATATGAAATTCATGCAATACCATTCGAAAATCATTGAGAATCAGATCTTCCTTGATTTTGATACAGTTATGTGGCAAGAATATGCATTTGAACCGTGTATATATATCTTTTTTACGTACTTCTTTAATACACGAATGTATTATGATGTACATCTCATGGACCATAACTTTATTTCTTTACTACAAGTATAAAAACTGTTTCAACTAGAGTCAGCAATTTCAGAACTAAGTGAATGAAAGTTAAAGTGTGTTACAAAGTAAAGGAACAAATGGCAGTAAATTCTACTTTTCTTGGCAATTAATACGAGTTAAATAGCAGCCATCGCATTAAGGTAGCTCTATACAGCCTTTATGTTCTTCCTTAAAGGAACCGTATTGCTTTCTAAGAACCTACAATGTTCAGTCTAGATCCATTTTAATCAATTTAAAACTATTATCCAGGTGTGAGGTTTTACGAATAATTTTAATTAGCTCTTCTTACATTTTAACGTATAAATAACATTTAGGTTTTTAAAATATGCTAATAACAGCTAATAACAACTTTACACTATTTAACTAATGTAGATAAATGAGAAATGCTTTTACATTTCTCGTTATCTTATAATATGTGTGATCCTTAAAATTTAATTTCTGAGTTAAGGTATTAGAAAATAGACCTCTCTCTACTCTAGCTTACTGTTTGTATAACACACACACACACACACACACACACACACACACACACACACACACACAAACCCACACACCTAACCCACCCACCCACACATACACACACACACACACCTAACCCACCCACACACACACACACACACACACTCACACACACACACACACACACACACACACACACACACACACACACACACACACACACACACACACACACAACTAACCCACCCACCCACACACACACACACACACCTAACAGACCCCCCCACACACACACACAAACATACACACACACACACACCTAACCCACCCACACACACACACCTAACCCACCCACACACCCACACACACACACACACACACACACACACCTAACCCACCCACACACACACACACACACAACTAACCCACCCACCCATACACACACACACACACACACACACACCTAACAGACCCCCCCCCCCCCCCCCACACACACACAAACATACACACACACACACACACACACACACACCTAACCCACCCACACACACACACCTAAACCACCCACCCACCCACACACACACACACACACACACACACACACACACACACACACACACACACACACACCTAACCCACCCACACACACACACACACACAAACACACACACCTAACGCAACACACACACACACACACACACACACAAACACACACACCTAATCCACCCACCCACCCACACACACACACACACACACACACATATATATAAACACGCACTCACACACAATCGCGCGCACATTCACTGCTCTTTGTTAATTACTTTGTTATTACAATATAATGCCTGAAAAGAATCCCTTCTAACAATATGTTCCATGATAATATTTATTTGAGACAGGAAATCATTATTTGCGGTGTTCTTTATACACTCTACAAAACCGTAAGTATAATACACAGCAGAAACTAAAATTGGGTTTTAAATATTAAAAGAAATATTGATTATTAATATTAAAAGAAATAGTCTAACAGAAAAGAGAAGAAAATCTTCTGAAATGGCAATTGTTAAAGGAATATGCAGTTTATATACATATATGTGTGTGTGTGTGTGTGTGCGTGTGTGTTTGTATATATATATATATATATATATATATATATATATATATATATATATACACTGAAATCAAAACTCATATAGACTGAAGAAAATTAAACAACCAAAATCCAAGATTAATAATAATTTATAAATATTGAATAGAATTAAAAACTTATTCTCCTCTTACATATTTATACACTTTCTTTATCGTATTACAATGAGAGAAATTTGACGGCTTGTCTTTGAAATGTCTTTCACCAATTATACAAAACAATACCAGAGATATGAATCAGTTACGCCGTGTATTTAAGGATACGCTAAGGTTGATAACAGAAGATTTAACTTCGTTGCGGAAAGCGTATCTGTTCGATAAGCTCTAAAATTGACTATTTCCCGTTTAATGTTCTATTGTATGTCTTTTTGTTTCAATTTTTGGTAAATTGTTTTAATTGTTAGATGGTAATATATATATATAAGTAATGAATAGAAATTTTTCAAATACGTAAATAGTTTTTATGTATTTTCTTCTACTTAAAATATTTGTATTAATTAAATATATTACATACACACAGACACACACACACACACAAACACACACAGACACGCACACACACACACACACACACTCAAACACACACACACACACACACACACACACACACACACACACACACACACACACATACACACACACACACACACACACACACATACATATATATATATATATATATATATATATGTGTGTGTGTGTGTGTGTGTCTGTGTGTGTCTGTGTGTGTGTTTGAAAATGCCATCTAGTAAATCCCGTTCGTGCTTTACCTTAAGATTTAGCACACGCTTTATCTGGCGTGCTTTATAGATAAAATGTTTGTTTGAAGATTATATTTAGTAAATGCTATAGGATATTTAGTTTCTTTAAAATGCTAACGGTAATTTTGACCATATTTGTTGAACATGATTCGTAAGTATTCACAACAAATGTACAAGTCAGTCCACACATATAAAGCATTACGATGTGGTTATTTTATTTAAGCTTTATAAATGAGCGACGTTTCTACTTGAACTTTGACAAAAGTCATTCTGGCAATTCTTTGTGTCGCAACTTTAAACCTGCTTTATACATCTGCAATGCGGCGGAATTTGCTTCCCCTGAGGGAACGAATAGTTTGACAGAACAAGACGGATCATTAAACGGAAGTAAATAATATAATGGAAGTAATAATTATTCCTAACATAGGCTTACTAGTGCCAGTTTCCAATTTCAACGAGCGAATCGAGCTTCTCGACCATATAGGGACCTTATTAGAATTAAAATACATATGAATTCCTAAAATAAAACTGGGAAATTGGGATATTTAAATTTTAATGAGTCGAAAAAAATGATTGAAAAACTACAGTATTAGCTTGTAGCTTTTTATTAACTTAACATATATATATATAATTCCTTTTAATAAATACTTCCTTTTAAATACTGTGTGTAGAGTGTGCTGTATGTATATGTCTTAGCATTATATCAATACAAATTTTCAATTTAATTTCAATTTTAATTTCCAAGTACATATGCTTCCTTTTAAATATCTAGACTTAGGCACCACCAATTGGGCTACGTTTATACCATTGCAATCATTGTATTATTCACCATACTTCAGGGTTAATACTACTTCAATTTAATAGCACTTTGATTCTTCATATATAAGAGGAACAACTATAAGAAAAAATTGTTTTTTAAATTAAAATGTTTCCTTAATACAATTCGTTACTTATGGATATACCTTTACCTTTCTATGAATTTATCTGAAAAAAAATATTCGGATGAGAGAGAGAAAGAGAGAGAGAGACAGAGAGAGAGAGAGAGAGAGAGAGAGAGACTAAAAGACACGGAAAGAACATGAAAGAACAATGTTCGATAGTATAGTGCTCACCTATTTCAACACAGATACAATCCTAATAATACATAGGCCGGTGTTCGTTAAACCAAATGCAATATTATACTCGTATTCGTTATCGCTTATCTTAATTATGCTTCAAATTGGTTTTTAATACCAATCCCAGTATTAATTAATAAATATAAATATTAGGATCTATATCATTATGAAAACATATATAAGATGGTATAATATCATTTATAATATTTTTATTTAAGTGAACTTGAACAATCCTATATCCATTTTCCAAGAATCGGTATAAAACTGATAGTTATTTAATAAATTGTATGAATAAGTTGGTTATATTGGAATAACAATCCGTAAATATTTCAAGATTAGATTCTTTTCAAGAGACGAGAAAAACTGTATCAAACGTTTGACAATAATTACTTTGTCTTTGCTAAAAAACTTGTATCTGAAAATTAGACCACAGTGAATATCCATTTTAAATAAAGGTCTATTTGAGCTCAAGCGATTACTGTGAATATGTAACATAACCTATTCTATACACTATTTGAAAGTGTAACCAGGTTTAAAAAAAAAACTATTCTTCGTATATTCTCCAAAATACTGCTTTTTATTACTGTCCATAAGTCTCTACTATGTACAATCAGAGTTTGCCATGTCAGAACCACTTGCTTACAACGTGACTACGATTCGCCTGGGGCAAAACTGTAAGTCAATTCCCATTCCCGTCTGTACTGGAGACCACTTCCTGTTGCCTGCGAGCCATGATAATTCCAGTGAGACTTTAGCCATGTTTATGTACGGAACTACAATTTATATTGTATGAGTAGAGTTTTTCTGCTGAACGCAAATTATTCTAATCTTAGTCCATACTTTTGTTCACATTGACTTCATCAAACAGTTTCGATAGAATCGTTCAAACAGCTTTCTGTTTCTGATTATAAAGAACAAATCCATATATAGTAGCAGATACTATTTACTTGTTCATAAAATTACCATATAATAATGTTATTATGAATGACTAAATTTAGGTAATGCAATACAATAATAAATTTTAATATTTGATACATGGACACGCTACATGATTTGATTACAAATTTATTGTGTCGGAATTACGTTTTTAAATAATCATATAAGTGTACATAACGAAAATAGTACGATTTACGTTTGAGAATATTTAGAAAAATATATTTGATTTTCTTTCATATTCAGTATACAAATATCAATTGTATATTATTATTGTTTACATTACACAATATCAAGAGCACAGTGGTACAATATATTACAATAAAAATATTGAAAAGAATCCCAATACCACAAAAATAATCAAAAATAACAAATAAGACAAGTTACTTAAGATTAAACCCTTATGTACATTTCGATGACCATGTCATCATCATCAGAGGGTCTAGTTACAAAACACAATCTAGCACACAAGAAGTTTTCTTCTTGTGTGCTAGATTGTGTTTTGTAACTAGACCCTCTGATGATGATGACATGGTCATCGAAATGTACATAAGGGTTTAATCTTAAGTAACTTGTCTTATTTGTTATTTTTGATTATTTTTGTGGTATTGGGGTTCTTTTCAATATTTTTATTGTAATTGTTTACATTGTTTCAATATTATATAATAAATTTTTAAACAGTGAAAATTCAAGTCTAAATATCCAAATTCTGAATGATTTATAATTATTTGAAAATCAATATGGTTACTAAATCAATTTCCTTTAGATAAAGAGGCTTTTCATTTCTATTTTTTAGTAAAATTTTCAACTATCAGAATTCTTTAATTTATTACTTAATGATGTACATAACATATTTATATACATTTATATATACATATATTTATTACTTTATTAAATTATTTTTTAAACAAAACTTTATTTACCTTACGAGTATTTTAATAAGTGCATAGAAATTTATATTATAGAAAAATTCCTATACAAACAAATATACTAACAACTAAAGTACTTCTATTATTAATACTCCGACACTACTAAACACTGTTTACATGATTAGTAAACAGGTTTTGAATTCAATTCCTTCTGTTATATACGTAATTAGAAAATACCAAGCGTCCCAACAAAGGTTTTATTCAAAGTCATAAATATTCTGTATTTATATTTATCATAATGAATTAACTTATGAAAACATATTACATTCCTGTTCAAAGTTTTACAATCAGGCCTATCTGACTACTAATAACATAATACTTATTTAAAATTATATAAAAGTTAGAATAAAAAGATTAGAATATATTCTTAGTATAAAAAAATTGTTATTCTAAAAGGAATTGTAAATTTTTTTATGTATACAATTTTATAGTTATATAAACTATAAAATTGTAGTAAATGAGAAATACTGTACAAAACAATTTTTTGTCATTGAAATTCTGCGTAAAATAATTTACAACATTTTAACCTAATTAGAAATTATTTGAGAAATAAACACTGTTTGGGGAGTTCTCTTCTGTAAGTTACAAGAGCTTCACGTCATACATTTACATGACAAGTGAAGTTAATATGACGATGCTAGGATTGCAACATAAATATACATAGCGCTATGATATATTTTGACGTTGCTGACCCTAAATACGAAAATAATACTATTGGAATATTTTTGAAATGCTTTTTATTACTAAAAGACGTAAAAGAAGTTAAAAAATAAGATTGTATATCATAAAAGTTACCAATTTTCCTTACTACGAATATTCATAATTACATGAGCTGTGCTTTGATATTTTATAAATCGTAGAACTCTAAACGGATTCGATTCTATTTCATTTGGAAAAATGTTCATTCGGATACATTTGTTAAATTTAGGAATTTATGTTTACTAATTAATTTCTTAATGCAGGCTACGGCCTTGAAGCAACAGGCTTACGAAGACCTCAGGTTTATGACTTTGGATGCAGCCATTAAGAATTCTTCCGTTATTCATTTAGTAGAACCTACCACCGGACGGAAACAATGTTTTTGCTTTTAATTCTGCAGTGCGAAATTCCTGCAGGAAGGTAAAAATGAAGTCACCGTTGGCTTTTAGCTTCCGTCATGAATAATCCGATCAGGAAGCACTAGACCCACTGGACTGGAACTTACTTTTATGTTTAATTCTGTCATGTAGGCCTTCAGGAAGCGCGAGGACTGGCGTGTCTTCCGTCTGCTACATGAAACGTTGATCCGATGTAGAAATTATGAAATACATTTAATCAGTTCCGTTGACTGATATTTTACACTTTTTTACGTAGCCTGGACGTATCTGTTATAAACAACGAAACTACTTGCTTTCACCCCAACCGACATACTATACTAATGTATACAAATCTAATGGTGTCTGTCTATGTGCGTATGTGTGTCGTGTGTGTGTGTGTGTGTGTGTGTGTGTGTGTGTGTGTGTGTGTGTGTGTGTGTGTGTGTGTGTGTGTGTATGTGTGTGTGTGTGTGTGTGTGTGTGTGTGTGTGTGTGTGTGGTGTGGTGTGGTGTATGTGTGTGTGTGTGTTACCCATTGAGCTGAAATTTCACATGGACATTCTTAAGGTCCCTGGTTAATACATAGGCCTATTTTTGTTTAGAAATCCGTCAGGATACTGGCCCACTGGCCTTGGTAACTCTCAATTAACTAGTTTAATCATTACAAATGTTCATCAACCCCGTACTAAGGACGGGTACTCTGCTAGTATTATAATAATTGACTGCCAGAAGGGAAACATGATGGTTGATTATCTACATTCTAGACTTGTGTTTTTACTTATTTTAATATGAAAAATTTGACAAAAACTAGAAGGTTTCGTGTGAAAACATTTAATTTAATATATTATGAGGAACACAAAAAACGCGTAAGGAGTAATGTCTTCTATCGACGTCCACAGTGTGGTCTTGGCTAGTAAAGTGCAGCAGGTTTTCTTTCTTCCTCTACAGATCGACTTAACTGATTGGCTGATGGACCACTTAAACTGGCCTGGGCTTGTTTCATTTAAATAAAACATACGTAACCTGTCTAATTTCCAAGTATTTCAAGATATATGTAAGTTAAAATGTTTTATTTTAATTAATCATTACGTAATCAAGCGAATACTTAAACGCTTGCTTGCTGATGCGTTTCGAAACAATCGTTTCTTTTTCGACGCTAAGCCTCTACACATAGAAGCTTACGTAGGTAGTCGGCTTGGTAAAAGAAACGATTATTTCGACACGCGTCAACAATAAAGCTCTTTTAGTTACATATGAAATAATTATGTTGTAATTAGTGAATTAAAAATGATTATACTTTGAAGACACTTTAAAATGCTTCATACCAACAACAACTAAACTGTAGGTTTGCACTAAAAATCACGTTTTTACCCTTATTGGGTTGGCAAAAGCAATGCCTAAAAGCGTTTTATTTATACACTCGGACGTTCTTTTTGGCAGCTTAGAAGAAGACTGTAAGCTCTCCATAGATCACAATTCTAAGACTAGCCAATTGTTTTCTGAGACTACTATTCGCTTTGTTTCACATATAGAAGATATTTACTCTAAATCTTCCACACTAAGAGAGTCTCACAGAGATATCCTACCTACAACAACTTATGAAAGTCTTCCAGCCAAAACCAAATTAATAATGTTTCCATGAAAATGACATTTACAATTTCAACAAAATTTTTGTTTTTATAATTAATAAATAGAATTGTTTTATTTCTTGTTACTACAATTATTATTACCCATTAATTATACAGTGTATATATTGTAGGTCTTTGTAATAAATACGGAAATTATATTAAAACAAAATATAATTATATTAATATTATTATTATTGAATAAATAGAAAAGATCTAGTGAAACAACAAATATATGATAAACAGTGAAATAACAAAGCGAAATACCTATTTTAAACTAAAATTGATAAAGCCATTAAAGATATGTATAAAAGAAATGCATAAATTATGTAATGGATGAAATTTAATGTAAATAAAGTAAATGAACGTATACTTCTGTAAATAAATCCTTTACATATCAAAAGTGTAAACATAGTTAGACGAAACGTTATAGAGATAGACATATCAGAGATTCGATTTATAAACACCAAACTCGTATCAAAGTTATGTTTATTAGAATTTAAACTTGTACAAATTGTATATAAATAATTCAACGTTGATTAGTGTTATCTCTGATATTATGTTATTAACTATAACATAAGTAAAAACGAAATGGGATGGTAAAAGAATAAAACTATAAACATAATAAAGTTATGAACTACTTTAACAGGTAAAGAATTTTTATTTTAGATGAAAACTATTTTATTATATATATATTCTAAATCAATATAGATAAATCAGAAGATTTTAATAATACATTTTAAATAAAATTTTAAATCAAAAGGAATGATAGTTTAAAAAGAAAGTCGAAAATATTTTAAGGTAATTTTAAATAACATAAATAATAGAAAAATAGATAAATTGCTAATATAATGATAACTTTCAATAGTGCGCAGTTATTAATTATTTGATTGTTTTGCATATTAAAAATAAAGCTATTCAGAAGTACTTTTTGTTTTGTTTTGATGAATTAGTGTTACAAAAAAAAGGCAGTTCAAGTTCTTTTTCAATTCCCGTTTTGTCCAATAGCAAAAGCTTTGTACACTTACATTACTAATGAAAAGGCTTACCCCTCACAAACATTTTACCCCCGCTTAAGCCTGCAAGGTACATCCGCTCTTTCAAATGGTAGTGAAAAGTTGCCGTTATAATATAAAATGGTTTTTAAACATGGGATCATTGTCTTTTTGGGAATTGCATGGAAGATTCTATACCAGGTGAAAGTGGATTTTGCCTTCAGGAGGACCTACCTGCTAACTACTGACGACAAAGGATTCTGTTAGAAAGGTCGAGCGTCAATAATACCTAAACACGGTTGAGTATAAAAGTACCAAATGAAAAAAACTGAGGGACGCGATACATTGGAACCCCCTTGGGAAATCAGGATGGTATGTCTGCAGATGTTCCCGTTATGAACAACCCTAAGTATTCAATAAATAAGAATAAAAAAGAGTAAAATGGAGTAAGGGGAAAAGGACTACGCTATCTCTAAAATTTAGTAACATAAACAAATTAAAGTGAGATGTTGGTTGAAGTGGAAAGGCCATGAATAATGGACTCATTCTTTCACACACACGCTCGCGCAACAGCACGGCCATTTTTGTCCTGAGAGCTGAAAAACGAATGTTTCAGGTTTCATATCGGGGTGTAGAATGTTGATAAAGTACAATGTAAAGAGAGTTTAAATGTTCTGTAGTCGAAATTGGCTCGACAGGTAGGTGGAATGAGTTGACAACCAGGTAAAATGCAGCATAATAGGGGACATGAAGTTAAAATAACTTTCTTTATAAAGATCTGAGTTCTATACTATCTCAAGTGGAATACAGCGAAAACACTATTTTTAAGTGGTTGCATCACACACCTTCCTAAAAAGTATATCGTCGTAGTTTATCTGTAATCCAAAGTTTGTGTGTGTGTGTGTGTGTGTGTATTTTTGTTTATGGGTTTCATTTTGGCTGTGTTTTTGTGTATTATATTACACATACATTATCTTCTGATATTAAATATAATGAACATATTTATTTATATAGACAAAATAGATAATAATACGCGTTGTAAAAATTATAATAGAATAAATAGATTGGTATCAAGGTTGGTAGGCATTAAACATTGCACAATATTTTGCATTTTAACCATTTCATCTTTCGAACTGTCTGTTAAACTGAATGAACGTTGTGATGTTCACATACTGTAAGCTCATGGAAGTGAATCCTAAAACGAAGCAGCGATGGGAAGATCAAAGGCCCAATTACAGGGTTGACATAAACGCTTTTTATCGTATTAGCAATCTTGAAATTGGTTTCAAATTTGTTTTATTAAATTAATAGGACCTACCAGTTTAAATTTTATTCGTACGCACTAAAAGGTGTAACTACGTTTTCGAACGTCGCAAGCAAATGCTTTTTAGAACTTTATATTTATCTATTTTTAAGAAAACTTTGATTTAATCATTGAATTTTCGATAAAAGTTTAAAATCAGAAAGTTAGGTAACACTAATATCTCGTAGTAGAGGCACTAAATGCAGAAAGTAAAATATTGAACTGATGGGAAATAAATATCGAACATTTATAATTAATTTAAAATGTTGTTATAGTAGGCATCGGACCAACAGTTGGAATGAACATCCTGGTAAATGAATTCAGTGGAAATAAATGCAGTATAATAACTATAGGACTCATTTAGATCATGAATTCTAAAACGATTTAATCATGACCTTTATAATTATAAATAATAATTATAAATATAATTACATATATATTGTTCCAAAGGAAAGAAGTAAATTTTTTTGTTTAGTTGTTGATGTAATTTTAGTGACCAGACATAACAAATTACATGGCTAATTACATGTTTACGTGAAAAAACGACTAATATTAATTTTATTTTAAAGTAAGTAACCTATACTATCATATAAAAATCTAATGGGCTTTGTTTGTGTGTGTGTGTGTTTTACTCAATCACTTGAAAACTATTGGTCCCATTGAGCTGATATATTATCTGGTCATGCTTAGAGTTCTTGGTTAGCCCATAAAAAACTAGCCCTCGGAAAGTTTATAAACTATAGCTCGATATATTTACTAGGATTTAATTTTAGTAAATGAAACTCAACTCAATAAAAATACAAATTAAATCAATACAAACCTATGCCAACCCCGTACGGAGGACGGATACTCTATAAGTATTACATAAATATTATTTTATATGCTATACATATATCGTTTTTATTGTAGTAATATAAAATAGGTTTTACCATTTTATTTACATTTTTGTTAACCTTTTGTTTACAACGTATATTGAATTTATATTTGACAATTTTAATTAAAATTTCTTCAGAACCTATTTAGAACCATTGATTATGCATTAAATAGATTTAGTACAACTTATGGAGTCTATTTATTTATTCAATTTGAATGCTAATCAAATATCATTGATTTTTAACTTCTTCAAAAAAGCTTTTCAAAAACTTTCAAAAGTAAACACGGCACACAAGAAATTTATTTAATAGAAAATACTAATTGTGTTATAAGAAGAAGTATATTTCCTAGTTATTTTTTTCCAGTATTTCCAACAAAAATTGGAATTTGACAAGAAGTAGTTGATTTTTTATTAACTACTCAAACAGTTGATGAGTGTTGACCATAAACTGTTGAATGTTTTCTCAGATTACATTTGTGTGGAGGGATTTTACAGTTATGGACACATACAATCTAAAAGAAGGCTATAAAGTTACTTAGAGGTAAAAAATGCTTTAATTAAAAGCATTCATTTGACCTTTATATATCTCCAACAACGTTAAAAGAAGTACCGTAACGATAAATGTAAAAACGTCATCTTGAAGTTAAAAAAGAAATTATACATTCATAAAAACAAACATTTTATTTATTTTTTTTAAAATCTGATGTAAAACCATACTTTTCAGTCCTTAGTAAATTGTTACTATGCTTAGGCCTAAATTAACTAATTCTTTGACCTAAACAGATGCTTTATTTTTTTTACTATGATACTCTTCAAAAGTACTGAAACTAATATCGGTAAATAAATTGAGATAGAGGGGATAGGAAAGGAACGAAGTACACAATTTCCGATCACTCGTTGGAAACAGGATTTACAGCTGACAATAAATCCAAACCAATGAAGCTGAGCGTAAGTGCGTCGTTTCTCTGTAACGCAAGGGTTGATATTTAGCTAAATGACGGAACCCCATTACGCTGGCCGTAGTATACGTCTTCGATGAGTACAAAGTAAAATTATGGTGAAGTCTGTAAATAGAAAGAAACTATTACGGACACTGCAATTATTAATGATGTACACTTCCAAAATTAGCTTAGTTATTGTTTAACCTTTGTGAAATGATTCGAATTTTAGGAGCGTTGATTTTGTCACTATAACATTAAAATTACTAAAGATTGTGTTATTATTTTTAATGTCACAGTTTTCTGCCATTTATAGCAGTGTCACATTGATGGTGGTTGTTTTAATTTAAAATTGACGAAACCAATTATCTTCGAAATTATTTAAAAAAATTTCTATATTGTCTAAAACATAAAAATATTACATTTTTAATAAACTGGGCATAATGTACAAGGTCAGTTATAAAATAAGTAAATAATAACTAAGCAAATAATAATCAGGCAAATGTAATGTGTAGGTAAAAATAATATACAAGAGAAGTACATAAAACGAACAATAGTTAGCTGCAATCAAATCGTTGACAGAGGTAAAAGGGGGTAAAAGGGGCGTCAATAATTTGCGTAAAAGCTATTCCAATGCGGATAGGAACCATTCATAAGAGACTGACACACAATATATGGTTGACTTTGTATTTTATATATTTAAATATATATAACTAAAATATTTCAAAAACAAGAATACTTTTAATGAATATATTTATTTAAAGTTTGTCACCGATAAAATAGTACCAGTAACTTCACGAAAATAATTAGCTAATTATATATATATATATATATATATATATATATATATATATATATATATATATATATATTATAGTGAGGAATATAGTATTGCTCACGAAACATGTATGGAAATAAACATTGTAAAACAATTTGTCAGATTTTACTTATGTAAAATAACACTTATTATAAAAATCCCTTTTATAAATGTCCGTTGAAGGAAAATTACATATTTCTGGTAATTTGTTTGTCATAATATAACTGTCGATGATATCCTCAGAATAGTTATTACAGTAAAACTAGAACTTAGCTAAGCTAGAGAAAGGCTACTCCAAGATAGTTACCGTGTCCAAGGTCATCTTAGCTATTTCCCACGACCCCATACACAATGGGGTTTCAAGGTCTGAGGAATTCGCGCTAAAGTAACGCTTTTAGCAACATATTTACTTTAAATGAAACTATAATTGAAGCTTTATAGTAGGAAATGACTCTAGTCATGCAACGCATTTTGTCAAGGGATAATTTAAACTATAACCTATATTCAATACATACATCTCTATGAAGGAGATAGTGGTACATTATATAAGCCCGTACCCAGCGCAAAGACTCAGATGGTTAGAACTCCCCGAATGTATGTAATGAATATAACAAAATATAACAATTTAAGTGATTTTAACCCTAGATTACTTATGTATAAATTTTAACACACGATTACTTATGTAACGTCCATTTGACTACTCCAATTTCTTTTTTTGTATTTGACAAAAATAACGATATTTTGTTAATTTTTTAAACATAATAATATTCCATACTTCTTTAGCACTTGGAAAAAAATAATATAGTAGCCAATAATTCTAATATTAGAACGAAGAATTATAAAAACCATGACTGCGTTTTAATAAAATACTGATATGCCGATGTTTAAGAAAGTCTTTTTTAAATAATTTTAAACCTATTTTATTACAAAAAAACACAGAATGTAACCAATGACTGAGTTATTAAACACGTTGAATAAAATGAAATAGTTTTTTAATTCGCACATGTTCTTTGTGGATAAATAAAAATCGGCATTATTTAAAGCTCAAACAAGCTTTTACACTTGCTGCCACACTTTATACAGCACATTGCTCGGCAATGTGCACATGGTGGGTGGTTGCTGTGTGCAAAGTAGCTAGTAGTCATCCTAGCTGCAGGGCAAAAATAACACTTTTTTCTGGCTCCTGCTTGCTTTGGAGCTGCTGGGTGGCCGGGATTCCAAGTAACTAAGAAATCCGTGATTTTGCGATTTTCCAAATGTTAGGCGTTTCAAGATGGGATCACATTTGCGGTTACTTTACCTCCATTCTTCCGTCGAAGATCTGAAGGAAACGTGATATGAGTATAACGTTGGGGGTACAAGTGATTCTAGTACAGTCCCCACAAAATCCAGTTTTGAAACCGCCCACAATGTTACGTATTGGAGCGCGAATATTGACTGGATCAGGATCAGTGCTTCATAGATACTTATATTTAGCTCCAATGAATTCAGATCGTGAGATAAATAGGTTATAATTAGGTTCACGAGTAGGTGTGGCATTTACACTAGATAGAGGGTTGTCATTTGGTGGAGGATAGACATTAGGTGAAGAGTAGACGTTAGGTGGAGGATCACTATAAGGAGAAATGACATTAAGAGGAGAATAGGTGTCATGTGGAATGTCAGAGATACTTAAAGGTTGAGTGTCGTTGATATTTAGTATCACTGTCTGATTATTCACTCCTGATTATCACTATCTGTAGTTTCAACTCCTGGACGGTAAGTCACTTAGTATACAAAATACCTTTTCATATTCATTTAAGTATATAATACTTTATAAATCTCCCTTCTTTTCGTTATTCTTTGACTTTTCAGAAGACACTCTCAAGAGAGTCAAGGGCCTGAACGGACTGTGATTTACATCTTGAGTTCATTTAGGAAAATAAAATGTTAAGGCTTTATAGACCTATGTTTAGGACACGATCAAATAAAATCTACCGCTAGTATGTTTGAACGTTTACTTTGTGTGAAGAAAGAGACTTATTGACGTGGGCAGAATTTATAAAACTTCAGGTTAAAAATACAAATGTAGTAGAAAAAATGTAGTAAAACGCACAATAAAAGTAGTAGTTGATAATCAATAATTGTTGTATATGCGATTGCTTAGCAAGGGTCTTTATTTCGGCTTAAAAATTTTCACTGGAAGGTTCATATTGTATCAGCTAACAAAATTTATACCTAGGTCTTGCATTAACTAAAAATGACATCTAAATGTACAGTAAATAAATCAAATCAGAGTTTTAATAGTGAGCCTAAAAATTACGGTGGTATTTTATAAGTATGGAAGTAATTTGAGAGTAAACAGTACACGTGCATTTCAACATTAATTAAGAAAATCATTAAAGTTTACCAGAATACGGTGTATTTTAACAGAAAGGTGGTCAGTGATGTTTAACAGTGCACAGTGAATTATAACAGTAAGGTGGTCAGCGATGTTTAACAGTACACAGTGAAATTTAACAGTAAGGTGGTCAGTGATGCCTAACAGTAAACAGTGAATTTTAACAGGAAGGTGGTCAGTGATATGTAACAGTATATCGTGAATTTTAACAGTAAGGTGGTCAGTGATATGTAACAGTATACCGTGAATTTTAACAGTAAGGTGGTAAGTGATTTTTAACAGTACACAGTGAATTTTAACAGTAAGGTGGTCAGTGATGTTTAACAATGCACAGTGAATTTTAACAGTAAGGTGGTGAGTGATGTTTAACAATGCACAGTGAATTTTAACAGTCAGGTGGTCAGTGATATGTAACAGTATACCGTGAATTTTAACAGTAAGGTGGTAGGTGATGTTTCACAGTACACAGTGAATTTTAACAGTATACTTTACATTTTACACGAGCTAAATATGAAGATAAGTAAAATGATTGTCCAACTTAAAATAAAACATGAGATGCAAGACCTAGGCACGTTCCTAACAATATAACATGAAATCATAACTGTCTTCTTTACTGCAAAAATTGTGAGTGCATTTGAAAATAGAAGTAGCCACGGAAAATTCAAATTCTGCTGCTCATTACAGATCACTCTTCTGATTTAAACTACGCTTTAACTAATATATAAATTCCAGTTTACCAAAGCAAGCCAGTTAAATATTGTACGATTGAAGAACGAAATTAAAGAAATTACTTATACAACTATAAAGTGAATCTGGAAGTGATTATAATTGGCAAAATTTCTAGATAAATAATGCGACTTATTCTCCTATCCAATACAGCAAACATTTTGAGTGCATTTAAAATTGAAAGTAGCCTCTGAAAATTCTTACTCTGCTGCTCATTACAGATCACTTTTCTGATTTAAACTTAAAATCAGATGTTATTAATATATAAATTCCAGTTTACCAAAGCAAGCCAACTAAATGCTGTACGATTGAAGAAAATTTAAGATGTTACCTATACAACTATAAAGTGAATCTGGAAGTGGTTATGATTGGCATAATTTCAAGATAAATAGTGCGACTTATTCTGCTATCTAATGCTGCAAAAATTGTAAGTGAATTTGAAAGTGGAAGTAGCCTCTGAAAAATCCAATTCTGCTGCTCATTAAAGATCACTCTTCTGATTTAAATTGCGATTTTAATAATATATAAATTCCAGTTTACCAAAGCAAGCCAGTTAAATATTGTACGATTGAAGAACGAAATTAAAGAAATTACGTATACAACTATAAAGTGAATCTGGATGTGATTATAATTGGCAAAATTTCTAGATAAATAATGCGACTTATTCTCTTATCCAATACAGCAAAAATTTTAAGTACATTGAAAATTGAAAGTAGCCTCTGAAAATTCTTACTCTGCTGCTCATTACAGATCACTTTTCTGATTTAAACTTAAAATCAGATGTTATTAATATATAAATTCCAGTTTGCCATAGCAAGCTAGCTAAATGTTGTACGATTGAAGAACGAAATTTAAGATATTACCTATACAACTATAAAGTGAATCTGGAAGTGATTATGATTCGCAAAATCTATAGGTTCTAGTATACCTAAGCAATATAACCAGTTATCTTACGTTTGAGGAGTAAAAATTCAAGGCATAGTTACTTATATGAATCTAATAAATTCTAGTTTACCAAAGCAATCTAATTAGAAATTATATGTTTGGAGAATAGAAATTCAAGGTTTGTCCCAAAATGCTTGACAGGGCTAAATTAAAAGAGGCGGACTTTTTAAACAATATTTAATTTTAATGGATCCTATTGAAAAATGTATTATTTTATTTCATATTAAACATTTATAATGAAAATGTGTTAATTTCAATTTTTATATCAATGGTATAAACAACTAAGCCATTTTGAAGAATATTTAGGACAAAAACTCCGTTGAAACCCTGTGTAGCGGTAGTCAGTACCTTTTCACTCCGGATTAAAGCAAGGCTACGTATGAATGAACTTAACCTGACAACCCACCAATTTTTCCCCTTTCCTAAAGGAACATTGCCCTGTTCTTAGTACTACCTTATTTCATCTGTCCTTGATTATCCCTCTTCCTGCAAGGAAATGTATTAGATATCTGAAGAAGATCTGCTCTCTACAGGGTCCATACAGAAGGGTGGGTGAGATTATGTACTTATTTTTTTATAACGGATCTTTTGTCACCTCTCCGTCACAAATTTCCAATTTCTTCTGAAATAGTTTATGTCTCTTTTAGGTTTCTTCCAGTCATTGCTTCGTCGATGCCATCACGACAACTTCTTCGTGGCCGTCGTCTCTTTCATTTCTCAGGTTGAATCTACTCTATTACCTCTGGAGGCCACCTTCTGCCGTTCTCTGTAAGTGTCCAAACCATGTTAGTTGTCTTCTTTCTATCTCCTCCCTTAAATTTTTATCTATTTTCTTTTCGTTACGTATTTGCCTTTTTCTGACCCTTTCAAGTCTCGATTCACCGTAGCGTCGTCTTAAATAGTCCATTTCATAAAATAGTCGAGTTTGTTAATATTAGCATTCATAACATCACATACCTCTGAACAGTTAGAGTGTTTAAGATTCGTGTCACTGATCTGGCTATGTTTAGTCTTCTTCTTATTTCCTCCCCACTGTCGCATTTCTTATTAACAATCGCCCTTAGACATTTGCAGGTTTGTACCATCTTGATTATAGTGTTATCTAAGCTAAATCAAAACTCGTCTTCTACTATTAGATAATCAAATTTTAGAATGTTCTTTGTTAGCCTGGTAATTTTCTTGTTATATGACTAAGATCCTGTTTCATATGGTTATTCAAAGTATTATATGTAAGTGGAATTTTCATTCCACTTTTCCCTTCGGAAAATGTATTAGCGGATAAGCCGCGCATAGCATCCATGCCCTCATTAGATAAAACCACGACTGTTTCCCACAGTTCTAATGACCGGGTCAGGTGAGCTAAGTATATAATATGCCGGCACAATAAGAGCAGAAAAGTAGTGCTTCCCGCAGCCTTGGCATTATTCCAGCTGAAATAACCTAAACCTACAATTAACACAAGCACTGTATGTATTCAGCCATACTTCACTAGGGCTATACTAAGCTATGGCTCATGTGTTCTTGACCACCAGTTTGTGTAGACATATATTTTGAATGTGAATACACAGCTAATGCCACGTTATTTCAACTGTCTGGTGGTTTTTATTTCTCGTATTACAACCGTTCATTGAATTATTTTGGATGTATCTTTCTTGTATGCAATTTGTACGCATCATTTCTCAGATTTATCCAATAAGTTCGTTACGACTGTTTTTCGGGAAGGTTTGTTTCCAAGATACCTTCTTATTACGGTATATTTAAGAATACTTCGAGGTATTTTACAAGTACTGGTCTACCAGAATACCGTCGTACTACAAGCACTGGCTAGTTCTAGAATGGCTTGCCCCGAAGTTCTCAGTAGCTCTAACTATTTATGTATGGGTCAATCCACATACATAGAGAGCCAGAGATGTTTGCTACTTTGTTTCAAATAATAATATTTTTATTATTTGTTCAAACATTTTAATTTCTTTTTATCATTCAATCGTTTTTGCCATTATTATATTAGTTAGATTTTTTATGTAATACAAGTAATATAAACAAAAATCCCTATTTGATAAGGTCAATTCCTACTTAGATCACTAGCGAAAAATGTTACTTTATTTATCTTTTTATAAATAAAGTAACAAGCTATAAGTTAAAATAGCATCTTTGATCTTCGTTAGAATAACCAACGTTTTCGTACATTAGAATAACCTATGTGTTCATTTGAAAATAAATAAACTTATATTTCAGGTTGTTTTATTTTTGTTCTACCACATAACCTATAACATAAAATCAGCTTCCTTAGGTAATCATGTAATCACTTATATTACGCCAAATAGCATGGATCACCTATATCGTCAACCTTACCCCTTTTATTAAAAGGTTTTATCCCATGTAAAACTGAAATAATTTTTATTATTAAATTTACGTAATGAATTAATTTTTCAAAAAAAATTATCACCATAAACTATCAAATAATCTATCATAACCTTTGCATTAAAACAGCTGTTCTATCACATAACCTATAACATAAATTCAGCTTTTTTTTAAATTATATGATATCAGTTATTTCAAGTCTTATATTGCAATCCTTGTCCCAGATAGTCCATTAGTAAACTTTGAATATACATGGGGACAGCTAATCTATTACTAACTTTTGAATATATAAGAGAGACAGATCATTTATTAGTAGGCTTTGAATATGTAAAGGGACAGCTAATCTATTAGTAATCTATTAGAAATTTTAAATATAGAAGGTAGGCAGCTAATTTGTTAGTAGGATTTGAATATAGAAGGGATCACGTAATCTGTTATTAGGCTTTGAATATGCAAGGGAGGCAGCAAATCTATTAGTAACTTTTGAATATACAAGGGATGTGGCCATTGTTAGTAGGCTTTGAATATAGAAGGGATCACGTAATCTGTTAGTAGCTTTTGAATATGCAAAGAGGTGCCGGTAATCTATTATAATAATGTACAGTAGCTTATAAGTAACATATATCTAGGTGTAACAGACTGAATATTTAAAAAATAATAAAACTCGCATTTGACATAAAATTACATTTATAGTGGTAATCATGTATTCTAGTATTGTAATAATATGTTTAACACAATTATTGATTATTATTAATAGGTTTCTTATAATCAATCTGATAATTAATTTTGATCATTAATTTTAACAGCCTAAAATTATTCATATAGCTTTTTTAACAGTTTTTACATTATTTTTTAATTCACCTAATTAGTAGCATCAAATTAATTATCTTCCTTGTTTATAAAATAAAAGAAGTTTATTCTGTACAAAATAAAAATCTTTTGATATAATCGACTAAGCGGTATTTGGTTCAAATCTTAACCAAATTTCTAATGAAATTTGAACTTTAGATGCATAATGAGAAATGGTAGTTAAACATTAAACTATGCAGGAGACATGTTGCTTTTAATGTGAAGAATATGCAATACATGTAATAATCAAACTAAATACTGCAATAAGTCTATGACTTTCAACAATAAAACTTATTTTTGTTGATTTTATAAACTCTGAAATAAGAGCTTAATATTTCAGCATTGAAATATTGAGTATTCAGGATTCCATCGTTATAAAACATGTACTAGCAAAGTTTACAAGTAGTCTGTATAATTTATTTTAGACTATATGAGAGTAAAGAAATACTAAAATACATGTTTCAAATTTGGAACTCTAAATGAAATATTTGTTTTGTAATCTAGAGTAGTGTCGACCACAGCCATTAAAAAAAATATCAGCACAGTGATAGACGTTAAAATTAAATAATTGGAATTTAGATGAGTAGATTTAAGTTATAAAGACAAATAAGGCCTTGAATATATTTGCTCAACTAATATTTGATCTATAAGACAGGGTAGTTTCTTGTACTTGACAAGAGGCAGAGAATCCAGGTAAAGATTACAGTAGGGTTTAGCATCTGTCTTTAGTAGGGACTGAGAATGTTAACAAGAACAGGTTAATTTGAAAGAGTTAGTTGTTAAAATGTGCCGTCCAGTGCCGTGTCTAACAAGTGAACTAACAATTCGTGTGAATATAAAGTGAATTGTTTTGTAAACAGTGAGTTTCCCAAATCACCTTGATTAAATAACCACCTTGTTCACAAAGTCCTATAATATTATAGGGTTGTAATGAATAATACTAGAGACGACGTGTATGAAATCAAAATAATATAGGTGGCAGTAGCCTATCTATATAGGAAAAATGCTCTTGTAATATGCGGATATAGCCTAGAAAATAGTTTAGATACCTAGAACGGATTGTTATTTTATGAAAAAAGTCATCTGTATCTGTAACCGGTTATTGTCATTTCGTCAGGACCCATTGGTATACATGTATAAACCTCCATACTCAGAATTAAAAGTACACGATATCGCTAGCATTTAAGAATCCTGTTTTCAACATTAACTCTTAAATTCTAAATCAACTAAACATACTAACCGTTGTCTAATTTTTTAATTAACAGCAATCGTTGACAAAATATTGTAATTTAGATTTAAACAAATATAAAATAAATTTTGCTTGTTAATATGTTTTAAATAAATGCCATTACATTTATATAACCAAAACAAATTACATACTAGAGCTAATGGAGTATATAACATAGCTCTGAAAATGATGCTGTGAAACATTATTTTAATATTAGTTGTAATGTCTTAAATTTTTGAAATGTGTTCCATATAGCTGAAATAGGTGCGGTACAGCAACGGCGTAGCGAGGCCTCGACATTTTCTTAACATGCAACCGAGGTCTTTATTTAAATTGTACAAACATTAGGATTTATAGCCTTTTTTAAAATTTGTTATATACTATAAAAACTGCAAAATATTTAAAACATTTTTTACGGGAGTAAAAATAGCGCTTTAATCATTTTAATATAATAGTCTAGTTGTAATTTTAATGTGTACTATTTGACAATTTCAAAATACTGGAAATTTAATTTATCAGTAAAAAACAAGTAAAATACTTGAATTTATTTTCTAATAATAATTACGAATTTTAAAAGTGAAAACCTTTAACCAAGATTCACAAATTATTGAAACCCGACTTATAGGCTAATATTAATTACAATAACTATTTTTTAATATTAAATTTTGTGTTGTATTATAATAAAATATTTCACAGTATATTTCTATTACAGATACGACACCATTAAACCATATACGAAAACCATTTAAAAATCGTTATTATATAACTTTTTCATGCTTAGAAATGTAAATATTTATAATGATCAAATACTTATGTATATTTTAAAATATTTGTATATTCAAGATAATCTTATATAATTCCATACAATCCAGATACTAAATCATCTATTAGTTTTGCAAAATAAAATATAGGTGTTTGCATTTTAAAAAGTACCTTTCATATTACATATATTGTAAAACAGTCTAATTTTAAATAAACATGCTAATTTTACTACTAAATTTTATTAATTTAAATATAATTCAATAACATTCCAATTATGTAAAGATTTCATGCATTATGAAATAAAAAAATCTTATACAAATTTATTAGAAAAAGACCTCAGTAGTAAGTATCAAACATTTCAATGTGGCCTCGCTTTGCTGTTATATAAATAGTGGAGCTGAGACCCCAGTAGTAGGTTCTAAAACGGCAAGATCTCGCTGGCGTGCAAAAAAAATCAAATTTTTAAAAATCATTTCCGAAAAATAAAACTTATACCATTTGAATTAGAATTTTAAATGTAACACTTCACCATAATTTTTTGTCGAACTATTCGATTTGTTTAGGTATAATTAGGCGAGTCCTCGTCGGTCCGTTTCGGAAAATTACGGAATCCTCGTAGCCGGATAGTGTTTAACCCCGGCACACCGAGGTCCTCATACAAACCTGTGTGTGTGTGTATGTGTGTGTGTGTTTGTGTGTGTGTGTGTGTTTGTGTGTGTGTGTGTGTGTGTGTGTTTGTGTATCCTTACAGGACCACTATTTTCAAGTGTAATCTAAGGATAATTTTCATATAATGGCCACCTAACATTATACTACTTAGGTGCTAGCAAACATTTATTACAAACTTATGATATATTAATAAAATCTTTAGCTATGTTAATTTATATATCTAATCTAAATAACGTTTTCAAGTGATATTTCCAGACACAGTAATGAGTTGGAAGGCTTTATGTGTTTTCATATTTTTCGTTGAGATATGTTTTCTGTTATGGGAACACATAAACATAATATTTTCCTATCCAATCTACTTGTAATGAAATGAAAAAAGTAATATCATTTTGCAATTACGTTCATAATTAAAACTAAAGAATCCAGTAAGTCTGAAGAATTCAGCCGACATAAATATGCTTTAACATAAAAACTAACTTCTATTACAGAAAATTCAAGATTGTGGTGTATAAATAGAATAAAAGATATATCTCATATATAAAAAAACTTAAAAATACCTGATTAGAGAAACAGTTAAGTTGAAATAGCTTTTTTTAGATTTAAAGGAATATAAAGTTATATATCACTTCACAAACATGAAACGCGATGGTGGTTGCTATAAAAAACAAATTGAAACTGCACACGAATGTCTCTGCGTCTAAAATTTACTCAAAACCTCAGCTTGTAAATACGTTTTCCCCTTAACTTTGGACATATCTGTATGTTAAACACTAGATTTATATAATCATAATTTAAGGAATTGATTCGTTCGAGAACAGTATACGTTTGATTTATTTAGGTACACAAATACCTGGTAATGACGTCACATAATGTAGTCCTACGGTATGCCTGGTTGTGTCAGTGCACCCTTCCAATAACCTTTTTCCCACTACTTAACTACTAACTTTCAACTATATGAGGAAAGAATAAAAGACCTATCCTTAAAAAGGTATTTACAAGGATCTAATGTAAATAATCGTATTATTAAATTAGTGACTCGTTATTGACGTTTCCTGCAAAATATTGTTAACTCACTTGGCTGGGTTTCCAGGCGCCACAAGTTGTACGTGACCTGTCCAAACATTATGGATTCTTATTTCACATCCAACCATCAACCCTTACTCAAACTGTGTTACAATGTTACCTTGTTCCCTATTGATCATTTGATTTAATTGTGAACGCTTTCTTTTATTTTCATATAAGCCTATAAGTATATGTAGACAATATAAACTATTTTTACAATGGTTTTATAATCCTTCCGTATACATTTATTTATTAACAGAATGTTTTCAACTTAATACTATATTTTGTGTTGCATCAACTCCAACCTTGTAGTGATTTTAAAGAATTTGATCCTTAATAATTTTATTTAATTACATACAATCATCAGCTAGGTAGATAATAACAGTAATAATAATAAAATTAACAACAACAACATAGTTCACCAATCTAATTTGCCCATTCCACTTTCTCATCATTTACTATGTTTATTATTGACTATTTATGTCTAGTTAAATGTAGCAGGTCTAGAGTAATATACTGAGTTTCTCTTGTTCTTCCAATGCTGCCGGTTCCGTATTTTGCAAAACCCATTTAGGCTTTCTAGCTCTATTTCTCCACAACTTACTTCATTTTTCATACCGTACTTAAATCATACGTTTTACAATTAATGACGTTAGCACCGTTATAACATATATTTACTCCCCTCTGTTAAATCGATTGGCAGGTCAACTTCATGAATGGTACCTTTCACACGTGACAAATGATCACCTATATTCCTACACCAGGTGTTAGTTGATTATTACGCACGGAATTTCTACTAAGGGCGGAAGCACCTTTCTTATTATTTATCTAACACACACACACAAACAATCTTTTTAAACAATGTTTGTATAATAAAGCTATGTTTTTGTTTTACCTTTATATTATGTACTCTAATAACCTTACCTTTCGTATAGTCACACCTTTAGTTTGCTAAATAATTAAACAATCATAATAATTAATTATCATCTAAATGTATTTACCTGACATTCAGTAGTTTATAATTTATGGCTTTCAATTGCATTATTAAGATGCTGTTATAATGTTTGGTTGAATAACTAATACCAAATTCAATATAAAGGTGAACTCTTGAAGCTTTTAGGCCTTTAATATAATTTAATAAAATGCAGTGACAGTTATCATTCGTCTCTCTCACACTCTCTCTCTCTCGCTCTCGGTTCATTATCTTGGGATCTTCTATAACGTATATGTGGTGTGATGAAAAAAATTGCCTACAATTACGAAATACATTGAATTTAAAGTTATAAGGAATTTACTCAGTTATTAAAATATCTGTTAGCTGAAATGTATTCTAATAAAGTTTCTACCTATGGTTTGATACCTCCTTTGATTCACCTGGTCAACTTTGTAGCTTCAATTTGGCACAGTTATCAGTTTAAACCTATTTCTCCTTTCTCTTTATTAACTGCTTAATTAATTAGTAGTACTAATGTCTTTATATAAATTAGTTATTAAAGTTACTTTTATATCTCCCTTAACCGTTCTTTAAAAAATAACATTCTGTTGAAACTTCTCCCCCCCCCCAAATTACGTCTGCACTCCGCAGTAGCTCAAAAACCCAGTCTTCGTTGTGTCCGATGATCTTACTTTTGAAGACGAGCATTGTCTCCCCCCTTATGTATTTCAGCCAATCAGACTTTATCTTTTAAAATATTAAAGTAGTAACGTCCGTCCAACGGGTTTCTGCTGCTTGTGTTTTCCCGTTGTTAGGCCTACACCCTAATTTAATGAGTTCCATGAGTCCTCCAGATGTTAAACTTTCCGTCACACTGGTTTTTCAGAGCTATTCGAATCATAGAATTAATCTACACCTATATTTTGCCAACACGTACGCAAGACTGATTTATAGCACTAAATGAAGTTTACAAATGTTAAGTCCTCTTTGTCTCCTCTTTCCTTAATATTTTTAACTTAATTTTGTTTTTTTAACAATAACTAATTTTAAAATCCCCCCATATATAAATATATATATATATATATATATATATATATATATATATATATATATATATATTTTAAAACAACACAGGCCTATAGCTTACATTATTGTAATTTTCATTCCTGATGATGTTGGTACTGTTTGCCAACGAAAAGCTTTGGATATAAAATAATAAATATTCTTGTATTTGAATAACCTGTGTTGTTTTAAATTATTAAACAAGAAAACGTATTTTATATTTATATATATATATATATATATATATATATATATATATATATATATGTTATATTGTAACACTCTTAAAAATAAGGTGTTACATATAAATTCATTTATATATTTAATTTTTATTTAATAATTATATCGTCCCAATATAAAAGAAATTTTTTGTTTTCTTGGTGCACATTGTGAATCTAGCGTAGGTAGTATCGCTCATAGCGGGTAAAAATGTAAAATATCATTAGAGGTAGAAGCTCAAGCTAATTAAGTATGTCACGCCATGTGACGTAAACATGGTCTGATGTCGCCTGATCCTAAGCACCAATCAAAAAATTCAAAATAATAAGTAAGGGTGGGAAATTCCGTTGGCGTACCCTTGCAAAAGCCCCAGTCACCCAGAGGTTTCAGAACGGAACAGACGTCATGGCATTTTTCGGAAAATAAATTAGAAGTTTGTAGCTTGCAGTATTCTAAATTCAAGATTTTAAGGCCGGTACTAAAGATTATTAACGCAATTAAAGACGAAGCAAGAATCGATCATTCACGTGTTATAAATAAGTAGAATTCGTATTTTTTTGGTTGTTTAAAAAGCGCTAATTGTAATGGCGATCTGCAGTGTTAAGTGTTAAGTGATTAATGAAACGTGTTGCAGCGTTTTAAACCTAAAGTGCATAACCAGGTACGTTTTAGAGATAAAGAAAATGTATTTTAGTTGTAATTGATTTGATTTCTAAATCATAAATAATTAACACATGAACGGTGGAAATCGCTTTTGAGTATGTTCATTTTTAAAATTATATTGTAACTTGAGATACTACCTCCTCGATACCTAAATTAATACTAGAGAACAAGTAATTAAAACAGTAAGCAGTAATTAACCGTAAACAAGTAGATGGGACACCAAGCAGCAATTTGATGTTTGTAATTTGACACATAGTGTCTTTTGTCCTTTGTAGTTCGTCACAAGTTAATAAAGTGTACAATTTTGCATTTTAAAGCTTTAAATTATCATTTCAAAGTAACTTAGTTCTACCTTCCGAAGATATCAGAAGACCGTTTACAGAGAGACATTATTATGCCTGTGCTGTAACGGAGAACTTGAGCCCTGGTACGTAAGGTTAATTAATTTGTGAATTAGTAATTAACACACGTTTTTTAATAAATATAAAAACTTACCTGAGTTATAACAAGAGCGAGTGTTACAATATATATTTCCTTTTACATTTATAAGATTTTCTTCAATCTTCGTTGGTAACACTACCTAGAGTAATTTATATTGTAAAGGTTCAACACAACCCATCTATGTATACAGAGTGTTGGAATGAATAACGTTCTTCTTAATAGTTATAAAAATATTGTCAGGCGAAAGGTTGCTGATAACATATAAAAGAAATTAGTTATGGTTCCTTGTGATATAATTCTAGTTCTAGTATTTATTACAAATAATATAATTATCAAAATTATATTTAAAATATTTATTTACTACAGTAACACTATATATATATATATATATATATATATATATATATATATATATATATATATATATATATATATAGAAGAGAGAGAGAGAATAGGTTTTCCTGTTAGAATTATTTTCAAGATTAAATAATATACACTGTAATTAGTGTATACAGGAATAATTACAGGAATAATTTATTGAATAATACACTCAAAGCTTTTCGTTGGTTGACATTACCAACATCCTCAGGAATTACTAAGAACGACCATATATATATATATATATATATATATATATATATATATATATATATATATATATATATATATATATTGTGATTATGTTTTAATATGACAAAAATAATACGATTTTTTAAAATTGTATTATTATACCTGTATGTATACGCATTATCCCTTTATTTCGTGTAAAGTGGTGTTATTTCACCATATTTTTACTGCACCAGATGATGCTAAAATGATCTAATAAAAATGGTGAAGTATTTTATAAATATTTTACAAAAATTAATGTTCTGATTTTGTTTTTTCGGTTTCGTAAATATTAAAGCCATTGATACAATTCCTTATTTAGAATGAGGGTTAAATACATTAAACAATTGGTAGTTGGGATTTTTACCTATTATTTTAATTATTTGGATTATGATATCTGTAGTGGATTTCTAATCTCAAATACTCATATATTGTGTTTTTGAACAAACATTAATAAAACATCCTAACCAAATGATGGCTAAACAACTTTCAATAATATACAATCAAACTGATATACAATCAGTTTGAATCGTTCTTCAAACTGAACATATTCATAAGTGGTACTAAGCGAGTAACATCGCTGTAAGAAATCATCTTAACTAGAGTTCTAATTATAAAGTTCCAGGACTAAAATAAAAATAAATGTTAATGCAATTTGAAACTCCGGAGCCCTTTTATTTTACAATACATTTTATATATTATTCGCTGCCTAATATAGTTTTTTAATATATTAATTTTGTGTTTTATTTTAAATTAAAATATTCGAGACTAATATGAAATTCTGACATTCTGTTACAATCGTCAGAATAAAAAATTACATATACAACAATAGAATGTATACTATAATGCAATAATAGTTTTATTTTCTAGTACAGTGTGATGGCAATAAAATAACGACAGATTGATATTGTATTTTATTAATATTTGTCTAAATAGAAAAATTCGTCGGTCTCCCATACTAATAAGTTAAGAGAAACTGGAGAATTCTGCAATAACAGATGTTTATAATTTGTTAGCTGCCGCTAGAAATGAAATGAACACAATGATATATTAAATAACTAAAAGATTTATTTCATTTTATCACAAACCTTATCTTATGTTTCGATGGAATTTTTATTATTCAAAGAAAAATTAATAACAAGGAGACATATCTAGGTCAAGAAGTATGAAGGTCAGGAGACTATCTAAGTAGGAAATAAGTACTGAGAGTTTTAAAAGCGTTGCCGAACAATGTGTTGTAATGTTATAAATTTATATATATATATATATATATATATATATATATAGGAAAAGGGATTGTAAGGGTATGAAACTAGGGAGGTTTTAGTTATATCTGCGTGAATAAAAGATATACAAACTTCAAAATTTTACAAAATATATTTTATTTATGATGAAACATTGCTAGAAATCTCACTTACTTAGCAATAAACATACAAAAATGAAAAAAAAAATTGAAGAAATATTCAAGTGCGTACTCAAGTACGCAAGTAGGGTGGTTAAAAGTACGTACTAACAGTGATAAACAAATGGGCCGCTGCCTTCATAAGCCGAGCAGTCCTCATGCCACCATTCCTGGCAGATACAACATTGTACCCATTTCTCAAAGTACTATTTTCTACATTCTCAGCGTACTGTAGGGTCAACATCTTCTTTGAATGGGCTTGCTTGGGCTGAACTTGTAGATGGGCTTGAGTAGTCATTTCCAATTTTGTTTTTGTGCATTTGATATCTTTATTGTACACTTAATATTTTTCTGGCTGTTTAAGAGCGCTGTCTGTCTTGACCTTCTCTAATTTCCTACTTTTACTTTCTTTCTTTACCAAGAGTCTTTTGAAAGGCGAAGAAGTTCTTGTTTCCGACTTTTGTGATAACCTCTTTTTTATGTTAAGATATTTTCCTTTATTTTTTGGAAGCAGCTTGATAGATTTACCACTAATAATAAAATTTTTTGAAGTTCTTGAGGGGCAGTTATATGAATGATTTGGTTTTTTATTTGATAAAGAGTAGTCAGTTTCATAGCTTGGATCTGAAACCTCAACAAGAATGTCTTTGATTGGTCACTAACAAGGTTGCAAAGTGTTATTCATTCACTACATCAGGATTTAATGGTTCGATTCCTGTAACTTCGAAAGGTTAGACGTTACAGTGTAGGCGGAGTAGCAGTGTAGGCTTCTTTAAAAAGATCAACTCGTTGATCCCCAGTTCTTTTCCCATTTCTATTTTACCATCCCCTGCTTCTAATACCTGTTTAGCCTCTTTAATTGTTTCACAGCCATGAAAGCTCTTTATGATTTCCGTTTTTTTGCAGAATTATACTGAAAAAAAATATACACTTTAAAATATAAATAGATACTATTTATTAGGAATATACTGTGATTGGATTTAATAATTACTTACTACTTACTTCTTTGTACAAGCTTCCAGCATCAGGCGATGCCGACAACTCGATGCCCGTGGTATACTGCTGCGGCCAATGCCCAATATTCCTTTGTTCGCATTATGACCCTCATCGGATCACCGCTATCTCCCAGCGTCCTCTCCCATGGATTCTCTTGCAGGGTTGATGGATCCACACCTCAACAATATGTGCTCTAACGTCTCCTCCTCTCCACTGTCACAAACAGCACAGTGACTTGACTCGACCAGGTTGAATCGTCTCAGGTACGAATTGCATATTATATGCCCCATTCTGGCCCTTGCAGCGAAGGTTGAGACCAGTCTATTGACTCCGCGATACCAGTCTGGGGGAGCTAGTGGGTCTTGGACGCGGAAAAAGCTTCTGCCAGTAGTCCCCCCGTTCCACCTTGCGGTCCACTCCATTGTTATAAGCCCAACTATGTCCCTCCTGTATTTAGTCATCGAGTACTTTACCGGCTGCACCGGTAATTTAATAATAAATACACAAAAACCTCTTAACCACAAACCTTCTTTATTTTACCCTCATGTACACTTCAGTTACCAAGTAACCATCCTCAGAGGGATAACATACAAATATGAATTCATCATTCATTAGGTTCATCATGTTGTTAAAAAAACCAAGAAAGGGAGGCTATGAGTAAGCAGTCAAGAGTTGTTTGCTTACTTTTGGCCTCCGAAATAGCGTTTCACAGACCTGCCGCTAGATGCCATGTTATAAACAGAAGATTTCTTATAACTGCATGTTTTTTCATTTAATATAGGACTAAACTATATTTGTATACTTTCTGTACTCAAACAACCTCAAGTTTTACATCATAAAAATTAGATAGCAAAGTAACTAAATTGTACTTTAAATTATATTTTGTGAACAAAGAGGTGCTGATCAATGACAACATGGCCCCTTTTACTGCTTTTGTAGACTTACTAAATCGTCACAACAAACATTCACTGCAGTGCTACCAAAACCATAAAATTTACCTGCGGACTCTTATTCACCGTTACCTTATATATATATATATATATATATATATATATATATATATATATATATATATATATATATATATATATAAGCTTAAAGTAACGTTAATTGTGTCTATGCTAAATCATGCTCTCCCAATTTATATAAAAAAATGGGAATATAAGAGTTGTTTACGGTCTGTAAACCATTGCCGTCCGATAAGGGACGTATCGTTTTGATAAAGGGGCAACTAGGTGAATAGGTTGTTCAAGATCAAACTGCTACCTAAAAGTTTTTGGTATTTTATTTGAGTGCCCTGGAATAGAAACGAACGCATGGGATAGTGCCAGTGGAAAATACTTTGAAATGCTTAAGAAATGTGGACAAAATTGTGGAGTACTAAACAAATACATTGTATCAATACCAGTGAAAATTACAGCATTATATTCATAACGGTGTTTTTTTTAAATAAAAAAAAATTTTAAAGTGGACGAAAAATCTAATAAAATATTTTATAGATAAAACGTAAATACAAAGGGAAGGTATCTTCTTTCTACCCTAAGAATTGAAATAATAGTAGTAGCACATTCTGAACTTCCATTAAAAACATATGATTCAAAATATATTTTACAATTATTAAGTACATAATTATATAGTTGAAAACTGTGAAACATGGAATTATGGAGATTGCGATAATAATTTAGAAACTAAATAAAGCAATTTTGTGTTACCCAGTACTTAAAATAATAAATGAAACCAGAGTCAGAAGATATTTGAATAAAACGCTTCTCAAACGAGTAAACAAAATTTATTGCCTAGTATAATTATATGCTCTTTTCGAACTATTTTGAAAAAAACATATTTATTTTACTAAGGATTTTATTTTACTTAGGAAAAACGTCAAGCAAGACGTTAGCAGGATTGTTTGAAACTACAATACCATTTAGAAAAATATTATTTTCATTAGTTCAAAGTTTATATAAAGAGAATATAAATGTCTCAGTTGCGAGAGCATTAAAGTTTATTATTGGTAGAGTTTTGCTGTATTACTTTAAAAGGAAATTGTTGGGAACGATCGTAATAAATAAAACATCAGACCGATTTGAATTTCTTCAAACTTCAAAATCAGGTACATTTCAAGTAAATCTTTGTTTTGAGAATATTAGGGAAAATGTGTTTTCTGGTAGCTATATGTTTGACATCTATGTTCATATAATCTCTTTGATTAATACTATTTACGGATAATTAGGTAATAAACAAAATTTATTATTTATTAATTACGAGTAATATTACAAAGTTTTTATTGCCATTAAAGAATACGAAAATTTCTGTCTCTGTGCTTTCATTTCATGGACGATTAATACTTAAGTAATGTTTTCTAGTCACGGATTGGTTTTATTGTCTACCCCGACTGTAGAAATTTCGTGTTACACAGTGTCGTAAAACTCCAAATATTTCGTACGTTTTTCAAATCTTAGTAAGTAACCTGCCAACTAAACTATCAAAGTGTTGTCAAATGATTCCGAAAATTATACATGTCTTATGCACTATAGCTATACTTAAATGAATTAGTTAAAATTTATATATTAAATATAAATAATAAAAAAGTACTTTAATTTAAATGTATGTGTATATTTATATTAAATGAAAACAAAAGTACTAGAAATAGATCTAGTAGTGATTTAAATACATGATATAAATGCAAGGCAATTTTCAAAGTTTACATTTTTATAATTATTTTCTTGACTTTATTAATATCTTACATACCACGTATATTTTCTACATGATTTACCCCCACAGATATTGTAACAAAAAAAATTGAAGGACTCTAGAGGATCTGTATATAAAATATTCCCAAATTGCAAACTTATGACACATTAGATGAACTTTATCCTGGGTATGTGTTGTTGGAGAGAAATATTTCGTTGAATCATATCCTTGCAATAATTGTTTCTGAGTTACAGGGCACAGACATTATTCCTCATTCAAATCTCTAAAGTTCTTCCTTCATCAACACTAAAAGTCGTGAATTTATAATTTACTACTTGTATAAAATAGAAATTCTATATTGAAAATTAGGCTATATTTATATTAAAAATTGTAATCAGAACATTTCTTTGGCAATAAATTTTGTTAGTAATTTCTTTACAGAGTGAGTAAAATACCTAATACAAGCTATCGTAGCTCAACTAATGGACTCGGGTAAAATAGGACTAACATTTATGTACCATAAGGCATCCTCTTATACAGGGGCGGGAGACTTGTACCAAGTATATACAGATATGACAAAATCCAAAAATAAATGTATCATTATATCATTATAGCTCGAAATTATCTCTATTAGGTTGGATTTCAATAGATAAAAACTTAATTAGCAACAGGTGTAATGAAGAATTATAAAAATAGCAATATTGTATGAGATATTAAGGTAATGTTACTTTACAATTAAAACCTTTTTTTTCTGTTTTTTAGCTATAATCGTTCACAGAAAACTCTATTTATATGTTATTGTTGTTATACTGCTTGTATGAGAACATAAAATGGAATCTAACCATATTTATTTTTTTTTTAAATCCTTCTAGTATCATAAATTATGACAAAATTGTTACGTTTTCTAGTATCATGATATACATGATTTTGGCTCTTAAAAAATTCAAAAAAGTTTTATTTCTGATGTAACGTCTATTTAGGAGCAGTAGGTACACACACACACACACACAAACACACACACATAAACCACACACACACACACACACACACACACACACACACACACACACACACACACACACACACACACACACACACACACACACACACACACACACTCACACACACACACACACACACACACACACACACACACACACACACACACACACACACACACACACACACACACACACACACACACACACACACACACACACACACACACACACACACACACACACACACACACATACACACACACACACACACACACACACACACACACACACACACACACACACATACACACACACACACACACACACACATATATATATATATATATATATATATACATGCAGTGACTAACTCTATAGTTGGTTATTTAATTATTTGTATCAAGATTTAACTCATAACAAAATTTATCCCTCAAAGCATCCTGCAAATTTAAAAATATACAATAAACTTGCCAGAATATTAAGCTGTTACGGAAAGCAGCTGGCATTTATGGTAATCTGAAATATAGTAAGACCAGATATTACCATCCAATAAATTACTAACATTTGTTAATACAGCCAATATATAATGGGTACCATAATTTATTAGATACTTTAATGAATCTTACAGTTTTTGCCATTAGAATTCCTCGTAACGTGTGTTTTGCTCCAGACAGGGTGACAAAAGTATTGTAAATATCAATATAACATATGCTATGGTATTAAATATCATTTACAATAACAATAACGTTTTGCATTGTATAGCAAGTGCTATTATTAGAGTAACCAATGTAAAATTACAAAATTTAAATAATATTTCATCGACAAAGTTTATAACAGAGGAATTTCTTAAACTCTAAATGGACGTTTATAGATTGCTATTATTGTTTACGAATTACAAAACAGGAAATTATTGCTCTTGTGACTAGAAAGTGTGTATATATATATATATATATATATATATATATATATATATATATATATATATATGTGGGTGTGTGTGTGTGTGTAATTAATCACTATAAATGTATAATATATAATATAAAATAATACATTAAGACTATAAATGTAAGTGTATATAGTATAATTTATTGTACTTCGCACTTCAATACACTCGTCGTAGATCCTGGGATTGAATGCAAATGATCGCTTCGAGTGTGTCGGTATTTCAGTTCCTAATGCTGTTAACGTGATTGTAGAAATCTTGGTTGCTAGGCAACGTAATATCATGGAAAATTGTTTAATGTAGTGTTTCGTTCATTAGACCTGAACTAACAGGTATTTCTATAAAATAGAAATGCAAGCTAATAGTTTAAGTTGACTTATTAGTTGTGTTACTGAAGTAATAATCTAAATATTACAAATAAATTACTTTCTTATAAAATTTTCTTTTTTTTACCAACGAAGAAATTCTATTATTAATTTTAAAATGAGACTTTTTATACAAAACCTTCTAGTAGTACTAACTTGAATTTAAATAGGAAGTATTTTTTAAGAGTTATAGCCAAAAATATAAGGTTTAGGTGATAAATATGTCCTGAAGTAACTGAAATATCATTTTTGTCTCCCAGATCGGATCAACTACTTTGTATTTGGCAAAAAAAGATTAGCGTGAGACTGAACGCCCACGCATTCCTAAAATCTTGCTTTTTTAGTCCGTTGTGGCCTGTTTAGGTGTTGGAGGTGACTTCATTTCATTCGCACTGGAAGTTACACGCGATTTGCCGTCTTCAGAGCCCGGCTGGGAACGGTAACTAATGGCTGCCGTTGATTTATAACCGAAGTTAGGCGTTGTAGGCGAATCAGCTTCACTGCGAGGCCGATCCACTGCACGAAGCACAGTGCATCCCTGCAGGATCGCGACGAAGCTATTCTGGTTCCGTTATATAAGGCCGACGTAGATGTTCACGTAAATCAAACTGTCCCGGGAATATAATCAAATCTGAGGCCTGACCTGGTGGTGGTAAACAAGGAGACATAATCAATTTGAATTATTGATGTAGCTGTCATCTTTGCGAACTGCTACCAGTCTCTGGTTGAATCCAGAAAAATAAAATTCTAAAATATTCACTCCCGGCTGATGGATTATAAAGTGTAACTTAACGCCAGAGGGTAGGATTCCTCGGTTCGTGAGACAAATGTAACGAGGAGGCGAACCGTTTATTTAGGATGTCTCATCGTTACGCCAAGATAATGAAAAGGCTAATGGTGTCGGATGCCACTAGCTGGTCCCGGGACATTTATGTAGCTCATATCACCGATCAGTAACAATGACATCAGCTGGGCATATTGCGGCTGGACAAAATTTGCATATACCTTTGGGAGGAATGAAACTGCCACATTACATTTCAACCTGTTATTTGTTTTCGGTTTGGGTGGCTGGTGTTAAAATAAGGCTATTTGTAAATATTGTATAGTTTTTATTAATATTTAATTGTTTTTTGTTATTTAGTATTATCATAGCTCGGAAAAGTCCCGATGAATATAGTCTATACATTGTATGCCTATTTGTACCTGAAAAAGTTCCATTATTTATAAGGAACGAAGACTTATAAATCAGTGTAGGGTGCAGAACTTTATATTTTTTCTTAAACTTGTATTACTCAGATGAAAAGTTTAATCTTATCTATTGCTTCACCCTAATATAATTATTTTAAAAATAAAGATGTATGTAATGAAGTAAAACCGTTTAGTAAATGGTTTTGTAATCTATTAAGTGACAGGCTATAAGCTGACGAGGAGAAAAGCAATATGTTTCCCCGTCATCCTGTGTTGTTCCTTCTGTACTAGAATAATGGTGTGTAGCAGTAACGGTATACTTCTGTACTAGAATAATGGTGTGTACCAGTAACGGTATACTTCTGTACTAGAATAATGGTGTGTACCAGTAAAGGTATACTTCTGTACTAGAATAATGGTGTGTACCTGTAACGGTATACTTCTGTACTAGAATAATGGTGTGTACCAGTAACGGTATACTTCTGTACTAGAATAAAGATGTGTACCAGTAACGGTATACTTCTGTACTAGAATAATGGTGTGTAACAGTAACTGTATACGTCTGTACTAGAATAATGGAGTGTACCAGTAACGGTATACTTCTGTACTAGAATAAAGGTGTGTACAAGTAACGGTATACTTCTGTACTAGAATAATGGTGTGTACCAGTAACGGTATACTTCTGTACTAGAATAATGGTCTGTACCAGTAACGGTGTACTTCTGTACTAGAACAAAGGTGTGTGCCAGTAACGGTATACTTCTGTACTAGAATAAAGGTGTGTACCAGTAGCGGTATACTTCTGTACTAAAATAATGGTGTGTACCAGTAACAGTACTTCTGTACTAGAATAAAGGTGTGTACCAGTAACGGTATACTTCTGTACTAAAATAAAGGTTTGTAGTAACGGTATACTACTGTACTAGAATAATGGTGTGTACCAGTAACGGTATATATCTGTACTAGAATAATGGTGTGTACCAGTGACGGTATTCTTCTGTACTAGAATAATGGTGTGTACCAGTAACGGTATACTTCTGTACTAGAATAATGGTGTGTAACAGTAACTGTATACGTCTGTACTAGAATAATGGAGTGTACCAGTAACGGTATACTTCTGTACTAGAATAAAGGTGTGTACAAGTAACGGTATACTTCTGTACTAGAATAATGGTGTGTACCAGTAACGGTATACTTCTGTACTAGAATAATGGTCTGTACCAGTAACGGTGTACTTCTGTACTAGAACAAAGGTGTGTGCCAGTAGCGGTATACTTCTGTACTAGAATAAAGGTGTGTACCAGTAGCGGTATACTTCTGTACTAAAATAATGGTGTGTACCAGTAACAGTACTTCTGTACTAGAATAAAGGTGTGTACCAGTAACGGTATACTTCTGTACTAAAATAAAGGTTTGTAGTAGCGGTATACTACTGTACTAGAATAATGGTGTGTACCAGTAACGGTATATATCTGTACTAGAATAATGGTGTGTACCAGTGACGGTATTCTTCTGTACTAGAATAATGGTGTGTACCAGTAACGGTATACTTCTGTACTAGAATAATGGTGTGTACCAGTAACGGTATACTTCTGTACTAGAATAATGGTGTGTACCAGTAACGGAATACTTCTGTACTAGAATAATTGTGTGTACCAGTAACGGTATACTTCTGTACTAGAATAAAGGTGTGTACCAGTAACGGTATACTTCTGTACTAGAATAAATGTGTGTACCAGTAACGGTATACTTCTGTACTAGAATAATGGTGTGTACCAGTAACTGTATACTTCTGTACTAGAATAATGGTGTGTACCAGTAACGGTATACTTCTGTTCTAGAATAATGGTGTGTACCAGTAACGGTATGCTTCTGTACTAGAATAATGGTGTGTACCAGTAACGGTATGCTTCTGTACTAGTATAATGGTGTGTACCAGTAACGGTATGCTTCTGTACTAAAATAATGGTGTGTACCAGTAACGGTATGCTTCTGTACTAGTATAATGGTGTGTACCAGTAACGGTACACTTCTGTACTAGTATAATGTTGTGTACCACTAACGGTACACTTCTGTACTAGAATAATGGTGTGTACCAGTAACGGTACACTTCTGTACTAGAATAATGGTGTGTACCAATAACGGAACACTTCTGTACTAGAATAATGGTGTGTACCAGTAACGGTACACTTCTGTACTAGAATAATATTGTGTACCATTAACGTTTCACTTCTGTACTAGAATAATGGTGTGTACCAGTAACGGTACACTTCTGTACATGTAGTTTTGGTACTTAAGAGATAATAGACAAGATAATTTTACCCAGAGTAATATTACAAAACATTTTCAATTTTGAAAGGCTTTTCTTTGTTCTTAAGGTTTTGCAAACATGAGGGCGTGTCTTTTATTTGAGATTAAATCACAAATTGTTACTGAACCAAGTTTTATTTAAGACATTTCCAAATAAATGTATGTAACAGTTCTTTATTCTTCACTCTTCAAACCCCTAAACAGCTCTAATCTATTAGAGCTCTAAGAATTTTCAAAATATTCTGCTGACAATTGTTTGCTCCTTACTACTGTCTTTTAATGGTTCTACCGTTAACCTTGAGATAAAATTAACTAAGCAATTACTAGCGTTGCAAATTAAATATAATCTCACTTCATAGCTTAGGGTACATGAATACATCATATAACTAAATGGTTCTACCGTTAACCCTGAGATAAAATTAACTTAGGTATTACTAGCCATTGCAAATTAAATATAATGTCACGTCATAGCTTAGGGTACATGAATATATCATATAACTAAATGGTTCTAACGTTAACCTTGAGATAAAATTAACTTAGCAATTACTAGCATTGCAAATTAAATATAATCTCACGTCATAGCTTAGGGTACATGAATACATCATATAACTTAATGGTTCTAACGTTAACCTTGAGATAAAATTAACTAAGCAATTACTAGCCATTGCAAATTAAATATAATCTCACGTCATAGCTTAGGGCACATGAATACATCATATAACTTAATGGTTCTAACGTTAACCTTGAGATAAAATTAACTAAGCAATTACTAGCATTGCAAATTAAATATAATCTCACGTCATAGCTTAGGGTACATGAATATATCATATAACTAAATGGTAAATGCCTTGAACCTTTATCAAAAGTAGACTTCTTTCTAACCGAATAAACATAGAATGCTTCCGATTCGGAAGTTGCCGTGTTAGATACTTTTGCTTTTATAGCAAGAGATATAGAATAATTTATCAGCAAGCGCGCAACTAAACTGATAAATGTAGCCTTCCTTTAAAACATTGGAAAAATATAAGTTTTTTGAAGCTGTTATTAATTCACACTTCATTTATTAGCGTTATATTACAAAATATTAAAACCTTTACATTGGCCTTAACACTGTTAGGTGTTAATATGATTTTATTAATTTATTATTACACACTATTATTTTAAATATTTATTGAAACGACTTTAAACTGCACTTGTTAAAAACTAGTCCTAGAAAAACCATTTAATACATATGATTACAGGATAACAGAATACGTGGTTTGTATTAAATGAATTAGTATTAAATGAATTTTGGTCAATTTAAGATTTGAAGAAGAGGCCTGTTTTTTCAAACAACACTGTTATGGAAAAAAATGAAAGAAACAAATTTTACGAGTTTACCTTAAGAAATCTGTTTAAATAACGTAAATAAATTCAGACATGGCAAAAGAAAAGTCAACAGAAGAGAGATATTTTGTTAGTGTTATGTTACACGGCCATATTTATGAAACTGTTAATAGTGTTTCTTTACAATTTATTTGTCAAAATATTTCTTTAAAAAAACAATATTCTATAAGTGATCCCAAAACATTTGAAAACGAAATGGAATCTCCTTAGTATGTCGAATGACTGGCGCCATGCTAAGGTTTACAACCCGTTTTAGATCACGAAGTATAAACATAAATGTACAAAAATTATCAAGTCTTTGCGAAAATAAAACATTATCAATAAACGGCTAATTCAAATTTGAATCTACCAAACAACTCTTATTGGTGGCAATGAGGAATTTAGATTTCAAAAACCTTATCGTCTTTTTACGTTTTTGTACCTAACCAAGCTCAGACATAAAACAAATCTCTTGGATAACTCAAGTTTTAAAACATTTATTCATCAGTTAGGAATGCAATCAGTCTTTTCAGCAAATGATCGTATATTCAATGCTATTTCATTAAAAAAATACATTCTATTTAGATATGTACAAATAATAAATGTATAGAAGTTATATTTTATGTAGTTGAAACTATAACATTATACTATTAACAAAATCGATACATCGAAACCAAAATGTTTAGATTAATCGTCTAAGGGAAATACAAATATTATAAAGACCATAAGATAACATTATAAACCTTAAAGGGAATATAAATTCAACTTATTAAAAAGTCATGAAAATATTTCCATGCAGTAAAAACAAACCATCCCTTCGGTCTCATATAGATCTCTCAAATACCTCTCTAAATAATGTGACTACAAAATTATGGGAAATATGTACTGTTTCTTTTATTTTTATTTGAGGAACAGCTGGAATATTATTTTTGTGCAAATTTACCCTAACGTTTAGTTTGAGAGTTGAGTTACACAATAAATATTTTTAGAATTTATATATTTTATAGAATTTCAACAAATGTAAGGGCGAGTCCACTATTTAGTTGCTTTACTCCAGGAGCTTAAGTGAAGGCGGTTCTATTATTATAATTACTGTATTTTATATTTGTAACTTACAATTATTTTGTCCAGCACTTTACTTCCTCTATGTTACTTATTAAGTATTTCTTTTTTGCAATACACGACGTTTCCCAATATGTTGATTTCCTTATGTCTTTCATATATTTAGTTTGTGTTATAAATGATTTTCTTGACGGTTTTGTTATTTTATTCTAATTATATATTTTTAATAGTATTATTTTGTTGAAAATCAAGTTTAAATAGGCGCTTCAGTGTGTGTTTTGTGTTGTATGTAATAATATATAAAAAATACAAATAAAAATATATTATATATTAATATAATATTATATATATATATATATATATATATATATATATATATATATATATATATATATATATATATAATATATATATATTATGTAGAATATATATTATTATATAATATATTATATTCCTGTAATTTAATAAAGAGAGAGTGTGGGAGAGAGAGAAAGAATGTGAAAGAGAGAGATAGACAGAGGGGGGAATGCTGAAGTGAAATCCAGCTATGAACTATTGACTTTTAACGAAATTTTATTAGTCGTACATTTTTGAAAGAGTTCATTCTAAAGTTCAAAGCACTACTTGAATTTTAGTTTAGTTTTATTATACTTTCTGCTTAATAACTGCGTAGTTTTATATAACTATAGGAAATAATTACTCATATTTGACACTGTTTAAATTAAATGAAATAATGAAATTGTTAATTTAATTTTACGAGGATCCCATGCGCACAGTTTAATCGAATAGACATTTTCATAAATAATATAGTCGTATTGATTAAAGGTTCAAACAACACAATATACTGAAACCAATTACAACGACGGGCTGTTTATTGTCTCACTATTAATTCCCTAACATTATACTCAAAGTGCTATTCAATGTTGCCATTTATTGGTGCTGTAAACATGCAGCTGTTCCATTGTTTAGATGAAGGTAAAGAAAAACATATTTTAATTTAAGGTGAGCAGCATACTCGTAGATGAAAGAAGATTAATCAGTTAACATATTTGCTGGCTAGCGTGACATATAGTAGTTGATTCCGTGAAAATTCTGTTCTCTTTATGAATGTGTAATGTTTTGTTCAGTTGCTGGGATACTTTTGATTACATTCTGTAAAGAATATTATTGAGTTTAGTGAGTGTACTGGTTTACAGATATTTTATTCGGCCCTTATTCTTAGATTGTTTTATTGGTAAAAGAACTCCGCTTGTTAGAGTCAATATTTGGTATATAAGAGTTACAAACATAAGTATTGTAGATGTAGCTAAGATAACCTATTGATGACCTATTGTATAATTTTGCTTACGCAGTCTTTGTGTTAAACATCTGCGAAGCCATTGTCAACTTTAGTGTGTAGCGATCTCTAGTCTAGAACAGTTCTCACTCCATGTACTCTGCGAGTATACCAGCGTATATGTGAAAGTTGATCATCTAATAATTTCTAATATTGTAGTTACTCAAAATAATTAAAGGTTGAAATCTTGTTGCTGTTCATGGCGAGCTGGTTGTAAATTACAAATTACACTTTTGCTAATACTTGCGACCAGACATTTGTTAACTAAAAGTAAGTTAACAATTAATAACTTTTAGTTAACAAATGTCTGGTCGCAAGTAAAAGCAAAAGTGTAATTTGTAATAAAAGTTTAATAAAAATAATACTATTTTTAAAAACCTTTCTTGTCTAACGAAACACGTAACTTAGGCTATATGTTCATATTTTGTAATCTAGTTAGAGCTATGTTTTTGCTCTATGTTTAGGATGGTGCTGGACCTTCTAAAATTTAAACATAAAGATTAGAAATATTACCACAAATTTCATTCCTACAAAATGTTTATGGTAATAATTAATATAGAGCCTAGTAATATTTATCGAGTTTATACAAATATTTTTACTCAAGGAAATATATAACTTTCCTCTACCTAAGCTAAAGTGAACGAAATACCTCTGCTCAAAATAACTTTTAAATCAATCTGAATATTTTGTAACAAAAATAAGTAATTTTATTATCACATTAATAGGAATTTTACGTTACAGTAGTAAAAAATGTAACGTTATACAGCGAATGTATAGGTAAACGTTAAGTTGGGTCTATGCCGAACTAATGTCAAATAGGAATAATATACTGTTTTACACGATAACCTCAATGATGAAATAATGCCAAATTGGACCGTTGCACTGTCGGCAGTAGTGGTAGAAATTATGGTAGAATTAATACAAGTGCAAATGATGTTTCATGTTCTTCAGTTACTCTTCGCTCATCACATTTGCTACTATTACTATAGCAACCAGATTCTTAGACTAGATTTGTAAAGGCTATTTATATTAAACCAATTAACCGTTTTAACTAATGTTTTAACTAGAATGTTCACTTAAATCGCATAACACGACTGTAGCTATATTTTATATCATTATATTACTTTGTTTCTATATCTATGATTTCATACAGCAGGTATCTAGTGGTAAGAATGCCTTAGAATTATTAAATATTTTGTGGTTTTAAAAATAGTACTAAATGTGTTAAAATACACTAATAAATATAATGGTATATTATAATAGACTCAAAAAATATGATACCTAAAAAAATTAAATACAAAATGTGTAATAGAACATTAGGTTATATTTATTAATTACTAATTTTAAATGGAGATTAAGTATAGAATAGGATGTGTATATAATAAATAAAATATAAAGTACTTAGATTATACTAACAATAAAACCATAAGGAAAGGTAGATTTCATGACTAACGAAAGCGACTTTTTACATGTTATGTTTACGTGTGAACATTGAAAGTTGATTAAGGTCTGTAAAAGCACTTTTAGTACGAGTCATGAGCGATACTTTCATCACGATACAAAATCATACAAATGTCAAAGTTCAGATCATAAACTTCTAACACTTTCATTTTAGAACAATTTACTTTATTTCTCATCACATCTAATATGAAATGTATTCTGTTGATAGGTTTACATTTCTGAAGATATATTGTATAATGTATTTGGTGTGTTAGAAACATTTGACGTATTCGTTTTTAAGAACGTAAATAAAACAACCAAATTGGCTTTTTCAATTATATGGTCTACCGTTTACGTTCTGCTGTTATAAAACTTACAAATTCATTGGAAAGAAATGTTTCTTCTCTTAGTAAGTAAACATTCTTTTTAAAAAATGTCTTAGCTTCTTTTTTTATTATCAAATGTTCAAACTATTCAAGGCTTACAAATTTTATAATCGACAAACTAAACAGAAACCAAATATGAAGAAATCACCAATATACTGAATGTTTACAATTAGTAAAAATAACTGACCCTAACACACTCCAACGCGTATAGTCTACTACAATTTCCTTTATTTTAATGAACTTTGCTGTGTTTTTGAAAAATAAAAGTGTGGTAAATTAAATGGTTCATTGAACATTCTTAAAAACGCTTAAAATGATTAATCGCCTTTAAGCCCATTTTGTTTATAAAGTGTTTCGATGTAAGGAGTATAAGACGAAAATGAATTCTTTAGTGTAACTAATTGAAGTTTTAAAAATTCATGGCAGCCTAAAAGCACTGCATAGAATTGTCGTATTACTCTAGCTGCTACTTAAGAAAACAATTTTGGATACACCTTACAACAAATTTCAAATTAATCAGAAAGATTAACAGTTTTTCACTTGACCTATTCTATTTTGGACATTGAGTGACACTTTTTCTTGGCAAAATATTATATTTGCAGAAAGCATTAATTTAAAACTAATTCTCAAGTGAGTTATAATGGAGTTACGCATGCCTTCTATTTAATAAAATATTAATAATTTTATGAAATTTTGTATCAAACACGCTTTGAGGTTTTGTAATCTGGTTTCCAACGAAAATAGTTTCTGATATATATATATATATATATATATATATATATATATATATATATATATATATATATGTATATATATAGTACATCCGTTCATTCTGCATTGCATAAAATCGCAGTTCCGACGTTTCGCTAGAATCTCATCTAGCATTGATCTCGCTCTTCAACTGTTGTTGGGTTCACCTCGTCAATGCTTATATCTGCTGATACGTATTCCTTCACGGAACATATGACGAATAGTTATTATCTGGAGTACATCCGTTCATTCTGCATTGCATAAAATCGCAGTTCCGACGTTTCGCTAGAATCTCATCTAGCATTGATCTCGCTCTTCAACTGTTGTTGGGTTCACCTCGTCAATGCTAGATGAGATTCTAGCGAAACGTCGGTACTGCGATTTTATGCACTGCAGAATGAACGGATGTACTCCAGATAATAACTATTCGTCATATGTTCCGTGAAGGAATACGTATCAGCAGATATATATATATATATATATATATATATATATATATATATATATATATATATATATATATATATTATAATAATTGAAATTGATTTACATTTTTTTAATAACGTAAAATATACATTTAAAAATTTCGTTATTTCTATTTAATAAAGTAAATAAAAATTAGTGGCATATAGTATCATAATAAGGTATTGGACACCTTCAATTTCATTGCATTATATTTTTAATGCACTATACGGTTGATAAGATATTTGTTTGTTACTTCTGTTGGCTAAGTTAAATTATTGCTCTGAGAAAAACTACAAAGTGAAGCCAAATGCCATTATCGTTATTGAGCAGCACGTAAGCTGCTTAACGCTTTAATCGCCATTTTCTTTAATTAAGGGAAACGAGCTTTCTCTTTACGCTACTTTATACTCTAAGGGCTGAGCAATCGCTCAGTGAGTGCCCTTTCTTTTTACACCGCATGACTAAGCCTCTGCTTTATAATTCCTCTTAGCGGAAGTAAACACACGAGTTTTTCTAAAGAAATAGTCTCAATAATAAATTATTATGACGACCCTTTGACTGCATAGTAGTGTTTCGCGACAAGAAGAACTTTGAATATTTGTGGTAAATATATTAACTTTGAAAAAATGTTTATTATATGTCAATTAATAATTATGATCACGTTTTACCTCTGTAAACTAGTGAGGGGTTTTTGTAGTAGTTGTATATATTCTTCAACCTTTAATTCAATTTACAACAGATATTTCTCATCCAGTTGCTTTCAGATTTTAGAGAATATTATTTAGTTTCCTCTTTGCTTGTTGGTATCTTTTAATCTATTAATAATAAACATCTAACCTTATATTTCTTATCAAATAATAAATTATAAATATTTTCTAGATATTACAAGTAATTAATGCTTAATTATTTTGTAGAAAGGCTGTTCTAAAATAAGTACATTGAGTGCCCTTAGGGTTTCAATTGCGATATGTAATTCTCTTTTAAGCAAACAAAATATTGAAAATATAAATGAGATAAACGAAATGAAGGTATCATCGCATGCGTTTAAAACATTATTTGATGCATCGATCCCTTTGACTCACTTGCCAGTAGAAATTGTCCAGTCATCAGTTATGGCATATACATAACGTAAAGTGATATGGTTTGTAAGAAACAAAGGTATTCGAATATACATTTGTGAAAACGTATTTAAAAAAATGCTAAATACAATTGTGGCAAAAATGTTTTTTTTTGCTTGTAAAACACATTAATTTTTAAAATATAAACAGATTTGGTTACTTTTTATATGTATATATACACACACACACACACACATATATATATATATATATATATATATATATATATATATATATAATAATAATATAATTAGAATATTTGTATATATATATATATTCTTGATATTTTATGTTATTCATTGTTTTTCCGTTGCACTGACTTTATGAAGTTAATATATTACTATTGTAAGTAATTTTATCCACCATTAAGTGCAATGATTTTACCTTGTGTGGTGAGGCGCCTTTCGGTCACTTGGCCATTGTCAAATCACTCACTGAGATCATAAAATCACTCACTAAAATCATTGCACTTAATGGTGGATAAAATTACTTACAATAGTAATATATAACCTTCATATATATATATATATATTCTTGTGTATTAATAAAGAACTAAGTCAAATACAAATACAAGAATTATAATTGAATTTACAATTCAAAACTTTTCGTTGGCTAACAGTACCAACATCTTTAGGAATATTAAACCAATGGTTTGATGGTATTTGTATTTGACTTAGTTCTTTATATATATATATATATATATATATATATTCTTGATATTTTATGTTATCCATTGTTTTTCCGTTACACTGACTTTATGAGTTTAATATATTACTATTGTAAATACAGTCATATAGGCCTATAGATATATGATACAGTCATATAGATATATGATAGTTTATTGATTTATCATTAAAATTGTATGTATATATTTAAGTATGCCTATATTTAACAAGAATCTGTCTTGAAGAATTCTTGGTATTTAAAACACACTTAGTGTTTTTACGGTCCAAATAACACTAAAAACATTTTATTTCAAATAATACAAGCTCTACCTTGAATGGTGGAAAAAGGCTTTATGGGTTTAATTTTCAAATAATAGTGGGAAAGACGGTTTCCTTGATTTTGTTTAGTAATGAGTTTAAGATCTACCGTCATGACTTGAACTATAACCAGTTTCATAAGACTCCACAAATCCACGCTTAGCATTTTCTCGTGATAGTCTATCGCTGTGTTTAGTTTTCGTTGCATAACAGTACTATTTGTCATACTACATTACATTAGCTGTCGGACAAATTCCAAAAATAGCGGTACTGTAACAGCTGATTACTTAATGGTCAATTGGAGGTTATGTTTCCAAAGGAGATTTCCTATAAATTCAGAAATACAGTATCTAATATTTCATTAAATAGTTTTATACCCTGTAAGTTAACCCTTATTTCTTCATAATCAATTATTTCGTTTTATTTCTTTGCACTAAGTTAAAATAAGGGGATTTTATTATTTCTTAAAATAGTAATATAGCTATGTCTTGTTGGTGGAATCAGCTGCATTTATTAGTTAAATTAACTTATTTGGGCTAGTGTAAAGGTTATATTACTTAAAACATCATTAAAGAAAATATATCGATCTAATATAGCTGTATCTAATTGAATGAATCTCTATTTGTATTATTTTTATTTATTTTAACATAAGGCCAATTTTACACATTGATGAATAATCTATATTAGTTATATGATTTACGTGGTATTTTCACGTAATTCTCTTCGAAATATTTCCAGGTATATTTTAATCCTCCAAAGTAATTACATGGTATCATTTGAAAAATAGAACCCGATTCATTTGAAGCCGCTCTACTGTTGACACGCACTCTAGTGCAAAATTTTACTACCTTCAACTCATATCTATATTTTGTTGGCCCTCCTAATAGATCACTAATTATATACCTTAATAATAGTACAAAATGTGTGAAAATGTCTACTAAGAAAAGACATTTCTTCTATATTCTAATTTCTACTATTCCTTTTCGTGTATTTTTGAATAAGGAGACTTGATTCTTATTAAATGGGCGACAATTGTCTTATTCATAGTCGTTGAAGTTGAAAAATTTAACGCAACTAAGTTTTTCATTTCGAGAAGTAATGAAAACGAAAGTCGTATTTTTGTAAATCTGTAATAGCCAGATTCGGGTAAGGATGCGGACATACAGAAGGCAACTGGTGACGGCAACGAAAAACAAAATTTAATTGCTTATTCACAGCACATATAGTTGCATGAATATATTTATAGCAAAGTGATAGCAACGCGTCTAGTGAGTGACAGAGAAACTAGAGTTTCTCCGATCACGACGTACTGTAAACACGTTACTCAGTTCTCTGTTGCCAGCAGTATTTGTTGTATTGTGTATGCGTTTCTCAAGTGTGATATGGTATATAAATATTTATTATTTTTATTTGTATATATTGTGTTTTTGTTTCTTTTAATAGTCTTATATTATACTGGTATAGTGTGTCAGATAAACAAAATATTGCTGGTTCTGATCATGATTGTGTATCCAACAACTTCAAGACGATACGAATGATTACCAACAATTTGTTAAAAATATATAGAATCGGCACTTGAACTATAAAATTGTATTTGTTTAAAAACTAATTTCTATTTCATTGTAATGTAACGTTATTTTAAGTTTTGCAGTTTACATAAAAATAAATATATAAATGAGCAATTAACCTTAGCTGAGTGTTATTGTTAATCTTTCTCCAGCTGAAATTTATTTCTACATCTTTCCAATTATTTGTGTTTTTCTTGATGTTCTAAAATACATTAATAAAAAAGGTAGTCGTAACGGCTAATGCTCATACTATAATAATTAAAAAATTGGTCTGGGTAATTTCGTAAATTTTGCACAGCAATATGACTTTGTCTCGCATGAATAACGTTATAGAGTTGTAGTCCTACACTGAATTGTATTTTTTTGTAACGTTTTTGTAGTTTCTTTTTTAAAATATAGACAATCTTCCTCTGACGACGACATAACTGACAACTTTATATGAACACTCTTGTAAATCGACTAGCAACTTTCCTAATAGCAACTCAAGTTTACGTTGCGTTGCCGTCACCAGTTGCTTTCTGGTTGTCCGCGGCCTAAGAAGACTACGATTTCAGTTTGCATACTGTGATACCTGTAGCATTACTACTAGACCCAATAGTAATGCCTGTACAATTAGAGATCGTAGATAAACAAACACCATCTACTATTCTACAGTAACTAACACAAACAAGTAACTCAATTGTAATAAATCAATTCTTTATAATTAAGACAATGAATTCAAATAATTAGAAACGAGAAATAAATGTTCTTTGGAAAATGGGTCACTTGACTGAGAATGAAGAGCCATTTAAATAGGATATGACCCTCACGATGATAGAATTAGTTCAGAGATTCATTTCGTTTAATTCTAATTTCTTTTGTCTGAACGTTTTCATTATCCAACTGATCAATTTTATATGGTGCACAAACAGTTCATTAAATGCCAGTTAAACCAAAGTGGATATGGAACAAATATCTCTGAATTATTGAGAATTATTGGAGTGATACAATTGGAGCCATCATTACCACAGAATCAATTTATATTATTAAAACATTCAGATTCTGGGATTATATTTAATAGGTAATGCCAGTTAACTAGCCAATATACTAAGATTGAAACCTGCCTATTTTCTTTTTGCAATAGCCCAAATGTTTGTTTATACTTAGTTAACTCTTTTATTATTGGTTAAGTGAAGACTTTTTACAATAATTTAATTATTAAATATTAAATAAAAAAAGGAATACCTAATTTGTCTAACCCAATTTTTCCCTACTTTCCTTTCAAAATTTAAATTTTAAACCACAATACAATCCTAGTTAATGTCTAAAAAATAATAATTATAAATTATTGATAAACTTATCAACGTTTGTGTAAATGATAACAAAAACTGTATTAAATTTACCTAAGGTGTAATGGAATAAATTTTTGACCCCAGTCTGAGGTAATAGTATACCATGGATTTTAGAAGCAACGATTAAATATAAATAATAAACTTTCAATAAATTTATTATTACTTACAATAAAATTAATTTAATATGAATTAGAAGATAAATTTAAAATTCCAGAGGAAAATGTTAAATTCTCATGATCTTTAAACCAAATTTCGTTGAAACTTATGTAGGTGCAACTCGACCGATCGCCACGCCTATACAAAGTTTCAACTTTACACCCACTGAAGGGTTTTCCAAAAAGTCTGTAAAGCAGCAATTGCCAAGAATAAAAATAACTAAACCTAGGTGCACAGTAGAAATTGCGTTGACAATTATCAATCTATTTATATTTTAAGTAAATGTTTTGTTGTGAGTCAAATTCGTCTAAAAATATTTAACTGCATAATGCTCAAGAAAAAAAAACAGCCAGTATAATTTCATGCACTGGCTGAAATTTTATGTTTCCTACCTTCACTCACTATGTAATACTATATCATATGGTCAATATTGATAATGAATAAAAGTGTATACATTGCTAATATACAAACAAAGGCATATAAGCGCGCACTCTTTGGAATACTATATCATATGGCCCATATTGATAATGAATAAAAGTGTATACATTGCTAATATACAAACAAAGGCATATAAGCGCGCACTCTTTGGAATAATATATCATATGGCCCATATTGATAATGAATAAAAGTGTATACATTGCTAATATACAAACAAAGGCATATAAGCGCGCACTCTTTGGAATAATATATCATATGGCCCATATTGATAATGAATAAAAGTGTATACATTGCTAATATACAAACAAAGGCATATAAGCGCGCACTCTTTGGAATAATATATCATATGGTCAATATTGATTATGAATAAAAGTGTATACATTGCTAATATACAAACAAAGGCATATAAGCGCGCACTCTTTGGAATAATATATCATATGGTCAATATTGATAATGAATAAAAGTGTATACATTGCTAATATACAAACAAAGGCATATAAGCGCGCACTCTTTGGAATAATATATCATATGGCCCATATTGATAATGAATAAAAGTGTATACATTGCTAATATACAAACAAAGGCATATAAGCGCGCACTCTTTGGAATAATATATCATATGGCCCATATTGATAATGAATAAAAGTGTATACATTGCTAATATACAAACAAAGGCATATAAGCGCGCACTCTTTGGAATAATATATCATATGGCCCATATTGATAATGAATAAAAGTGTATACATTGCTAATATACAAACAAAGGCATATAAGCGCGCACTCTTTGGAATAATATATCATATGGCCCATATTGATAATGAATAAAAGTGTATACATTGCTAATATACAAACAAAGGCATATAAGCGCGCACTCTTTGGAATAATATATCATATGGCCCATATTGATAATGAATAAAAGTGTATACATTGCTAATATACAAACAAAGGCATATAAGCGCGCACTCTTTGGAATAATATATCATATGGTCAATATTGATAATGAATAAAAGTGTATACATTGCTAATATACAAACAAAGGCATATAAGCGCGCACTCTTTGGAATAATATATCATATGGTCCATATTGATAATGAATAAAAGTGTATACATTGCTAATATACAAACAAAGGCATATAAGCGCGCACTCTTTGGAATAATATATCATATGGCCCATATTGATAATGAATAAAAGTGTATACATTGCTAATATACAAACAAAGGCATATAAGCGCGCACTCTTTGGAATAATATATCATATGGCCCATATTGATAATGAATAAAAGTGTATACGTTGCTAATATACAAACAAAGGCATATAAGCGCGCACTCTTTGGAATAATATATCATATGGCCCATATTGATAATGAATAAAAGTGTATACATTGCTAATATACAAACAAAGGCATATAAGCGCGCACTCTTTGGAATAATATATCATATGGCCCATATTGATAATGAATAAAAGTGTATACATTGCTAATATACAACCAAAGGCATATAAGCGCGCACTCTTTGGAATAATATATCATATGGCCCATATTGATAATGAATAAAAGTGTATACATTGCTAATATACAAACAAAGGCATATAAGCGCGCACTCTTTGGAATAATATATCATATGGTCAATATTGATAATGAATAAAAGTGTATACATTGCTAATATACAAACAAAGGCATATAAGCGCGCACTCTTTGGAATACTATATCATATGGCCCATATTGATAATGAATAAAAGTGTATACATTGCTAATATACAAACAAAGGCATATAAGCGCGCACTCTTTGGAATAATATATCATATGGCCCATATTGATAATGAATAAAAGTGTATACATTGCTAATATACAAACAAAGGCATATAAGCGCGCACTCTTTGGAATAATATATCATATGGCCCATATTGATAATGAATAAAAGTGTATACATTGCTAATATACAAACAAAGGCATATAAGCGCGCACTCTTTGGAATAATATATCATATGGCCCATATTGATAATGAATAAAAGTGTATACATTGCTAATATACAAACAAAGGCATATAAGCGCGCACTCTTTGGAATAATATATCATATGGTCAATATTGATAATGAATAAAAGTGTATACATTGCTAATATACAAACAAAGGCATATAAGCGCGCACTCTTTGGAATAATATATCATATGGTCAATATTGATAATGAATAAAAGTGTATACATTGCTAATATACAAACAAAGGCATATAAGCGCGCACTCTTTGGAATAATATATCATATGGCCCATATTGATAATGAATAAAAGTGTATACATTGCTAATATACAAACAAAGGCATATAAGCGCGCACTCTTTGGAATAATATATCATATGGCCCATATTGATAATGAATAAAAGTGTATACATTGCTAATATACAAACAAAGGCATATAAGCGCGCACTCTTTGGAATAATATATCATATGGCCCATATTGATAATGAATAAAAGTGTATACATTGCTAATATACAAACAAAGGCATATAAGCGCGCACTCTTTGGAATAATATATCATATGGCCCATATTGATAATGAATAAAAGTGTATACATTGCTAATATACAAACAAAGGCATATAAGCGCGCACTCTTTGGAATAATATATCATATGGCCCATATTGATAATGAATAAAAGTGTATACATTGCTAATATACAAACAAAGGCATATAAGCGCGCACTCTTTGGAATAATATATCATATGGTCAATATTGATAATGAATAAAAGTGTATACATTGCTAATATACAAACAAAGGCATATAAGCGCGCACTCTTTGGAATAATATATCATATGGTCAATATTGATAATGAATAAAAGTGTATACATTGCTAATATACAAACAAAGGCATATAAGCGCGCACTCTTTGGAATAATATATCATATGGCCCATATTGATAATGAATAAAAGTGTATACATTGCTAATATACAAACAAAGGCATATAAGCGCGCACTCTTTGGAATACTATATCATATGGCCCATATTGATAATGAATAAAAGTGTATACATTGCTAGTATACAAACAAAGGCATATAAGCGCTCACACTTTGGAATAATATATCATATGGCCCATATTGATAATGAATAAAAATGTATACATAGCTAATATACAAACAAAGGCATATAAGCGCACACACTTTGGAATACAAAGATACACATACAGTAAAATGTGATAATTTTATCCAACAAAAAGCATTCTCATCTTTATAAAAACTCCCGTAAACTGCTTTTTGTGCAATGATGTGCGTGATTGTACCGGTGAGAGGCACTAGGTTTTGAAGTGGGCTGTACATTTAGTTATCAGTTTTCCCTGTCACTTGAACAACATGTTTTATTTTGAGTGTGCTTGTCAGGCTACTGAATGTGTCTAATATTATAAAATCTGGAATGTCATTTTAATACATACATAAACAAGCTATACCTGGTGTTGGAAGCAAATACAAAGTTTTATAAATTTGCTCGTTTGAACTCTAGGAATTTAAGCCATACCGACATATACAAGATCTCTTTATAAAAACAATGATTATTAATTTATGGTAATATTACGAATAAATAAATATCGCCAATAATTATATATACACACTTTGTGTGTGTGTGTGTGTGTGTGTGTGTGTGTGTGTGTGTGTGTGTGTGTATGTTTGTGTGTGTGTGTGTGTGTGTGTGTTTGGGTAGGTGTGTGTGTTTGTGTGTGTGTTTGTGTTTGTGTGTGTGTGTGGGTGGGTAGGTGTGTGTGCGTGTGTGTGTGTGTGTGTGTGTGTGTGTGTGTGTGTGTGTGTGTGTTTGTGTGTGTGTGTGTGTGTGTGTGTGTGTGTGTGTGTGTGTGTTTGTGTGTGTGTGTGTGTGTGTGTGTGTGTGTGTGTGTGTGTGTGTGTGTGAGTGGGTGGGTAGGTGTGTGTGTGTTTGTGTGTGTGTGTGGGTGGGTGGGTAGGTGTGTGTGTGTGGGTGGGTGGGTAGGGGTGTGTGTGTGTGTGTGTGTGTGTGTGTGTGCGAACACGAAAATTTTATTAGAAATTTGATTTAGTTATTTTGTGAACGTTTTACTTCAGTACACAGAAAATGATTGAAAAACCTCTCCCACTCAAACAATAGGATCCAGTATTACATCATCGACGATCAAATTTTCACTTCAACAAAAAATAAATTTATTTTGGTAAAATCTCGTCACCAGGAAAATATATATTACCTGTGATCTAGTGATTCATGTCTAAACTAGCAGCAATATAAGATACGATTATAACGTTTATTTAACAGTCAATCCAATTTATTAATTAACAATCCTGATGCCACTTTACGAAAACTATCTTCATCGGGCAGATGTGTGCAATGTACAAAGAGAAATTACATGCCATTTTTTATACAACGAGCAGTAAAATAACTAATAAATATATTTTATAAATTGTACACAAAATTTACAAAAATAAAAAAATAGAAATACTTGTTATGAGTATAGTCATATTAGTCATATACATTTTACCTAATATTGAGATTCTGTCATATATATATATATATATATATATATATATATATATATATATATATATATATATATATATATATATATATATATATATGATGAATAGTTACTATCTGGAGTACATCCGTTCATTCTGCAGTCCATAAATTCCAGATAAATACTCCAGATAGTATCATCATATTTTTCCATCCGTGAAGGAATACATATCAGATATATATACATATATATAAAGAATTAAGTCAAAATACAAATACAAGAATTATAATTGAATTTACAATGAATTGTAAATTCAATTATAATTCTTGTATTTGTATTTTGACTTAGTTCTTTATTAATACACAAGAATACAAATTGCGATATATATAATTGTAACTATGAAATAAAAACTAAATAAAATAAACATTTTTTTTGTTAAACTCAGAAGGAATTGACTTAATTTTTTTTCATTTGATTATCGTATTAACATAGTTTAGGTTAGACAAGGTAGCCTAAACTTGGGTAGCGTATGACTAATTGGGCCATAGGAGGTTCTAAGAAGTTCATGTAGCCAAGCACTACAATTTAAATGCCTAATATGCTTAACTCTACGTTTTACACTAGATAATCATTTTTGCAAATTGAGTTTCCCAGGAACTGAAAATCAAACAAAAAGTTGGCGCTACCGGTAATTTATAGCAGGACAGTAAGGTCAGCACTCACTAGACCCGTCAAACATATGTAGTCATTTTAGCTAATCGAAGTAACATTTTATTCGTTATACAACTAAATGATTAGACAATTTTATTTTGACAAATAGGTCAAGGTCGCACCCAAAAGTGGTAGGACTGATTTTTTACAAGAATTTTATTGACGATAAACTTCCATCGACTAAATAATCGTCAAAGTATGCTCCTTGAGCAGCTACACACTTAGTATAACGTTGCTCCCATTCCCCGTACGCCCGCTGGAAATTTTTTTGGGGGATTCTCTCAAGGGCATCAATGACCGTCGTCAAAGCCTCTTGAACGGCCTTTATCGAGTCAAAACGTCGTCCCTTGAGCTGTATTTTCATCAGGGGGAAGAAGAAGAAGTCAAGTGGTGCCAAATCGGGAGAATAGGGCGGGTGCGGCAACGTGGCAACGCCGTATTTGGCCAGAAGCTGTCTGACGACGAGCGCGCCATGGCACGGCGAGTTGGCATGATGAAGCACCCAGCAGTTTGCGATGGCCAACCTGTGAAATAATGCAATGGACGTTGGATGCAGACAGACCCAACTGGTCTGCAATTTCTTCACTGGTTAAGCGTCGTCTGTGTTCAGCAGTGTCCTCACTCTGTCCACATTCGTGTCGGTTCTTGCCGTCGATGACCGTCTGGAGCGATGGTCGTTTTCAACAAGCTCCCTACCCTCTTTAAACAACTTGTGCCACTCAAATACTGTGGAACAGCTTAAGGCAGTATCCCCATAAGCCTGCTTGATGATATCGAGGGTCTCAGTTGCCGTTTTCCGGAGTTTCGCACAAAACTTCACGGAATAACGTTGCTCTAATTTCGGATTCAATTTGTTTTTTCGACGCGGACAAAAAACTTGCTTCAATAAAAACGGTGTCCTGACTTACTTAATTATATTTACTTAATTTTAACTATAATGAAAAAATATTCTACTTGACTAAATCCTGTTTTGTAATGTATTCTAACAAAAAGCCTAAAATTCAAACAAAAAGTACTTGAACAGTTCATTTCCGAGTCCTTGTTTATACTCCGTAACTTCAAAAGAAAAACCTTGCTTTACTTATGAAGCAAGAACAGCGGGAAAATATTTTTCCGTGTTTATTTTTTGACGCAACGTACCTTTTCTAAACATATATTAATTAACAAAGTCAGTCCTAGCACGTAACAAAAACATAAACAAAGCCAAGGACTGTGTTTAACCAACTTACCTAAAGCTAACCTTTGGGGAATGTTTCACTGAAAGTTTCATTAACTTGTGTTTTGTTCTTCTTAAAGAGTTATAGCGCTGATTTTATTATTGCAGTATAATTTTATGTAGCAAAATAAATTTTACGATTACTTGAACATATATTTACTAAGGCTTTAGTAGAGAATATTTCAAAATATTCTAAGACCAAATTAAACTACTTTATAAATGTCATTTTTATTTCATTAACTTTCATTTTTATTTAATGGAATTCATTCAAAATCTTTAAACAATCTTTACTCCGGTCGCAAGCGATGAGATATAATGCATACATTTAGAGAGTAATTGAGCTGGTTTGAGCGAGAGATCCAGGCCATGGACTAATGCTAGACATTAAGTGATAAATATTGGCAAAATACATTAGATTAATACATATGGTGCAATAAATTACAGTGGTGCATTGCATCAAATAACAACATAACTGCAATTAGATCACTTTGGCAGTAAAATGTACATGTTGCCCTACTTATTCATGCACTTCACTAAATTTCTTTAAACAATTAGGATTGCCCCATTCTGGTTCTAATAGACTTGATTTAAGTACGGAATAGTTGAAGGTCTACTCAACCTTTTTATATCATTAGAATAAAACCAGGGTAGAGAGTTTATATTTCATAAATCTGTGACACGAACGCTACGTAGCAAATAATAAGAAACCTATTTAAAAATGTGTTTATTATATAGGAGAATTAAGAAAATTCTTTTTTTTTGCTCCAATTAGGACGAATCCTATTCTTAGCTTGCCTTCTGAATGCGATTTAAATGTCTATTTGGCTCCAGTGAATCACACCGACCTATCATTTTAGTAGGCCTACTACTGTTGAATTGCAGATACTGTATCTTTGGAAGTAGGTGCGAGGGAGGCCGCCGTAGAGCTGTAAGGTTCTTGTGTTGCTGGAGCCGTTCCAAGAGATTTACCGCTTCAGCGGCGACATCCTCTCTTTCGCTCTTCTCGTGAGGTCTCTAATTATGCCAGAGGTTCGACGTACCATGGCACCCTGGGAGCCCGCCGTAGACCTGTAAGGTTCTTGTATTGCTGGAGCCGTTCTAAGAGATTCACAGCTTCAGCGGCGACCTCCTCTCTCACGCTCTTCTTCGTGAGGTCTCTAAGTATGCCAGATGTTCGACGTACCATGGCACCCTGAGAGCCAGCCGTAGAGCTGTAAGGTTCTTGTGTTGCTGGAGCCTTTCGAAGAGATTCACTGCTTCAGCGGCGACCTCCTCTCTCACGCTCTTCTTCGTGAGGTCTCTAAGTATGCCTGAGGTCGACGTACCATGGCACCTTCGCGAGGGTTCCCAAAACTTTAAAGTGGAATTTCTTTAACTTGTAAATTTCTTCTCTTGTTGCACTCGTAGTAACTACTATGCCGATACGGGCTTGAGCACTTGCTTGTAAACCAGCAATTTATTGCAAGGGCTCTACTCAGAATACAGACCTATGAGCCACGCTAGTCTTCGGCGTATGTATTTCACCTCTTTGCTATGAGGTACTAATTCACTTTTCATTATGAAGTTAGTTTTGCTTTCTGCCCTACTAATAAATATAACTCCAGTTGACATTCTTTCATTAAGCTTTCTATGCGCCACTGTTTGGATCAACCACGGATGCTGTCCTGGAAGTTAGTGGTATCGTCTGCATCTGTGCTACGGACAAGAAATCGGTAGCACCTACGGAGGTCGTCATGGTAAAATATTTGTGGTAATTTTTCATAAAAAAACGAAATGATTTTATATGATGAATTAAATTATTTATCATGAATCTTTATATTTAAATTTATTTTTCATAGCGATACCACTATAAATAGAGATACCTTTAAAATAAAATTTCTATTGTTAACAAAATGATTTATCAAAAACTCTTAGATAATTAAAATTGCACTTGTAATTTAATTTTAATATATTTATAAGACAGAGTTTATAAAATATCTTATCTTAACTAAAACCGTTAGAAAAATTGTCAATCGATGGATTGTTGTGAATTTTTCTATTGCGTTAGATAGTTATTTCAAATATAAACCAAACAGTGTGGTTTTAGGAAAATCTATATTATGACAATGCGCTTACTTGCGTGTACCTGTCTGAATATGAGGAGGGATTGTTGTACGTGTTTGCTAACTCAGAAACATGCACAGAAGAAAAGTGTTTTCATATCATTCCCGTCTACAAATATTCTGATCATATTTCCCAACGCATTAAGAATGCAAGGATAGGAGGCGATCATTAAATACTCGTATGTATCATATTTGGTATTGACGACATGGTTTATGTTTTAATTTTTTGTTAAATTGAATTGTGTTGAAAGGTTGCTCCCTTGGCAGATTGAATTGAAAAGACGGCCTGACATTATACTAAAAATACTCTTGTTTGTTAGAAGCTAATTTGTTTAAAGATGATACGAGTACAAACTTCAACCGTGTAATTAATTGACTGATTTTGTGACTTATTACACAAAAAATGAAAAGTAAAGGTTTTCTGTTATACAATTTTTATTTGTCAATGTGTTTTCTAAATCTAGATTTTTCTCGCAAAATTTTCTTCTAAAATGCATTTAAAAAAGGGTAATAATTTATTTTGTCAAAACTAATTTTTAGTATTATTTGAGAGCAGAAATGTGGTCTAAAGTAGAGGCATAATATACTAAATAGTCGTATTAAAGTGTAGTCTTCGGTGTGTGAAAACAATGAATAAATAGGAAACAAATTAAAACAGCAAATGAGTCAGAAGGGAAACAAGATTTCTTACCAACGTAATGTTTAGTAAATATTCTTGTATTTTAGTAAAAATTAGTACTTTTTCCCAAAACAACAAGTTTAGACTGTTTGGTATTAAATTTGTTGCAAAATAGGAAATCGTAAAAAGATTCTATATTTTTGATTCAAGTAAAAATGTAATTATCAAAGTTATTCGAAATAAAGACCTCTTTGGAATGAGTATAACTTCGTGAGAATTTAAACTCAAAGTTAAATGAATTTATTTACTTACCGGTTTCGTGAATAACAATCGGACACATTGTGACTGAGACCTATCTCTTTAGATTTAATCTGAGTGAATCTCCACTCTGCCCTAACTGTAGAAAAGAGGAGGAGACTCTAGACCATATCCTCCTTCGATGCTCCTCACCAATTCCACCAAGAGCAGCTCTGCTGTCTGCATTGGGAAGCCAGGGAAACATCAAAACAATATTGACCGATAAACAGTTTTGGACCTTGGCTGCAGCAACTTATTATGGACATCGGACCATCGGAGACACATGACCCTGGGCGTCCGCAGCAAGAAGTAAGAAGAAGTAAGTAAGTTTCGTGAATAATAGAGAACTCATTTTGTACGCCTATTGTTAGGGATAATGTCTTTAATTAAACATTTAACAATTATTGGTTTTATTTTACCCAATAATAATAAATTATAATTGTAATGCACACAATAAGCAATACGTCATAAATATTACTGGTTGAAATATAGAGATTCAAAAATACATATGTTGAACTGTAATTATTGTGAAACCACAGCAAGTAAAATGTTTACAATGCAGTTTGGAGTGCGATTATATTGCAGTTAAGTGGTTAGGAATGCAGTTTGAAGCGTATTGAGTGCTGTTGCTTCCGGGAAAGTACTTGGGACATGGCCTAATCGCACTACTAAACTGCAATTCTATGCCAATCCCTAACCAAATCTGTTGAATGCCAAATGTTAAATCGCACTTTGTTACGGAAGTTATTTTATTTCATAACAATATTACATTAAAAAAACAAGTCAATTATATTTTCTTACCAATAAAAGGCATCTATATGCCGTAGCTGTATTATTGCGTAATGAATATTATATTTAACAGAATGAAATACCTATCCTATACATATATTATTTTATTTTATTATTCTTACTCTGATATATGAATTCCGAAACTCGTTAAAAACTAGCAACTTGGAAATGTGTCTCAAAATATAAGCCTACAGAAATACAAATTTAGATTTATAACACACACTATTGGAAAATATATAAGGTCAACGTTAGAAAAAGATTATCAGTCAGATATATACAACACCAAGTATTGTAAAAATTAATAAAAAATAATAATTTTTATTTGTGTTGAACCTAGACTTAACCTCATCCTAGAATAATTTATTTATGGACTAGATTTTATAACTGATTTTTACATTATCTAACTAAAGTATAGTGTGAAAATAGAGTTCTAAAACTGTAACTAATAATAGCTTGATAAAGTTGTTGGTGCGCAGACAGTTTTTTCGTCTAGTATGTGCTAGTATCTGATTCTACAGAACATGAAAATGGATAAAGGTATGGCGTTGCCGAAAATACCCGTTCATTGTCACTCATCTGTTTATTTGTAGCATATAATTATTCTTACTATATTGGTCGAATATTTTAGACGTCAACTATTATTATTTCCTTTTTGCAAGTTATTTCCCCTTGACTGTAATAAATTGTATGTGTTGTTTAATTAATAATGATGACTCCTTTCTGTAGGACTGGCATTATTTAGACGGAGTTGTTTTACTTGTTCTACATTTTAATTAAAGAGGGACTATGATCATTACACAGCATCGACTAGACATTGATATATGCGGTGCGTCAGACAAGTTGTGGGTACTGGTACACATTATTGTGCGTTCAACGCTTATACAAACTTACTTTATACAAAGTATTCTGTAGTTTTATATTTCTTAATGAAACAGGATACAAAATATATGAAATATATTAGTTTTATATATTAAAATTTTTTTAAAAAACTTATGTTCAGGAAGCATAGGGAATTTTATGTGCTTATAATATCCACATTATAGATTGAAGCTATTATATAAAATGAATAAATTAAACGAGATAGAAAAAAAAACGTAGCACAAAATCATAATAATAGTTGTTCACTTCATAAGCAAAAATATTTACACATGTAACTAAAAACTAGAGTTCTCAATAGACAATCTTATGACTTCATTTCATTCTAACGTTACAAAACTAGATTTTACTGTTAACGAAATGTAATTTATATTCACCCCAGGGAGTAAGTTGTTTACACTAACAGTAAACACGAGTTAGCTTCCATAATTACTGCCCGGTGGCGACAACAAACAATTAACAAAACATAATACCAACTTTTTAGGAAAAAATAATTAAGAGTGCCCTGTATATATAGAGCTCTTGTTATAATAGTAAAATTACCAACATAACAGAGGCATATAAAATTTATAGTAGAACCCAAATTCCAAATATACAACTTTATAACGTTTTCTCCTTCAGCGATTTTCCCTCAGTGCACAAGTATAAGTATAAAAAAAAAATTGTATGAAGTAATATTGCACTAAGGTATTGTATTTCGTCTGAACTATTACGTATCTACGACGTGTTATTTTAAAACTTCATTAATGTTGTGGCTTGAACAATAAATTTAAAACATTTGTTTTTCAAGCTGTTTCTAATTATTAACAATTAAATTACATAATATTACGAAACAATACTGTAATGACACAAACTATATATAATCACAATTTTAGAAAAAGTTTCAAAAATATGCTAATATCGGTTTTAAGTTGGATTTAAGTATAACTTAAATAATTTCAGTCTTCTATTTAAATTTTTTTATTTTTTACAAAATTATCTCTAGTTTATTTTCTAGTGATCACCTCATTTAGTAAAATGATGCCTGATACATGTTCATCTGAGGTTAGGAAATCTAAAAAGAATTCGTCATATTTCTTGAGCTAATGTAATTTCTCTTAACCTATTACACATATTTGTGCACTTGAATAGCTTAGCATTAGTAATTTGGACATATTTGAATTCTAAGATATGAGAGATAGGACAGGGATAACTACGTAAGTGGTATCTGAAATGGGATGTGGTGTGTGGAGCTGAACTGTAGGCGTGGTTGGGATGAGTTTAGGAACTAATTTGGACCCTCTAATACAAAGTTGACAAACAAAATCCACTATTATACATGGCGAAGCTTATAATTTCTTCTCTCATTTCATTCTTGAATATATATATATATATATATATATATATATATATATATATATATATATTCTTGATATTTTACGTTATCCATTGTTTTTCCGTTGCACTGACTTTATGAAGTTAATATATTACTATTGTAAGTAATTTTATCCACCATTGAGTGCAATGATTTTACCTTGAGTGATGAGGCGCCTTTCGGTCCCTTGACCATTGTCGAATCACTGATTACTTTTTTTCAATTTTTCTGATGCGGATGTTCGGTCCCGTCGTGTTGGTAATTGTTGACGTCATATACGTTTTCTCTTGAGTCTTGTGTATTATGTTTTTGAATAGTATGTCTTCTGTATATGTTGTTTGTAGATTCATACCACATTTATAAAAACACACACAACAATTTATAGAATCTACAAACAACATATATATATATTTGATGAATAGTTAATTTTCGGAGTACATCCATCCATTAACGAGAATAACCCAACAACAGTTGAAGTGCGAAATTTATGTACCTGTACTAATATGTATGTGTGAGTGTGTGTGTGTGTGTGTTTTTTTGTCTGTGTGTGTGTTTGTTTGTGTGTGTGTGTGTGTTGGTGGATGGGTGTGTGTGTGTATGTGTGTGGGTGTGTGTGCGCGTGTGTGTGTGTGTGTCTGTGTGAGTGAGTGTGTGTGAGTGTGTGTGTGTGTGTGTTGGTGGATGGGTGTGTGTGTATGTGTGTGGGTGTGTGTGTGTGTGTGTGTGTTGGTGGAAGGGTGTGTGTGTATCTACATCACGATAAACTACAACTGTATAAATGTATCACCTAAGTTACACAAACTGCATAAAACTGCAAAAAAATTAAAGTTATATGGAATTATATTTCAACTCATAAGACATTTGGGATTAGTTATAGCATTTACGTTTACATTACTATCATATTGTTTGTAGTATAATGCCATACCATCTTTAGCTTTAATACCAAATTACATGGAATTTAAACATCTAATTACAAGTTAAAAATATTACACGCCTAATAAATGGAATTCCTCGAACACAACAAATTTAATGTCATCAGAGGTATATAGCAGGTATAATTTGAGAGATATGTTTTTTCTAAAGACATTTTATAGTTTGAAATTATAAAATAATTTTTTATTCTGTGTAAATAACGGTATGTTCCTGAGCAGAATTATTTCCCAGGTAGACATTTCTGGATCTAGTGACACATTTAAAATGTTACTATTGTGACAAATTACCTAGATCTAACAAGTCTAATTGGCCAAAATCTTACTATTAGACACATTATCAATTATTAGGTGGTTAACCTGGTTTAGAACCCCCCCCTCCCTCCACGAGCCACTTTTTTCTCTTCCAGTTTCCCTTAAGGATATAAAGCCAAGAAAAAAGGTTTTTTTAAATTAATTTTTCAAATTAACGTAAAAATAGTTCTTTATGTAAAAGTGTAACAGAAGTGTAATATAACCATATAAATGCGTGTATAACAGTCTTGATTGTTATAACTGTACCAATAGGAGTTAAAATTTGTTTCCGGTCACAGAATAAAATCAAGCAGGTTGTATGAGTAAAACCTATATTCATAACATGTTTAGATTTCAGCATGAGCACAAAGCAACTAACTGGATACGGAACAAATATAGTCAACACACAGCGGCGAAAAATCCCAACAAAATTACCCATCTGTAAGCAGTATGTGAGGTCAGTGTGGCCAGTGAGCTCTTCCGGTTGGTTTATAGATTTAAATAAAATAAGGGGGTGTAACGGTTATCACATACTGGTTTGTAAGGGCTATGTTACCTTAGACATGGCGAATTCCTATTTGTATTGAAACCTGTCGACTAGATCAATCAAAGTATTTAAAATTATTTTACTCTGTTTTAGAAACTTAAAAATTGTTGGATCTGCTTTTTATTAAGAGTGTATTCTCTACCAATATCAATAGAGATCCATAATAAGTAGCCTAGTTGTAGAACAGATCTTTCAAACGTTTATCCATGCAGGTCACATTTGGTGGTAATGATTCTTAACTATGTTATGCTTCTGTAGAATAAAATTAAACTCGAATGTAGAGCACGTGTTCCTACACTTTGTGGCCACTTAGGATCCCTGTGCTGAGACTTTACTTTTCAAGTCGATACTATTTTCTACGAGAGTTATAATACATTCGAATGGTGTTCCTCTTTATTTTATATTTTGCATTGGAAGTACATCTTACATTTTAGTGACTACTAAAAATTAACTATAATTTCCATAATTCAAATTGCAATTTACATGAAATTGAAACAAATTAGATTTGAACAAACGATTCTAAGGAATTTATATTCAGCCAGTATCCAAAATACAAAATCCTGTCAACATTATATTAAATTAGGAATGGGCACAAAAATCATTACATTGTTGAACTTTTCCCTGACTCTTAAATACGTTTCCAGGAGCCTTAAAATTTCGACAATAATTGACAGTTGGCCTTTAAATTAACTTTGTACATTGTTATGGAAAGTATTTTTCAGCAAAATAAAACATTAATAATATCTTTATTACCGATTTATATTCAAAAACTTTCGAAGTTACACGATTTACATTTTATTCCGTCATTTATGTGAACATAAACTAGCTTTTGTTTGGGATGATATTCGAAACTTACTAGACATTAAAACACGCATGTAGATTGGCGAAGTTATTTTCAGGGTTTAATTTAGAAAGGTAAATTTTGTGCTCATGAACAAAAATTGTTCTCTTAACACAGCTGAAGGTGATAGAAGTTCATGAAAAGGTTTACAAATCCTCAAGATATTGCTAGTCAAATAACCAAAAGAAAATTTTGGAAAACATTTAAATATAAAAGGTCAATAGTCATAATGACCTGTACATTGACTGAAAGATTATTTACTTTCTCTGATGAACGTACTAATTTTGAAAGAATAGGACATATCTAGGTTTAAATCGATCATAAAAAACACACAATTATACTACACCTATTGATGTGTTATTATAAAATGTATATCGTGATACGATAGTTAGAAACATTCGAGAATCCATGTCATTCACAAAATGGCATTAACTAAAAACTAGTAATTATTTTTATTTTCCCGTTTCTTGTTTACCGTAGGATATTTTGTTTCCTGCAAGATGTGCGGTTGAACATTCATAGACTATGTTTTCTGTTTAGTCTGGATGATGGCCAAATTATTTCTGTTTGTTTATTTACCTTTAACATACGTACCTGGGAAGGCCATCTGGCTGGCTTCATTTGGAGATAATTGTGTTTTAATGCAGTACTACAGTACTTTGCACAATGAAAAATCATCAGTAGCCAATAGACAATGTCAATACAAGTAATAAATAAAAAAATGTAGTTAATTTTGAAATTTTCTTTGTGTGTGTTTGTGTGTATATATATATATATATATATATATATATATATATATATATATATATATATAAAGACCTAAGTCAAAATACAAATACAAGAATTACAATTGAAAATTTACACAAACATATATATTGCGAGATATATATATATATATATACATAATGTGTAAATACTTGTAATAATTTGCAACACTGTCTCTTTGCATTTACTTATCACTTACATTTAAGCTACAGGGTATATAAATAAATAATCTTTTCATTTAGAAATAATTATCATCAAAAAAACTATAACAATATAAATTATCATCAATTAAAAGTTTAAAAAATTGTATTTGAGCTTGAGTTGATAAACAAAAGTTATTTTATTAAAGATTGAATATTTAGACAAGATATATAAATATACAATAGATAGTGTGAAATAACAGTAGGAATAAAAAAACAATTAAAGCAAAAGGTTGATTTCATAAAATAATATAAACCCTTCATTTTAAATATAATTATAGGTTTTAGAGAATTTGCAAAAATATTAGCTCTTTATATTATTTTACACATACCATTATCATATCTTACTAACTAGCACAATTATATACATTTCAATAAGTATGTATTTACCTAAACAAATATGGGAATAAAAACTAGTTAATTCCTCACTAGTACTCGATTGATATTATCGGCTTTCCGACATCAGTTGCGCCAAACGTTCTGCTCTCCTGAACTGATAGTCATTAGAGGCTTGGCCACTGAGGCATGGCGCACAATGAACCATGATAAAGGGAGGAGTAATCGATAGTTTAGCGGCTTAGAATTTACAGAATCTCGTGATCAACGATTAAATAGTTTATAGAATATTGTTAATTCAAATATTTTTTTAAACAAGTCAATTTATTTCAGAAATAAACAAAATTCTCTAAATTATACATCCCAAGCAGCAAATAAATAAAATACTGTATGTTGTATGCAATCAGGGTGGATACACTATTTATTTTTTTACTCAATACTCAATTTGTGTGTTTGTTTGTTTGTATGTATGTGTGTGTGTGTGTGTTTGTTTGTATGTGTGTGTGTGTGTGTGTGTGTGTGTGTGTGTGTGTGTGTGTGTGTGTGTGTGTGTGTGTGTGTGTGTGTGTGTGTGTGTGTGTGTGTGTGTGTGTGTGTGTGTGTGTGTGTGTGTGTGTGTGTGTGTGTGTGTGTGTGTGTGTATGTGTGTGTCAATATATACATATTAAAACCTAAACCAAAAAAAAGAATAAAATCCAAGATAAAACTTTATTACTAAGGGAATCCTTGTTGAGTGCTCACCAAACGAACCAATGCATGGATAAAATTAAATAATTTTCATTAAAATACAAACTCTCCGACAAATGAAAATGGACATTTCATTGCTAGGGCTCCAGAGCTTTCTATTTATCATTTCTTCTGGATAGGATCCAGTATTATTCTTGCTCTGCCAACAATATAGAAGATCAATGCTATATCAGTTTGGCTTTCACTGCAAGCAATTTGTAGATGGTTCTTCTATAAACATTTTAGGAGTGTCCCACTTAAATCCCTTCCTACTTTGCTAAATAATATACGTATCGTCCTATATTCATTTTCCTAAAACTATATTAAACAATTGTAAATTAAAAGCTATAAAATTGAAAACCTAAAAGCTTCTAAAATTGTTTTAATTCATCAGTGAAAATACTTGTCAAAAATTATTTCCATTATAAATTTAACGTTGTAGAAAGGAAAGGAATTTTTTTCGAATTTTATTTCGTCAGTGAATAGCTTGTCCAAAAATATTATTACATGAATGTCATCATTACGAATGTCAATAAAAAAGCTAATATTTTACAAAATATCTTTTATTTATTTCTAGTTTTCTTGAAAAAACCATCAATACTTTCATTCTTTCTAAGATAAAAAAATGTACGTTAAAATGGGTGTATAAAACATTTTGCTGGTGCGTTAAAGGAGAGTGTTTGACGTTTTGTAATTATGTAAAAAAATTGCTATGGTAACAGACAGTAAAACAATCCAAATTCCTTGCATGATACTTTATTGATCAAGGTTAAATACTACAAAGGAATGTAATTACACTTTACGAACAACTTTTGTAATGGACGTCTGGTAGTGACGTAGTGTTTAGTACAAGACAATGCTTAGTGTTTTCGTTAGTCTAATAAAATTTCTACAGTACCCTTAAATATAAATATATCGAATTCATATGAAATTGACACTTCAAAGCTTAGTAATATATATTACAAACAATAAATAAACCGATAATATGAAATATCTTTCGAATTATGGATCTGTAAGCCTTCTTCAAATATTACACCTACCTCATTTATAATCCAGCAGCACATGGAGAGTGCGCCACGGTCCACGAAAGAAGTGTTTGACGTGTAATAAAAATTTAATGAAAACACTCTACTCAATATCATAGATCCAAATTTGTAGAACTGAAAACGTATAGAGTTAGAGAAGCGTTCATAGATATTAAGAAAAAAGCACAATTCAGTTCTGCTTATCTCAATGTTGAAAACAATGATTTATAACCTTACTAATCAGACGTAAAAGATTAAGAACACCAATTAGCTAACTAAAGACGATAGTTCCCTAAATAACGACTTTAGATTCAATCACATATGGATTTGGCGGATGTGCCCTTGGAATGTAGTATAATAGGAGGTAGATGACAGTGAAAAGACACGCAACATTTGATAGTGAGAGGAAGACTAAAGAAAGAGCAACACACACACACACACACACACACACAAACACACACACCCACACATACACACACACACACACACAAACACACACACACACACACACACACACACACACACACACACACACACACACACACACATACATACACACACACACACACACACACACACACACATACACACACACACACACACACACACACACACACACACACACACACACACACACATACACACACACACACACACACACACACACACACACACACACACACACACACACACACACACACACACATACACACACACACACACACATACACACACACACACACACACACACACACATACACACACACACACACACACACACACACACACACACACACACACACACACACACACACACACACATACACACACACACACACACACAAAAGCACAAATATATATATATATATATATATATATATATATATATATATATATATATATTTGTAGATGACGTTTTTGTTGTTCAATATAATTGTTTTGTACATTCAATTTATGTAAAATACCTACAGCATTTATATTTTAAAAAACATGAATTCCAAGCTACTAATTTATGTAAAATAAATGTAATATTTTAATGCAGTAAACGTATCTCTCCTACAACACAGTCGTTCTGTAAGTAACTATGTGCTAGGATATCTTTGGGATTTGTAAGTCAATTGTGTGTGTCGTGTTATTTCTTTACGTTTAGGTGGTAAATCACTCACAAATCTGAATACAAAAGAGTTCATCTAAACATTTAGTGAATTCGTCTTCTCTGTAAAGACTCTTTAAATTCACGGTGCAATTGATTTGTTTGAAAAAAAGAACGGTTAGAAACATTTAAGGAACTAAGAATGTTGTCAGTATTAACAGAATAAAAATAAAACCTTAAAATGATATCAATATAATCTACCCTAACATTAGAGTATTTTAAGAGACTAATAAGGTAAAATACTAAGTTTAACTATTGTAGAAAATGGCAGCTAGATTAAAAAAATGATAATTTTATTACGTAATGGAGTTATATTTCAGGTAATATTTAAAGAGCCAGCTATGAGATCAATAAATACCGCTATGAGTTAAAATAATAAGTTAGCTCTCTCTCATAATATAATAGTAAAAGAATCATTAAAAAATAAATATTTTCAATTTAAGATTAATTGTAATTAGATGTAAAGGTGAGTAAATTATCGGAGTAAATATAGGCTAATTATTCCAGAGTGTATATATAGCATTAACGTTTTATTCCATAATTTATGGTCAAAGTTAGGAGACCGTATTACTTTTAGCACAATTATAGAATTTGTCAATCTACTGTATTTGAAATCAGGCAGTGTTCTACCGTAAAAGTATTTAGAGCAATGACATTTGAAATCTATTATTGAGAACGTTCATCAAGAGTTTTGTTGTTAATGAGGTTTTGCAGATCTATAAAATTTAAATATTTCTAAAACTACATGCTTGGCTATACTGTCCAAAATAAGTGTTACTGTATTTTTTAAATATTTAAATAAATTTTGACTTAATGGATGTTTCGTTTTGCATTATTTTTTTCAGGTATTTAACTAATAATTACGCAAATATTTGTTTAGACAAACAATAAAAGTTAATAGTTTTCGAAAGAGTAAAATATAATAGGTGAAAATTAAATTTAAAAAAACTCATATATTGTTTCAGTTAACCTGTAAAAATTTATTTTATAAAAATTTGTTATTTTTTTGGTAAAATTAAGAAAGCATCATTGTTTTGCAATAAATGTTGATAGAATTAAAAATCGTTTTGAATATACTTGTAGAAAGTACAACATTATTTTTCTTATCACAATGAGGAATCACAATAAACACATATAATCAAGGTGTATCTATACGCATGTTCAACGTGATTATTATTTTCCTATTTCCAAGAATGTGGTCTCTTTCAATGTGCTTTAGACATACAAAACCCAAGTGTGACCTAGACTTTTCCTTAAACCTTCTCAGTCTTAGCTCAGAAACTTCGATGGTTAGTTCAGTAGGCCTATTAATCAAAATATCAGGCACATGACGCAAGCTGCTGCGTTTCAAACTCTAAATAAGTGACGCTATGCTTGCAAAAAAGAACTTACGGCAAAGCCGTTCTTGCAGTTTTATTAGTAATTTTTCATTTGAGCACCAACATTAAATGATATAATTAAAATTTTACAAATTGTACAAAAAATGTATTTTCAGTAATACATACATATATATATATATATATATATATATATATATATATATATATGCGTGTGTGTGTGTGTATATGTGTATGTGTGTGTATATATGTGTTTGTATGCGTGCGTGCGTGTGTGTATGTATGTGCGTGCGTGTGTGTATTTATGTCTGTGTGTGTGTGTGTGTGTGTGCGCGAGTGTGCGTGAGTGTGTTTGTGTGTGTATGTATGTGCGTAAGAGTGTCTATGTATTTTTGTGCATGTCCGAGTGCGTGTGTGAGTGTGTGTGTGTCTGCGTGTGTGTGTGTATGTGTATGTGTGTGCGAACGTGCGTGTGTGCATGTGTGCGTGTGTGTATGTATTTGTGTGCGTGTGCGTGCGTGTGTGTGTGATTGTGTGTGTGTGTGTGTGTGTGTGTGTGTGTGTGTGTGTGTGTGTGTGTGTGTGTGTGTGTGTGTGTGTGTGTGTGTGTGTGTGTGTGTGTGTGTGTGTGTGTGTGTGTGTGTGTGTGTGTGTGTGTGTGTGTGTGTTTGTGTGTGTGTGTGCCTAGTATATCTACATATATATCGCTTTATCTAGTGTATAACAATTTTTTGATAAATGTTTCTGAGAATTGTTTTTTTTCAATATTTATATAAGCAATGTTACACGTGTTGAAAAAACTCAACATTCTTATCGTCAGAACTGGAGGATGTATTAAACATTTCTACATAATCTTTTCCAGTAGGTTAAAAGAGGAATCAATTTTACAGACATTCGAGTAATCCAATCACTGAACCTTAACCCTTCGTTGAGATAAAAAGGCTAATTGTTTGCGCATCTCACAGATTATCTTTATGCTAGTATAGTATTTGGACGTAGGTAGTAAGGTACTAGCCCGCTTCAAAGGGTGTTAGTACCAAATCAGATAGAGATATTCGGCTAGGTATTGAACGAATCACCCGAATTATCTGCATTGCTGTGTATTTCTGTTACTACTTCTGTCAACAATACGTATACGTTGCTTTACCAGTATGTTCTCAAATCAGGAACCATTTCAGTGTAAAAGATTATAATAAAATCACACAAATAAAAACTTTTATGAAAAATCTGTCGTTTTTATCAAACATAGGGCCTAGTTGTAAAAACCTATATTGCACTAAATATACCATAAATATTTACACACAATTGTACGAACACAGAATTCAAAGAAGGTTTCAATGTGAAAGGAAATATTTCAAATTACATTTTACCATTAGAAAGATCATCACCATCCATAAATTATCATTCAGCGGCTTGCATTCTAAATAAATTTTGTTTAATAAATATTTTATAATTTATATGAATTCGCTTTCACTTATTAAAGTTACTACTTTTAAATATAAACTTCTTTAAAACTTAAATGAAACAAATTCTCTCACCTATTGTGTATGTAGCTCCGTCTATCTGGAAAGTTGCGCTCTCACATTTCTTTAAAACTCTTCCTCTGCGAGCGGCAAGAGGTTCTGTGGTGGCCATGGACGGTGAAGGCGATCTCTTCTCCATAACCAAAAATATCTGGTCACCAATCTTAACCGATGCACTCGATTTCCATTCTTATACGTTCCTTAACTATGTGTTTAGTAATTGGAAAAATATTATTTCTATAGAATAGGAAATAAAATTTATATAGTTATTTAAAAAAATTAGGGCTCCTAATTCTTATATGTTTATTTAGTTAATTTTTATTAAGTAATATTTTGTGGAATATTTATATTTATTAAATTGTAATATTCAATCATATTATAGCATATTGGTCATTAACAAACACATTTAAATTCAAAACAATTATAACCCAAATATAAATAGTTTACTGTTAAAAATTATTAAAGTTTCTTCACATTGATTATTTTAGTTTTAATTATATTCTCATTATAAAACTGTATAAATTTTTAAATGACTTTTTAATAAAATTTACAAAATTATTGAACTTTTTAGGTACAACATACGTCTTTCATTACTCATTATTTTTCTCACAAGCCTAAAACAACCGAACTCACTGCAACACTCATTCACTCCGTTTACCCGACAACTGTACTGCCGAGAGTGGAGAACTTCCCCACGTGGTGTGTCTGACCTAAGGCGACAGCTTTATGATATTCTAGTAGCGCGCATGTCCGCACACTTGCGCAACTACAGTCTAAGCATCTGTTACATTCTGATAAGATTCGATTAACTGTAACATATTATGTTTATTTATGTTGTACAGTTAGTAATCAATAAAATACACAAGTGGATTTAAGTAGCTGTAACGCTATATAAGCCTGATCCATAAACTGATACTTCAGTTCATCTATATGATTAACGTAAACAAAATCTGTATTCCAAAAAAAATTATTAATTAAAATTGAATGGGTTTCGTATTTATACTGTTATTTGTAAATAAAGTAGACTGCAACATATAATTTGTCAGATAAAATATTTTACATGTAAGTAAAACCTTTCGAAGTAAAAAATGTGCAACATGTTACAACATTGAATTTTCAATTTATTGTCATTCAGGATGAACTTTCTTAAAATTTTGTTATGCCTTCAATAAGAAAGATATAGCTGGAGGCTTAATAATGAGGCCATTGGTTTCGTGGGATTAAAAGATACGGGCGGAAAAGCGTTATAATTGGATATCAAGTGACAACAAATTTTTGGCAAGAAGTAACTTTTGGAAATATAATAATAATAGGTCAAAACCAATTACTATAGAGAAAACCCTAAGAAGGATAAGAGCAACCAATGCAGAGTTGTATTTTAGGAATTCATGATTGAAACGTAATGGAAAGAAATTGAGAAGTCAGTATTTAGAGGATTTGCATTATGAAATGAACATTATTATTTGAAGCTTTACTATAAGAGCTATATACAATTTTTATATAAGAACACCGGTGAAAAGAAATTATCTATAAATATATTTACGTGAAGGGGCGGCAAACTCATCTTTGGTACTCTAAAAGGAACGTACTCTAAATGCACATTATACAACACACCTCAATTTTCATATGAGAACACCGTTGAATGAAATGATCTATAAATATATTTACGTGAAGGGGCGGCAAACTCATCTTTGGTACTCTAAAAGGAACGTACTCTAAATGCACATTATACAACACACCTCAATTTTCATATGAGAACACCGTTGAAATGAAATGATCTATAAATATATTTACGTGAAGGGGCGGCAAACTCATCTTTGGTACTCTAAAAGGAACGTACTCTAAATGCACATTATACAACACACCTCAATTTTCATATGAGAACACCGTTGAAATGAAATGATCTATAAATATATTTACTTGAAAGGGCGGCAAAATCATCTTTGGTACTCTAAAAGGAACGTACTCTAAATGCACATTATACAACACACCTCAATTTTCATATGAGAACACCGTTGAATGAAATGATCTATAAATATATTTACGTGAAGGGGCGGCAAACTCATCTTTGGTACTCTAAAAGGAACGTACTCTAAATGCACATTATACAACACCCCTCAATTTTCATATGAGAACACCGTTGAAATGAAATGATCTATAAATATATTTACGTGAAGGGGCGGCAAACTCATCTTTGGTACTCTAAAAGGAACGTACTCTAAATGCACATTATACAACACACCTCAATTTTCATATGAGAACACCGTTGAAATGAAATGATCTATAAATATATTTACGTGAAGGGGCGGCAAACTCATCTTTGGTACTCTAAAAGGAACGTACTCTAAATGCACATTATACAACACACCTCAATTTTCATATGAGAACACCGTTGAAATGAAATGATCTATAAATATATTTACGTGAAGGGGCGGCAAACTCATCTTTGGTACTCTAAAAGGAACGTACTCTAAATGCACATTATACAACACACCTCAATTTTCATATGAGAACACCGTTGAAATGAAATGATCTATAAATATATTTACATGAAGGGGCGGCAAACTCATCTTTGGTACTCTAAAAGGAACGTACTCTAAATGCACATTATACAACACACCTCAATTTTCATATGAGAACACCGTTGAAATGAAATGATCTATAAATATATTTACGTGAAGGGGCGGCAAACTCATCTTTGGTACTCTAAAAGGAACGTACTCTAGATGCACATTATACAACACACCTCAATTTTCATATGAGAACACCGTTGAAATGAAATGATCTATAAATATATTTACGTGAAGGGGCGGCAAACTCATCTTTGGTACTCTAAAAGGAACGTACTCTAGATGCACATTATACAACAC
>JBAIZL010000001.1:47303770-47308770 GCA_036971475.1 Prosapia bicincta | reverse complement strand
AAATCATTTTTTTTTAAATAATAAATTTACTCTATAGAGGCCATTGCTAAGGGTTATAGCTGAGTAAATGTTTACATGCCATTATTGAATCTACTTCAAACAAATTTAGCATTTTGCCATCCCTGTGTAAATATAAAGTGACTTACTATTTTAAACAGGTCATTGCATACATACATAATAAAGTGTCGACTCAATACGGACATAAATATTGAATTATATTTTATGGAACTATGTGATATATTTGGGCATGTTTATTTTCCACAGATATCCTTTTAGGTTTATACTTTATCATGTTCTGGAGTTGTTTAAAAACTGCAATCTTTTAAAATAAGTAAATACATGAACTTTAGCTTCCTATAAATAAATTTGTTTTACCTGAAAAAAAATTCACCGTGAAAAATCGTAAATATTAGAAAATTGATGAATTAACTCGTATATAAAGGTGTTAGATGGCCGTGAGGAGATGCCGAAATTCATTTTATGCGTTTTAAAAATTTGTTTGATTGTATAATCTATTTATTTGTCAACATTTCAATCGTGATAATGTAAAATAGCTTTATGACTACATTAGTAATTGACTACGCAATCCACACATTTAGTCGGACCATCAATAAAAACTTATATAAGGGGGTAAGGAATATACCAAAAATGAGATAGACGTAGACAACAAAATTATCGAAAGAATATAACCTTCTAGAAGTGTCCCAAAACCTATCAAGACTATTGTTACAATGTCTAGATTTTTTAAACTTAATATTTGAGTAAAATTACGACATTTACACCGACTAAGTTTATTTCAAAATAAACACTTTTTCCTCAGTATATTTTTAAACAAATATTCATAAATTATAAGTTTCTAAAATCAAAAATGTATTTTTCTTTTCTTGAAATCAGTCTATACATTAGAGTCTTATTAGGTTTATTACTATAAAGTTGTCTTGTAAATATTTTGTGTTTTAATGAATTTGGATGTATTTATGAATGTATAGAGTAAGTTCTTTGGTAAATATTCAATAATTGTTAAGAAAATCTATTTGACTTTTCGAATATTTTTTAAATGAGATACATCATGTTGTACATTAGTTGTGAATTTTTTCGGTCGCTAAACTCCTCGTAACAGTATAATTAAATATTTCTGTAATTACGGTAATTTTAAGATACATGTATCTCATTGATTTTTAAAATGTATTTACCAATAAATTTCAAAACAATCAATCAATTTAATTTATTTCTAATAACACAGTATCATTACAAAAACCTAAGCATAACAGTTCCATAACAACTGTCTAAAGGATCATGCTGGAGATACATCAATCTAACAATACTAACAGACGCATGCTAAAACAAACATACAGAATAGAGGCACACCAATGTATACAGATCCTATAGGGCACAATCTGGGAGAGTCAAATCATTCCGTCAATTGAAAAAGATATTTGAATTGTCACATCTTCGTCTAGATAGCGCTGGAAGCATCTCTGTCACCTGATGGAAAGTAAAATTGAAAGAGCACGTATCTTCCGGCGCTATCTAGCATTTAGAAGCGACATTAGTTTCCACAAAGAGGTTTTGGCATTCACTGGTTACATTCAGGGGGTAGGGAAGACATCTACCTGTAGTTTCCTGGGGAGGTCGAAACCTGTTCAATGCCGAAGATAACCGGTTCAAAAGATCCATCCTGTTTATGTCCTTCTGTTCATTCTGAAATTAAAGAATTTGTTTTCGTCTATGTAAAGAAGTACTTTTACATTATGACTAAGCAAAATAATATAGGTTGGCCATGAGTTTCTTAACTGGCCTACTTAGTATTAAAGAAACTAATGTTATGTATTATCAATATAAAACTTTATTGGTGTTTTCGTCTATGTAAAGAAATACTTTTACATTATGACTAAGCAAAATAATATAGGTTGGCCAGGAGATTCCTAACTGACCTACTTAGTATTAAAGAAACTAATGTTATGTATTATCAATATTAAACTTTATTGGCGTTTTCGTCTATGTAAAGAAGTACTTTTACATTATGACTAAGCAAAATAATATAGGTTGGCCATGAGTTTCCTAACTGGCCTACTTAGTATTAAAGAAACTAATGTTATGTATTATCAATATAAAACTTTATTGGTGTTTTCGTCTATGTAAAGAAGTACTTTTACATTATGACTAAGCAAAATAATATAGGTTCGCCAGGAGATTCCTAACTGGCCTACTTAGTATTAAAGAAACTAATGTTATGTATTATCAATATAAAACTTTATTGGTGTTTACGTCTATGTAAAGTAGTACTTTTTCATTATGACTAAGCAAAATAATATAGGTTGGCCATGAGTTTCCTAAATGACCTACTTAGTATTAAAGAAACTAATGTTATGTATTATCAATATAAAACTTTATTGGTGTTTTCGTCTATGTAAAGAAGTACTTTTACATTATGACTAAGCAAAATAATATAGGTTGGCCAGGAGATTCCTAACTGACCTACTTAGTATTAAAGAAACTAATGTTATGTATTATCAATATAAAACTTTATTGGTGTTTTGGTCTATATAAAGAAGTACTTTTACATTATGACTAAGCAAAATAATATAGGTTGGCCAGGAGATTCCTAACTGACCTACTTATTATTAAAGAAACTAATGTTATGTATTATCAATATAAAACTTTATTGGTGTTTTGGTCTATGTAAAGAAGTACTTTTACATTATGACTAAGCAAAATAATATAGGTTAGCCAGGAGATTCCTAACTGACCTACTTATTATTAAAGAAACTAATGTTATGTATTATCAATATAAAACTTTATTGGTGTTTTGGTCTATGTAAAGAAGTACTTTTACATTATGACTAAGCAAAATAATATAGGTTGGCCAGGAGATTCCTAACTGACCTACTTATTATTAAAGAAACTAATGTTATGTATTATCAATATAAAACTTTATTGGTGTTTTGGTCTATGTAAAGAAGTACTTTTACATTACGACTAAGCAAAATAATATAGGTTGGCCAGGAGATTCCTAACTGACCTACTTATTATTAAAGAAACTAATGTTATGTATTATCAATATAAAACTTTATTGGTGTTTTGGTCTATGTAAAGAAGTACTTTTACATTATGACTAAGCAAAATAATATAGGTTGGCCAGGAGATTCCTAACTGACTTACTTATTATTAAAGAAACTAATGTTATGTATTATCAATATAAAACTTTATTGGTGTTTTCGTCTATGTAAAGAATTACTTTTACATTATGACTAAGCAAAATAATATAGGTTGGCCAGGAGATTCCTAACTGACCTACTTAGTATTAAAGAAACTAATGTTATGTATTATCAATATAAAACTTTATTGGTTTTTTCGTCTATGTAAAGAAGTACTTTTGCATTATGACTAAGCAAAATAATATAGGTTCGCCAGGAGATTCCTAACTGGCCTACTTAGTATTAAAGAAACTAATGTTATGTATTATCAATATAAAACTTTATTGGTGTTTTCGTCTATGTAAAGAAGTACTTTTTCATTATGACTAAGCAAAATAATATAGGTTGGCCATGAGTTTCCTAACTGACCTACTTAGTATTAAAGAAACTAATGTTATGTATTATCAATATAAAACTTTATTGGTTTTTTCGTCTATGTAAAGAAGTACTTTTACATTATGACTAAGCAAAATAATATAGGTTAACATATTTTTATGTTTACAGCAATATATGTTAAATGGTTTTATAATAATATAAAACTCTTACTAATTACAAAACATAACTGATTGATAATCCAGATTTACATTTATAAACTTGTTAGTGATTCGAAGCTTAAACAATAGGATGTTTTTTAAATATTGATACAATACATGTTTAAGTAAAATTTTAAAAAATACAAATTTATTTGGCAATTTACTTTATTCTTAAGCTAATCGTAAAAGGTTTACTTTCTCGATCGTATTTTTAAGTAGGACAAACTACGAAAAAACCATGGTATGCAGACATAATATAGGGATAACACAATATAAAAATATGTAATTATATAAAATGTTTACAATCTTTTAACATTTTTAAAACTATATTTGGCGTTATTATTATTCTCGTACTTATATGGCTGACGTCACACAACGTCTGACCGACATAATGCTATAGATTTATAGATTTGCCGATTAAGAACTAGGCTAAGCCTACTTAATATTATTTATTCGTTGCTGGAGATTGTCTTGCAAGAGGGTGGCGTATGTGTGACTCACCTGTCGTGCCATTGTGGATAAAGTGACATCACTGTTCATTAGATTGAAGAATCGAAATATACGGAGTTTATATTTTTGTTATTTAACTAAAATATTTGGAGCACATTATAGATAAAATACTCTCTATATTAACTTTACTTAAAACATAAAATGCAGCAATTTCTTTTTATATATTAATGATTTTAAGTTTACAATGGTACACAAAGGCCAAATTGGAAAAAATGCGCTATATAATAGAATTAAAAGTTTCTACTTTATACAGAGTAGCGGCGAGTGTGGCGGCTCCTGCCCAATTACATTGGTGGGGCTCATGACAAGGGGTCTCCCCAGATTTACCAGATGCGGAGAAACTTTTGCAATTTGATACCCTTTTATCTCGTTTTATATTCTAAGCCCCTACAACTTTTATTGAGTTATATTTATTGATTAATATATTAACATTGCTATAACTAATAGACGTATTACGGTGTGATTTACGAAATTTTGTAAGGTTGGGTAGTTAAGTGATCGCCTATTGGTTGCTAAAGCGTCGAGTACTCAACGAGTAGTATGAATTATGTTTTACTTTTAAGAGTATATTAGGCCACTGTGTATGTGCATCAAATGATCTATAAATGGAAACAATACTTATCTAGTACATAAATATTATTCTTGAAAATGAGTTTAAAATAGTAGTTTCATAAACGCATATTATTAAATATAAAATTTGATTTGTTTACTTTGAGTCAAACGCACCAACATTTATTTGTGAGAACATTACAAATAAACC
>JBAIZL010000001.1:47293770-47298770 GCA_036971475.1 Prosapia bicincta | reverse complement strand
GACTTATCTCAATTATTCTTTTTTGGTTACGTGCTACTACAAACTATTGTGTATATATTTAAAATACCGTAATAAGGTCTGTCTGGTATATTATATCTGATTAATAATGTTATAGGATTTCATAAACTCTCGCTCATAAAATTATCACAATGAAATTTCGTAAGAATTTCTGAATTATAACTCCGTTTATCAGTTGAATATTATTATCAAAAAATTATTTCTCGTAAGTACAATAACAAACTTGACATGCAAAAAATGTCTAGTAAAGTTGTGCAATTTCTTTTCAAGTCTCCTGGGTAATTTAAATTTTAAATGGAAATGCTTAGGCAGCTCTAGTGGTTCTAAAATAAAATAAGAAAGACGGTAAATGCATTTAGTGTGTATATGTATGAGATACAATTTTTAATATCATAATACGTATAACAAAATATGTCGTATTTTTTAGATTCTTGCGTTCATTTCTAGACTTGAATTTCCACTCAAAAGATGCTATGAAATATGCATAATACAGGTTATTACACTCACACACATACACACACACACACACACACACACACACACACACATACACACATATATATATATATATATATCTGTGTGTGTGTGTGTTTGTGGGTGGGTGTATTGAAATTAACTATAGACTAAGTTTTCTAAAAGTAGTGTTCAGTACTTGGGGAGAGACGCAATGTTACCCTGAATATAAATAAAAGTACCTTCTATACTGGGAAATGCATAGTGCTTTCTGGTAGTAAAGATTTCCCAAAGGTCACGTTACACCTGTAGCACTCCCGATAGGGAGGTAGAAAAATCTTTTAACAAAAATATTTACTATTCATTGAATTCAGTAAAAAAACATTATACTTTATATACATATCAATATATATATATATATATATATATATATATATATATATATATATATATATATATATATATATATATATTATAACATAAAGTAAGAGGCTTTAGAAAAATTTCAGTTAGTTGCTAAAATAAATATCTGTAGGATTTAGCAAAGAAAGACACAAATAGTTTTGTAAAGTGCCAACAAAGCAGGTACCATCCATTATCCTTTTCCGGGAAAGCTATAAGCTGCGTGCGGCAACCATAGACAATAGAAAGGGTAAAAAGGGGTTAAGACGGGAAAATAACCGTGTACCGTTAGATGGAAACTGTGGGAACTTACAAAGGACACACTGGTAGTGAGAGAGATTAGGGATTTCAAAAAAAGAAACATATTTTCGTACTATTAGATTTTCGTTGGCTAACAGTACCAACATCATCAGGTACTATTCCTGATGATGTTGGTACTCTTAGCCAACGAAAAGCTTAGAATTGTAAATTCAATTATAATTCTTGTATTTGTATTTTGACTTAGTTCTTTATAATACACAAGAATACATATTGCGACATTTATATATATATATATATATATATATATATATATATATATATATATATATATATACATTACTATATAGGTACATATTCAGTATTAAATAGTATTTATAGTGTTCATTATAATATACTATACAGTATTTATTAGTGATGTTAGTTAGTTTTTGATATATGTTTTCTATATCCTATAGCACAGAACTAGGCGTTCCATAATTTAATGTTTTTATCACCTTTATATATTATTAGATCCCTTATGCATATTTGTGCAAATTTGCTTATATCTGTATATAGGTGTTTGTTGCAAAAGACTACCTTCTTTTTATTTTACTTTTAAATATTTATATAGATTTCAGAGACTGTTATTTCACCTGATAATTATTAAGACCTCTCTTTCCCTATACCTGTCATTTTTTTTCTTTACACCTAGCCCTACATGATACTTACCAATTGCCCTGCAATGGTTGAAATGCGTAGATGGGATTTCTGTTTGTCAACCGACACCTGTGTTTTCCTGCTCTAGATCTCCTAAGAATAAATTCCTAGATTTCGCTAAGACAATTAGCTGATTATTCTTCTATACTAGAATAATATTTGGGATTGGGTGTTTGCGATTATGACGTGTATATTTCTTATAAAGCTTTTAGTAGGAAACTGTGAAACTGTGTGTCATTAGGTTATATAAAGACTAACGACGGCTAATTGAAATTATTTTTTTTATGGTGTGACAAAACTCATACTCCAAAACTAACAGGCGTTGTTTATTTATCTATTTTTATTTGTTTAATTTACTGAAAACATCGTTAAATTATTTATAATTTTCTTTGAATTTCTTACCCTAATATCATTTCAATAAACAATTTAATTCTTATTAACTTTCAAATAAAGCTTTTATAAAAAAAATTGAAAATAATGTTCAAGTTAGTTTACCTTACTTGACTGACATAAAATCTTAAAATACAAATACCTAATATTAAAACAAAAACGTACATATTCTAGAGTTTTGCCTACTATTTGGTTTGATTTAATTTCCCTGTAAAAGTTTCTATCCCTTTTTAAATATATTCTGTAAATATTTACAACTAACTGTAATACAACATATTAAGGTTGCTATGTAACTAACTAAGCAATTAATTATCTAATGAATTAAAATATAATTAATTGCAATATAACAAAACAACATCCTACAATACCCTTCGGCATATCTAAAAGTGACTAATATAAAAATACACTTGAAAAATATTCTTCTTTTTCTCAACTTGTATATTTCTACTTAGACCTTTATAATTGAAATAGGTTTGAATTGTGATTGATAGGTTACGTTTATACTAAATTTAAATATATGTTATATTTTTTAACTATAGAAATTCTTCCTTACTTATTTCATTCTTTATCCCTTATAAACAAATTTATTTTAAAGACAAAATTTATTTAATTTATATGACAGTAAATATTTCCTACTGTTGTACTACTTATTATTTATTTATCTCTCATATCCATAAGTTATTTTAAAGACAACACTTATTCAAGTTATTCAACAATGAATATATTACAGATTTACTGTTAAAACCAAGTACTCGTATGAGGTGAAATTAGTTTTGCTTTTAAAATTAAGTTTTTATGTAAAATTATGAGTTTTGAAAGGTATTAAAGTATTGCTTATTATGAATTACCTTTTGTCTTTGTGATAATGTCTTTCGGGAACCGACGTCTCTGTTGTACTCGTTGGTCTTGTCGTTAAAGGCTAGACTCGTCTGACTGGGACTGGAAACCCTCAAAAACTCATCTTCTCAATTGTGAGCGGTGCAATCTTGAATTGGATTCGTTTTTAATGTATTATGGTGTTTTAAATTTATATTGATGAACTGTTTTGTTACTGATTGATATGTTGAAATTTTTAATTTTAAAAATGCTTTCCTTACTTTTTAAAAACATTTCCGGTGAGAATACTCGGAAAAACCGACTGCCTAATAGGACTAAAATTTCGATTCAGCGTCCCAGCTTTTCTCCCTGCATTTTGAAAAATTTCGGTTCTCTCTGTTCTTCGTTGTCCTCTCTCTGGCGACTTTAATAATACTTTCCTCTCTTCCAGCCTTATCTCCGCTGTATCCTTCATCTTAGTGGGCTATGATCCACACTATCAGTACGTTCCAACTACCGACCTCTTCCGTTGCTTACTGTAATCTCAATAGTTTTTATAAACGTGAATTGCAATTTAATAATTAATATATTTTATTAAATAATTTACTAATTTTATTTTCCTTTGATTTGGATAGTTGTAAGTTAAAAATTTTAACAAATTTGATTTATCTTACATTTTCTTTGAGTTATTATACATTTTGATTACATTGTTGATACTAACTAGTTATAACTATAGTTTTAAGTATTTTGAATTTATAAACCCTTTATAAATTTAGTTTTTATTGTTATAAGCTTCAAATGGCATTTCTGTCCATTTGATTTTGTGTGAAAAAGATGGTGTGTGTGTATGATTTGTGTATTTGCGTTCTATAACTAAATGGTTTTAGACGTTATTATATGTAAATGAATTTTATTGTATAGACATTTAATTTACTCTCTTTTTACTTTTTATACAGATGTTAATTTCATGTGTTACTCATTTCTTGTGTTACTCATTTTATTTTATTTTTTATTATATATGTTATAATGGTTTCTGGCTTTTATATATGTTGTCTGTTTTGTTCCTGAGTTAATTTTACATTGTTCTCAATATTTGACTTCCCATGATATTAATTAACCGTTAGGCTTACAGATATATTAATTTTCAAATGTAATAAAAATTTTATTTTTAGCTGTGAAAACAAAATAACATTAAATAGTAAATAAATAGGCATCATTAGGACCGGGAATACCATAAATATTTACTCATGTCCCAACACTTACTGCATTTTATGTAATTATTACAACAACAGAGCAGAAACATTTTCTATCTACTTTTTCTAATCAGTTTAACTTTAACTATCGAATATTTTACATTCATTGCACTACATTTATTCCTGACTGTTTATAAGATTCATTCGAAAGAGAAATAAGAAGATTGAGATTATTTATTGGAATGCCAAGTGTCTTTGAAAAATTGTATGCACCTTTTTTTACACTGACGCTTGGTAACATTTTCCCCTGATCTCAAATGTACTAGAATTTGTTGGGTAAAGTATATTTATTTTACCTTTTTTCAACGCTAAAACGTATACCATATTTCCATGCTCTAAAAGTAGTGTTGAATTTGAAAACATATCTTACATATTTATGTTTCACCCTATTAAATGTACGTAAACTACAAAAATATGTTTACACTCCAATTTAAAACGATGAAACCGTTTTATATTTAGATATAAAGGGAGGAAAAACTGTCCTAAGGGACAGATGAACCCACGTTACTAACAAAAGAATGTAAATTAAAAACACAATTACGATCAAATAATCGTGTATTTTAAATCACATAATCCCAGTATCACTCGTATATTCCGAAACGAATGTATAAATAATTCCAGCAAATAACGGAATTAATTCGATCGTCCTTTCAAAAAATACATGAATAACTGCAAAAATATTGAGGCTACTATAAACGGTGTTTACAAACA
>JBAIZL010000001.1:47211270-47288770 GCA_036971475.1 Prosapia bicincta | reverse complement strand
CTTAAAATGACAGAAGTAATGAACCCTCGTCTATTTGCATGTATAGTGAATTATTTCTCTGATTAAATGAAAATTGGAAAATACCATTCATTTAGCCAGATAAATATCACACATTTACTTAATTCGAATACCCTCGGCTATTAACGTGTTCAGTGAATTATAACCTTTAATTAATGAAAATCGGAAAATACCATCCAGATAATTACCATAAATTTACTGAATTGGAATGCTTAACAAAATCATTGCTACAAAATGTTTTTACGGATAGCCCCTTAAATTGAATATAATAATAATATATTAAAATATAAAATTATCAATCTGCCTTTATAAAATTATTGCTACAAAATGTTTTTACGGATAGCACCTTAAATTGAATATAATAATAATATATTAAAATATAAAAAATATCAATCTGTCTTCATAAAATTAACTTTTTCAAATACATTAATAGCCTTACTATGAAAATTTAGTTTAAAATTGCGAGCAAATAGTAATTAAATAATAACAAATACAAACTGTAATAATTTTTTTTATCAAGCGTTTCATTGACAAAGACATCTTTACCACCAGTGGGTTTAACTACAGCAATTTCTCAGTTATACCTACTTTAGTTACATTGGTATAAATAACTATAACTTATATAATTACAGTACTTATAATTAATAATAATAATTATAATTTCCGTTTACTCACCGAAGATGATAGTGACTTTGTCAATTAAACGCGTATGATAACATACAATATTTAATCTAAGTTTGTGTTTGTTACTATTCTTATTTATTTATTTTTAAATGTAAAACACTATTCCCATTTAGAAACTAAAGTTGTAAATAAAGACTAGACATTCCTTTCGTAAGAGTTGTTTGCTCAAACCATACATTGTGGTTGATTTCATAACAAGTAAATATACATTTCTATTATTCTTTAAACTTCCCAGTTTTAAAATTGTTTTAATAATGTTGTTTAGTATACTACTATCAGCGGACCAAGTTTTGGAATTATTCTACCATAAGCGATGGAATATCTCTTACCACACGATAAGATTGAAAACGAAGGATTAGCGTTACAAAATTAATAGTAGTATGACATAGGGCAGGGTGAAAGCTTTGAAATTTTAACTTGATCGAAAACAAACACAAAAAAAGAATAGAGCAATAGCAGATGTATATCTCTAATATTTTATAAAAAATCAGATAGTAAAAATACTAACATGTAACGCTACGAAATGAGCGTATTACTCTTTTGTAATAATTTTCAAAACTTGAGTAACAATTATCCCCATTTTGGAAGTTTCAATAAGTTCTATAAAAAAATGTATTAGATAATTGATTTTTAATTAAAAACAATTACAAATATAATTTAGAAAATACTTAACTACGTGAATACGTAATTGCTTACTTGCTGACGCGTTTCAAAACATTCGTTCCTTTTACGAAGCTAACTCTCTACCGTCGGCATCGGTTAGGTGTAAAGGCCATATGAGAATGGATTTATGACTGTGGAATGGGGTGGGTTGTTTTGGTTGTGTGTCATATAATGAAAAAGCTGATGGCTTCAAAGTGTATGTGATCTTTTAATAAGTTTTCTTTATCTCTTGCCTAATGTTTGTATATTTTTTATTTTTCTAAGCTTTTTAGTTTTTTAGTTCTAAGATTTTTATTTTAATGTTTGTAAAAAGTTTAAATTAGTGTGTATGTCGGTGTGTGTGTGTGTGTGTGTTGGGTGTCTTCAGGTGTTTTTCGTAGCTGGGTTTGCATTTAATCATATCTTACACCGCCTAATCAATATACCAATGCTACAGAAAGAATACGACGAAGAACCTAATACCATAAAATACATCGCTCAACAAAACTGCTACCAACACACACTCATATATAACATACTAGGGAAAATTAAACATAAAAAACATCAAACGGCCACGCAGACAAACCACACAAAAAACAAAAAATACATATCCCTCTTCTATCACAACAAAAACACACACAAAATCGCCTTCACATTCAAAAACCTCCATTACCAAATATCCTACAAAACAACAAAAATTAGGAGAGCACGCAAACTTTTCAAAAAGAAACTGACAAATACAAACTCTCAGTTATTTACAAATTAACTTGTAACGATTGTCCCAACTATTATATCGGCCAAACCGGCAGGTCATTCTATACACGCTTCGAAGAACATAAAAAAAACAAACAAACCCTAAATACCGCTACGCAAAACACCTAAAAAACACCCAACACACACACCGACATACACACTATTTTAAATGTTCTACACACATTAAAACAAAGTAAATTACTAGCAACCTTAGAAAAATATGAAATCTACAAACACTACGCAACAGAGAAAGAAAACGTATTAAATGATCACACACACTTTGAAGCCAACAGCCTTTTCTATTATATGACACAAAACTCAAACAACCTACACCATTCCACTCCGTTCCTGTTAGAGCCTTTGCACCCAACCGATGCCGCCAGTAGAGGGATAGCTTCGTAAAAGGAATGAATGTTTTGATACACGTCAGCAAGTAAGCAATTACGCATTCACTTAGTTAAGTATTTTTTAAATTAGTTTAATCAGTGAATTCAAGATGATTACATCAATCTACTTCAATTGCAAATGTCATTTGAACGTTAACTTCTAATACGACATTATTTTATATCTTCTAAAGGTAAAATTTAGAAGTTTATCAGCTGCCATTAAATGATGATAATTACTTACCTTTGAATTTTAATTGATGTATGTTTGAATTTAGTAGTATTTATGTCGATAAGTGTTTGGATATGAAAGCTATGGGTTGTTTGTTTGCTGATTTCCACTAGAGAAAGTAGGGAGGAGATGTACCTAACACAGATTCCTTATATTAGATAAAAGTGTTGGTATATTTTTTGTAAAACAAATGCCTATATGGTAATACTATTTCTCAACAACTAATGATTAATTTGTGGTAAATTTTTTTTTGGAAGCTGACAACAATATTGTGACAGTACCGTCAGGTGCGGTTGATGGAGAGGGTATAAGGGCGATATATGCCTCCTCGGAATATTAAAGTACCATAATTTAATTTAGGATATAATTTAAGTTCAAATTAAATACAAAAACTTGCAAAAATAATACAATATACCGTTAATGTAAACAATAATTGCAGTTCAGAACTGTGACTGTGCAGTGTCAACAAAACATAGGGAATTAAATCACCTTTACTAGATTTTCAGAATGTTTTATATCCTTCCCCCTAACGAAGTGTAGGATCAGCTATGAAAATAACTAAACACGAGAATTAACAATTTCCTCAGCAGAAACACACCTTTTAGTATCAAACTCATGTGGGAGTATTTAAAAGTTGTAATAATTTATTAATGTCTTCATAAGTCGTGTGCGTCGTAATATAACATTTATGTATTTGATTTAGCGATTACATCACCAGCAATGTGCACAGAATAATCAAAAGATTCATACGTACATCTGTGTTTGTTTGTTTACGCAAAATGAAAACTAACAGAAAATAACATTGCGTCTAAGCTATACATTAATATGACATTTTTTACATTTTGAAAAAAACCAACATGGTGAATAAATGTGTACTATTATACAGGAGTTCAAATTTAAAAAAAAAATATTTATCCATATTATTTTCTTATAATTCTTTTTGTAATTCACTATTTTAAAATTGATTTTTCTATATTTAGGATATTTAACAGGCTATATTAAAATATCCTTAAACCATAAAGAACCATATTTGGTGTAAACAATACACTCTACCTACTTATCCTATTCATTGTACTTGAAGCTTTACTCTAATGGAGTCCATTCATTACTCTGGAGATTTACGAGTAGCGTCTAAGGCAACAGACATGTTCTCTTTGTGAAAATAGAATCGTACCCACACAAGGCATTTTAACATTTATTCCGTTCTTTTATAAGCTGTACTTAAAGATAATATACTGACCATGTTAATAAGTAAGAGGCCATCATCATTACTATATTTTGTTGATATTTATAAGCGCTAGATATTAAATTTCTTAAATATTTTCATTATATTAGTTTGATAATGTTGTGCATTGTATAGTAAGATCGTTTTATTATCAACCTTTAGGTATTTTTTATTTAATATTACGTTTACTTACGTTATGGTAATAACCTACCAAGAAAGGTAGGTTTCCTTTCTTTATATTTTATATTATAATTATATTATTTATATATATATATATATATATATATATATATATATATATATATATATATATATAAATTATATATCACATTGTATTATTCATTCCTGATGATGTTGGTACTGTTTACCAATTAAAAGCTTTGAATAAAAATAAATAATATTCTTGTAATTTAATAACCTATGTTGTTGTGATGTTTTAGATTATTAAACCAGAAAATTAATTATATATTTATATATATTATTATATATATATATATATATATATATAAACGAAGAATAACAACGACGAATATATACGACTAACTTATTTTTGACAAACAAAAACACAATGACAAAAAAATAGGAAACATCAAAAATATTTGCAAGACAAGTAGAGCACGCGGAAGCCATATAATCCATCTCTAGCAATTTTCATATTCACCGTGAAGTAATGAACGAAAGTAAGCGTAGACTTCGAACCATGCGGTTGAGTGGCAGCGGCTTGGATCCGTCTCGTGCTCAGTTAATGTGTTAGTATGTCAAATAACAACAATTAGAGAACATTTAGGACCTTCTAAAATCAAGTAAGACTTTTCGGTACTATGTGTTTATCACTGCTAGCTCAGAGTTTAATGGTCGATTTTATTAGTGTATTGTTATTTAAAAACAAAACCAATGCATTAAATAATTAATATCTATGTATATTTAAATAAATATTAAACGAAACAAAACTTTAATAGCCACTATATATTCATCGCAATATGTCCTAAATGTCCATTCCATGTACAATATGATTGAGCGGTTTAACAATGAGACAATGGAGACAGATTAGGCGCAAACTGCAATGCATATGGGAAATTAATAACTTCATTGTTGACGTACCACTAAATACACAACTAGGAACATGCGTCACTTGTGGCCAGGATTAACCTACTTCGTATTGAAGATTATCAACTAAAATTTAATTTACAATAATAATATCTCTTCACTTTATTGGATGAACCATTTATAATGTAAAAATACCGTCGATCAGAAGTTGGGCACTAATAGTAGGCCTATTTATTTCTAGGGTTTTTTGTAAGTTGTATGAGTTGTACACCTTATTTTATATTTTTTGGAATAAGCGTTGGGTCATTCTAAGGTTTAGCTCAGAACAGACCCTTTAGGAGGTCCCATGGGGTACGAAATTTATATATTTTTCTATAATAACTGTCGGTTTTCACTTAAAACAAACAGATCTATAGGTGTATATTTGTTTCTAACAAAAACCCCCTGCAGAATGGTAATATTCTCACACATAGTGATAAGACAATAATATTAAAATGTATTATAACATATATATTTTACTGATTTTGGAAGTGTGATATTTCTAGGTTTTATACACATATTTTTAAATTATAAGTTAAGAAAGTCAAGGTTAAAAAGTTAACGTTTCACCGGTCGTACGTCGGATAACAAAATACACGACTTTACATTTAGTTAGGCTTTAGGTTGGGGGGAGCTAAATTATTTAAATAAGAGTGCCCAAGGAATATTGACAATTATAAGATAGTAATGTAACTGACTCATGACACGAAATCATTAAAACCATTCCATATTAAATATTATTCAATATGATTTATACACAAAAATGGAATACTTCATATACGAATAAATACTCCAAAAGGACGATTAGAAAGTTGCAACTATACATCCGTTTTCCAATTTTCATAAAACTATATATTTTTCTCATCCTATATTTCCCTAACCTTTTTTGGTTATAAACTTATATTTAATAATTATAATAACCGATAGCTAAGTTATTTTAGTAATTTCTTAAAAGTGTTTTTCTCTTGTGGGAAATTATAGTACTAATGGGTAGTTTTGACGGCACAATAAACAATTAATTGCTAGCCGTAGCACATTACGGACTTACGATAAAGGAGCATAAACCATCCTTAATTCTCTATATACACCAGATGTAACCGTTATCCACCGGAGGATATTATCTTCTTTTAGTACATTTTATTTACTTTTGACAAATTAAATTGTCCCTTCTATTAAATGAAATATTACGGTCGGAACCGCGTTTACAAAGGATTTTAATCGATTGTTCCTTAAATTAACCATACCGGATAAAGCAACAACCGTAGAAGCAATAAATATTCTTCGGTTAACAAAATTCTTATTGAATATTAAATTTACAAATAGAACAAATAAAGATAATTAAAGAATTGTGTAGTAAATTGGTTTTTTTTTTACTTTATAATTTTTTGTGCGCGTGTATATTAAATTAAACCTAACGTTTCCTGCTTGTCCCAATTATAACAATAGTAAGAATAATGCAACAATAGTTAAACGAAAAGCCAATGGAGTCGTTGCAGTTCTATTCCTGAAATAAATCTGCAGTGCTAACATATGTTAATTTGTGTAAAGATTTCTTGTATTTCAGTTACGGTTAATCGGTGTAACAACTCCACATGAGGAGCACGTTATGTGTAACGTGTCTTAAAGCTCTGGAACGTGTGCTTTAAACTACATACGACGAATCATACTGCCGTATTTATAAGAGTTTTTCTGCCAGTTTTAGAAAAAAGCTACTTCTGTAACAAAAATTATATTAATAATATTCCATAAAAATATCAATAGGAATCTATAAATTATTAATTAGTAGTAAAACGTGTAAAATTCATAATAAAGTGGACTGTTCCCATTTTATTGCTTAAATTAATTACAAAGTGTTAACTACAAACAAAGCTATTAAGTTTTATCCAAGACTATCTTCATAAAATTATATAACTTATTTACTGTAATAAATGCATTGAATATCGATCTATCTGTATTTTAGATATGCAGTTTAATTTAATGCACATTTATAGGTACACATTTAGCCTTGTTGAAAGCATTGGTAAGAGACATTTGTTGAAGAAGGTGTAGTTTCTTATTTATTCTACGTACTTTTGTACATTGTATAAAGTTGTAAAGTCATAAGCAGAAATTCGAAGTCATATATTAGTGTATTCCATTGTGGAATAGGCAAACAAGTGCAAACCAATTTCAATTTAATGTCACGTCAACGTTGGCTTAGAAATATTCTAAAGGAAAATTCACTCTCAATTAGGCTATACAAAAAACGTTTTATCAAATGCATTATGTGACGTACGCACTTAAATTACAGTTAAGAAATTAACTCATGTCTGTTTCTTTAGACAGAATAAACGTTTAGAGGTTAAGTTTTAGTTTAAAAAGAAACATTTTCAAAAATAAAATAACATGGGTTGCATCAAATTCATATTAAATACGATTCAAATTTATAATTTCATTAGATATATTATGTGTGTGCGTATTTGTGGTAATAGTGCATCATTAATGGATACACATATTAATAACTTTATTCAATTGAAATTTAATGATGGAATAAAGCTACTAATTTTTATAAATATTTATCTGATTCTATTGGGAAAAAATATTATTTTCATAAACTACGTATTCTATGAAAGGGAGAAGTTTTTGTTGAAATGATTCTACTATCCTAATCCATTTATATTTGTTTTCTTATGAAACACTATTTATTATTTAGACCCTTAGGATATTGAAAATATTTCTTAATTTTATCTTTATCTTTTTACTGGGAGTTTTTTTTTAACTGAATTCTACCAGATTGTTTATTGTAAATATAAAATCTCAGTCAAGTGAAATACTCTCAATAAAATTAGCAAACATTCATGTCGAGAAAGAGGGAATGAATTTTTAATTTTCCATTTATAGAAATACTTATTTTAGACCTGAACTAGAAGCAAGGGAAAACTTGAAAATTAAAACCCTTAGAAATGTTCAACGGTTATGTGTTTCTATAAATAATTACTACTGAATTAACGAAAATTGATTATGTGATTCATTTATCTGGGTTACTAAGAGAGCTTTTTTGTACTGCATCGTATAAACTATTTTGTAATATATAGCGAGTTCACTGAATGGCTTAACAATAATTTACAGAAATCATGTTGCTGTTCATGGAGGGCTGGTTGTTAATTCTTATTACAGTTTTGCTATTACTTGCGACCAGACTTTTTGTTAACTAAAAGTTGTTAAATTGTTAACTTACACTTGGAGGAAACGTTTTTGTCTTACGACTTCTTCAGCCTCGTATTTTTGCCGCTAGGAAAGCTGCAAGTGTGCTTCCACGGTACCATTATTTTGAAAGTTAGAAGTGATGTGATCGAAGAGTATGTGTGATATGTGCTGTGTTTGTTCATTTAAGATGTCATTTTTATGTGTGTTGCTATGTCTATATATTTCATACTTTAGTGTGTTTACTACATCACTGGTTTATCAGAGCCTGGATAAATGTTTCTATTGTTCTCCCTATTGTTCCAAGTATAGAAGGCTATAGAGATTCCGCAGAATCCTATATTTGTAGGTAAGGTGGAATGAGGTGTGCATAGATTTTAAGTGCAATAATTTCTGTTTTGTGCGTGAAATTAGTCTGTAAGTGATTGTTTGGTCCTGGTAAGAAGTTTTGCGGATATAAATAGATGTGTTTGTAAAACATGTGGTAACAGCCTGGAACAAACAACGTCTGGAATAACTTCACCTCCAAGTGTAAGTTAATTTAACAATATTTAGTTAACAAAACGTCTGGTCGCAAGTAATAGCAAAAATGTATTAAGAAATAATTTACCAGTAACAAATACATAAGGTTTAATTGAGCGTTTATTCGTAAAAAGACGTTCATTCATAACGTAGATTCCTTGGAACTGTAGATCCAACTCAAAATCGTGAGAATCTATTGAACATTAAAATCAATAAACGTTGTAGTGGCGAGACGAATGAAAATAAACAAAAACGGGATCTTGAACATAAAAAAGGAATGTTAAGGTCTTTAGGAGACATAAGAAGAACGGGAAAATGCCAATTAACTCTAAATACTGGGGAAAAAGATAGTAGAAAGAGATCCAATAGGTAAAGAAAACCTCAATGGCTGAAAAACTCATTTATTATAACTAAATGTGATTACTGTGATTAATGTGATTAAGTTTTGATAGTTGTCAACAAGGTTAAACTGGTTGGGTTTGTCCCCGTGCAGCGCCTAGGTCGTAGTATGAGGTTCAGCTATCAGGTAAACTGATAATATCTTAAAGTCCGATTGCACTCAATTTACCGAACCAATCAGATGGGGTTAGGTACTATAAACCAGGCCATTTGGTAGGTTCTATTGGCCCCTAATAGTAAAAATTGGGCAAATTTATATTTCACCATTTTAACAGGAGATAGACTGCTCACAAGGCCGTGCTTTACGATGTCGTTTTTTTATTATTACAGACAGGTACCACGACCCTTCTCTTCAAGTATTACGCTAGTCGCCCGGTGGTAGTCACGAGTTTAAAGTTGTATCCTTAAAGGCATGGTCTTATATGCCGAACGGTTAGTTCTCGACGACATATACATAGAACTGTGAGTTTTTCAGATGAAGGAATACAAGTCGATAACCTATTTGTCCTTTGCCCACATTCTTTACTTATATCAACTTTCTTATTTTCAAACAATTCTTACACCACTTTGAAAAAGCTAGCAACATACAACTGGTAACATGAAAGAGTTTTTATACATTTACTTAGGTAAATTTATTTAAAATAAAAGTGTTAAAATGCTTGTGTTTAATTTAACTTTATTTGTATTTATTTCTTTTTGATAAATTACACAATATACACAGTGGCTTCTTTCTGTGCTATTGTGCACAAGTGTGATGTGTTACATTTAACGGTAACGCTGGTTTCGAATAGCAATTTTACAAAGAAAGTACTCCAATGCTCCCAAATTACGTCATCGTTGTACTAATAAATTAATGAAGTACCATGGGAAACATCAATGGTTGGAACTTTTTCGGTCATCAGGGAGACGCGAATAACAAACCGGATCCGCAAGATATAGTATAAGAGCCCATTATCGGCCCGGTTCATTTACTATTTTAACAGCCAGCTGAACTTGAGATGTATTCATAGTAAACACATTATCCCATGACGCCCATTGATTATCACATGCATTGATGTTGTGCTCAAGCTTGCTATACTCAGTCGTTTGGTGCTTAAATGTCTGAATTATTGTTCCATCTTACTTTGGATATTTTATGAAACAATAATGGTTTATAATTATATTTAATAAATTTAGGATAATTTTATTATAAATTCGTAAAACTAAATGGGAATTACACATGGTTTCTAGTTGTAAAGAGAATTTTTAACAATTCCAAATAATATCCTTAGTCAACAAACACTTCATGTAAATTATCGATAGTGTAGGTTCATTGTAATTTAAGACTGTTAACAGAAATAGGTCATTTCGCTTGTACATATGGACCTGATAAAGAATAAAAACGACTTCTAATCTGGAACTGATTATTTTATCTGTCAGTGACTGTTTTACCACATCTTTTTACTCTTCAGTAGTCAAGCACTGAGGAAGGCGACATCGTCACCGAAACTAGATTGTTGTGTGTGTGGTTATTAAAAACTAATTTTTTGTGAGACTTTGAGTTCACTATTTTGACTTTTGCCTTTTTTTAATTGTTCTCACTAGCTAATCTCTAATTAACTAAATTTTTACTAGCATTTTCTAGATAGGAGTGCAATGCAGCAAACAGGTCTTCGGTTCTCATTGCGAATAAATCCTCCGCCTTGTCAATATATGTCTTGGAATTTTCATCTCGTCTGAAGTGCGCTCTGACATCTGACATGATGGGTTTTCTAATGGTGTGGATGATTTATTACATCCAGGAAGCAACAAATTCTAGGCGCTTCAAACTACATATCACATGGATATTATAATCGCAAACAGCTCAAGTACGTTTGCGTCTATAATGTTAAATAAATAAACTAAACGATTAAGGTTTCTTTTGTTTACTTTTACTTATAAAATATATTTAACTATACAAAATATGAGTTCTATATTTTATAGTGAAAAATATTTGTGGGTACTCATTTTACTTTTATTGTCATTAAATTTAGCGCTTTCTTAAGACATTTGTTTCACGACAGCGCCCCATTATTTCAAGATAACTAAAGTAATATTTATTTCATAAAAAAAATATTTAGACTCACATTCATACACAAATAGGGGTTTACCCCTAAAATAAAATAAAATTTCATAGATAATAAAAATAATTTCTAGCCGAAAAAATAAATATTTCTCTTATTTGTTACTATGTCTATAAGTGATCGTAATATATAAAATGTAAATTTTAAATAAAGATTTTCTAATGAATAAGGAATAATGTGATTATTTTACTAAAATATTTTAAGTTTCGGAATAAATTCCTATTGTAATAACAAATCCTAAACATTTGCTTAAACATTTGTTTAAAAATATTACAAGTTATACGTAAAAAAAAAAATTACATTCGAAGCATGGTGTCAGCTTTTTCTTCATGATGGCCATCTGTGGGAAGAAATTCAAGTTATATTTTACATTATTACCTGTTCTCTTGCATTCTTAAAGCTAGAAAGACTTGTGTCTAGCTTTTCCATAAATAAAACACTATAATATGTTATTTTATTCAAGTTATTTTATCAATCATTACCTGTAAATTAGTTTTTTTTCGAGTATAAACCACCTACTACTTATGAATACTCATTTAGATAATTTATTAAAATTGCAATGCATTTATTGTATGTATTGTATAACAAAGATGTTATAAACCATCATGAAAATATGCAGATGACCCTTACTCGGCCAATCATGTAACTCTGAGTAACTAGAGATATAATATCTTTTATTAGAGTCGCTATATAAAAAAAATATACTTTGTGCAATTCCTAGGACTTTAAACTAAGTAGAAGCCCTTTGATTTGTGGGTCACTCAAAACTAAATCGTAAAATGTGGCCATCTTTCCGGAGTAGTATTTCTACTCGACCTCTTGAACTATATTTCCGTTTTTCTGATGTTCATTTATTTAATTGTAAATAGTAAGAAACATAAGACCAAATTTAACGTGAGTGTCATCTAATTCTGTTTGCATCTTATTCGGTGATAAGCATTTGAAGTAAGGGTTTTAATCCCCGTTCGAAAACCAACAACAATGATGTCTTATGACGAATATAATCGAGATCCATCAGGTGCTAATAGTAATTACTAATAAACAATTATTTTAATCAACATTGTGGTGTTTACTTACAACACAGATCTTTAATACTACAGTTATCATCTTCAATGTTTGCAGGACTCATTGAAACTATATATTATTGTATAATGTTTCTGTAATTCCCTAGACAATAGATTTAAAGATGTGTTGCACGTAAGACAAAACATACCTATCAAATGGACTATTTTCATAAATAATTTATTGAGATTATTTTATTTTTATATTGATTACAAATTTTAAATTTTGGTTCATAATTAGGTTAGGAGACAAGATAGATTTATTTATTCATTTCAATGTTAAAAAGTACTTTACAAAAAAAATTTGAAAAACATTGAACTAACAGATGACGAAAATCTTATATCGTTTGACGTTAGCTCACTATTTACAAGTTTACTTGTTGCTCAAACATTAATTTTGTTAAAAGAATTTTAATTGAAAATAAAGTAGATAACAATAAAGTTAACCAATATATGAAATTAACTGAGTATTATAGGGCACAGAATTATTTTTCTTTTAACATCGAATTTTACCAACAAAAGGTTGGCGCAGCTATGGGAAATAGTGTATTACTTTTCATAGCCGAAAATTGTATGAAACCTTTTGAAAGGGAATTAAGAAATAAATTCTCCTATTCTCCTATTTTCCTAGAGTTTGGATTAGATATGTTGTTTATGTGTTCGTAGTTTTTAATATTAAAGAGTGTAACGTAGACAATTTCTTAGCAACTATTAACAATCAACATATAATTATAAAATTTACTTATGAAATAGAAAATAATAAATGTTTTCCGTTTCTTGATGTTTTATGTAATAGAAATAATAACAAAATTGAATTTGATGTAGCCTCTATCGAAAAAGTACAAATTGTAATACATAATCCCAGTAGATTCTAATAATTTTAAATCCTATAAATTAGCAGCTTTTAATACTAGGAGTAAAATATTATCTACAATTCCTTTGAATAAGAATAGATTTGATTGTCAATAAGCCAAAATTAAGGAAATGGCTAAGTTTAATGGATATGATCTTAAAATATATTCAGAAAACAAAATTCAAATAAGTTCAGAAACGATTCTACCACCTTAATATCAGAAAAAGGAAATATAAAAAATAAATACATTAGCCTAACATTCTATAGGGATTTATCAAAGCGGTATATCTAAATCTGTATATCTAGCTAAATGCTAGTTGCCAGAAACGTTACAGCAATTAAATAAACTAGAGTCGATATTTACCGGTTTTATCTTTTATTCAATACTTATTTCGAGTGCTCAAATAGACATGAATTACATAGAGTACGTGAAATAATTCATTTATATGTTGTTTTCATTATTCATTGGGTTTTAAAAACACTTAGATGTGAGTTTACACTATAGGAAAAATTTCAAATTACTTGAAAAACTCAGACAAGGTTTTGTTTTGTTAATCCAAGTAATTTTACAGTAATAATACAAAAGTGCTTGTCTGTAACTTTACATTAATAGGGCTTTCAAAATTACTAATACAAGTTTATTTTATAAATTGTTTCCATCCACAAATAATAAAATTATGTTTCAGAATATATCGTATTAATTGTAAGCTATCGTGTCTATAATTACAAATAGCATAGACTTACTTTAAAGTATTTAAATAATTGCATATGTCATTTTATTTAAAGGCAATTGTAGAGACATACTAAAACAAAACTATTTCCACCGTACTAGACGATCATAAAATCCGGCTGAAGCAACTTAGACTTTAACTACAAAATAGTCATTCAACAGGTAAATAGGAAAAAAAGATTTTCAGAACATTGAATAAATAATATTGTATGTAAAAATCCTGTACAATACCGCACACCTTGACCTTTTAAACGGTACATGGCAGCTAAATTGACTAATCTGCCTGCCAGTACACTGAATATGATCGTTTAGAAACTTAAAAAATATTTGATCTCAGTATGTATTTGAAATTTATTTTTATAAGTTAAAGATAGTAGTGACATAATTTTAAACATCGTTTACCGTTACATGACGCTATGTTACCTGCAATCTACCTTTTTCGAAATTGAGACCTAAGTCACGACGTTTACAGTTAAAAAGAGGTAAAAAGCCTGTTGTCCAATATTATTAACGTTTTTGTTTGATATTAGACTCTGCCATTAACCATTAAATATTATTTGCTGATGAAAGGGGATGGATTTAATAACAAGGGAAAAGGTAAAAGAAAGGCCTTCCTTTGCTCTGACAACATGAATACAAAGTCTGTTCCATATTTTATAATGTAGATCTTTCAGTCCACTGCCAACATTGAATATAGAGAGACGAAAATGTTCCTTTCAAAAGAGACAGCTTCACAATTTCACTACTTACATAAAGATATATAAGAATTCATGAGTGTATTTTTAAATAAATTTATTGAAAAATATTTGTATTTATCCATGTGATGTACAGTCCCTGCCCTTTTAATGAAGTGTATTCGTTATATTTGGTACAGTGTAACATGTTTATGCCACTGTTTGACCAGTGATAGTTTTCCATACGCAGACGAAACGGTTAACAAATGAGGAATATTTATCTTATTGTAATGTTTTTTTTAATGGAACAAGTAAATATATTTTAGAGTTCGTAATCTTTGTTTTTTCGTAAACTGTTAACTTTATTAGCAATACCTACTCAACGTTTTCCTAGAACATTTTTAGCCTACCATCTTTACGGAATTAACTACCATTCGTATGTAATCTTTGTTTACATTACTTAGTCCAAATATGTGCATCAGCAGTATTTCAAATTGAAGCTCATAGCATTTCTTGTACACCAACGATGCCACTTTTTTTGACAAGTTACAAGATATCTAATGCCATTTTTATGACATAATTCTTTTTAACATTTTCAATATGAGTGATAATCTTATTCTTATTATACAATTTAGCCAAATGTTGCAAATATAAATTGAAATTATAGGTTATAATGAATAAGGACTGCAATTTATTGTTACCTTATTCTTTATTATAACCAAAATTCTGGATAAAAAGTTACTTAAGACAAAGCTTCTCTTTTCATACGATTTTATGCAATATCTTGATTCATGATGTGAATTAGGCTGCAGAATAGCTGTGTAAAAAAGTAGGTTATATTACTTGATTTATTTTACAATGAAAGTTAATATGTTGCTATTCAATAATTTTCATCAGTTCATAGTTATATATACCTTAATTATTTATATTTTGATTATACAATAAGTATTAAAAATGCAGTTTCTTGATGTAATCATCTTGAATTGACTGATTAAACTAATTTTACACTACTTAACTAAGTGAGTACGTAATTGCTTACTTGATGCAGCAAATACGTATTCACTTAGTTAAGTAGTGTAAAATTAGATTAATAATGTATTAATAACGCCTGACATATGTCTATTCAATAAAAGGAATTAAAAACTCATTAAACCTTTTGCAATTTTAGGAACCTATTTCAAATAGTTGTTTTAAATAAAACATGCATTCAGTAAAATTTTCAATACTTAATATATTATCCCATTAACTACATTATAGCTATATTATATTGCTTTGACCTATATTAAGTACATTCTTCAAAAGATTTACCCTCTTATGTAGCCCAGCCCCTTACTACCAAATTGTAAATCTTCTAATTAAATGTTGTGCGAATAATATTGAAATCAATCTTACCGACAAACCAAATGGAATACGAGCCCAAAAATCACAGGGACTAAAAGGGTAAAAGGAAAGCTCAAATCCAAGACAGAGTAGGAAGTCGTGGAGGGTAGTGACTGAGTTAGTACTTCCTAGATGCTTGCTCCTGATTGGCAAACTAATTTAATCAATTTAACTAAATTTGGATGTACTTATACAAGGGTATAAGACTAATACTGATATAGAATTACTTTCATGAAAATTTATATTTAACCCATATTCTGATATTTTACTTCTATTTTTACGTGTATTTTATTTCATATCTTTAGTCCTTAAAAAATTATATCAAAAGGGCCTTAATTAACACATTGCATATTCATTTGTGTAGCGATTACTTTCCACCAACAATTTTTGTTTTATACTATAACACTTTGAAATATATTGTATATAATAGCATAAATAGATTAATAGAAAATATTTTATTTATCAACATATTCATTTGCTCTTTGGTGCATTGGTACTTTAATATATTTTGTATATAACAGAAAACTGTATTGTTGGAGAAAGGTATATTTTATCAAAAGGTGGCCCAAGTCATAATTTCATGCTTTAATATTTTCACATTCTAAATTGTTTTGTTCGAATTGCTTCATTTCAATATGAAAAATAAATAAAAAGACCTTAATACCTTTACGCGTACTAAAAGTAATGATTCCTATAAAAGGTTTAAAATACAAAACTATTGATACAAGGCTTTTAATAAAATACCGTATATTATAGTGAGTTTTGTGATTTTGTATAGAAGTAGTCACAGATACGTATTTCAAAAAGTTTCCATCTACGGCCGTCTACAGCTGGGACCCAACAAAATTAAGTTTGCGTAGCGCTCTTTCGAAGAAAAGAAACACACATTTATTATACTCTACTAATAAAATATAAGAAGAGAAAGAGAACAATATATCATGCAAATATAGGAAAAGGCAAAACATAAATATTAAAAAAATACACAAAGCCCTGTTACATAACATAAGACTGATAAAAATAATAATTAAGAAATCATTTATCTAAAGAGCTAAATAGGAGAAGGGACAAAACGAGTTCAGTTAGAGAAGATATTTAAATTGACAGGCAGTGCATTTATACTGGAATATAATAAACAAGTATTGACGTTACCGATATGACGTCACATTAAACAGTTGAAGCAATAGCAAATTACAGCTTTAGTGGAACATAACCATAGTACAGTATATAGGCCAAGTACTGTTGAGTTATGGAATGCTATGTTCTGCAGGTTAGTTAATAGCATCGCTTACAGTAAGGTCCTTGACTTTGAGTGGTATTTTAATGAGTCATTCATGTGACATTTTGTCAATTAAGATTTTCCGTTTTCTTATAGTATATGGTGGTGACATACGTTTTATGCTTATGAATAGTTATTTTAGTATATAATTAAAATAAATTTACTTTTTACATTTCCAACTCTCAAAATTATAGACAATAACTAGAACAAGTGCACACACTATAAATGAAAATCTCTCCTACGTATTACGTATCATTAAATGTTTCAATAATAAGTTGAAATACAACTTATGCAAATAATTATGTCGCTCTGTTTTTACTATAGTTATAATGCATTTACAGAACATGCAGCCGATGCCTCACTGTGCTTGTATGTTAAAGTTATGCCGAACACAACCCCTCCATCGGTTTGGTTCTTGTGCATACGAGTAATGCTGTAGGATTATTTTACATCACACAATTCAATTGCATATAGAACATACATTTATTGTTACTTTGTATCATGGGTTTGAATGCGTGAGTCTTTGTTGTGTGTGCGCGCGCGTGTTTGTGTGTGTGTGTGTGTTCTCACAGGTTATTCACAAGCCATGCTAGCCGTCTTTTTGTAAACAAACTGATATGATCTAGAGAACCGGTTTCCTAAATTTCTGTATCGCCAAATCTGATATCTCATAAGTTGTTATTCCTAAATTGAAAAGAAACCAATTAACTTTTGTTTAACCCCCTTCAAATACGGCTAATTATTAGGAGTCGTTTTGTTAGATGTTCAACTCTTATACATTTGTGTTGGATGGTTGAATAAACATTAAACATTAATTCAAGTTCTTTAAATAAAGCTGTTTAGCCAATTTAATAAAAAAAACAAATGATTGTCTATTTTAAGGAACGTTAGGCTTAATAATTTTTACGGAAGAATCTCCACATTTCTTTTTACATTAAAGCTTTTAGCAGGTGTATGTTTCCCTTGGTACTAAATTGTACTGTCTTTGTCAACCACCTGCCTGGTTTGAATTGGTTAATCCAGTAGGCATTTCTGCATGACACTGATGTTGTTTGTTCATAACAAAATACTGACAGATCTAGGTCAGAATTACGACATACGTCCTCTCCGTGTTGTTACGTGCATTTAGTCTGTACAGTGCATTGTTGCTCGTAATTGCTTGCACTCCACGTTGCCCTAATCCTACAATTATCAATCTACACTTCGCTATATGTCATGAATTTGTAACTAGATTGGTTTCTGGCGGTTTATGTATCTAACTGTGGATATCCAACAGCCATAGTGAAGCCTTCATTAGAAATAGATACGTGTAGGATTATATTTCGTTACAGAAATTCTGATATTTGTTTCCTTGTACTATAGATACATCTTCACCAGTATCGTTTTCTAGTCTAGGATTTACACATTGTAGCGTAGGTGTAGTTTACGCGAGTATTTTGGGTGTAATTACAACTATTAAATAACTTTATAGTAGTAATAAGTAATAATATATATACAGTATATATATATAGATACAGTATATATATATATATATATATATATATATATATATATATATATATATATATATTAATATGTGTGCGTGTATTATTTTGTTATTCTTGATTTTATTTTGATTAAAGAAACGTTATAAAGTAAATAGCTGATGACGTGTTGCACTTAGATGTAACAAGTTAAAACTAGAAGACTCTCAATAGGGATATTAATTTAAAAATATAAATTCAGAATACTTTAAATGATATGGCAGTTAAATACACTTAAATTACATATAATTCACATTTGACCATATTATTTGGACCATATTATTTAACGTAGACTAGTACCAGGAATAAATACTTTTAAGCCCCAAACACTGTATAAACATGACTAACAAAATTTTCTTGCTCCTAAATTTTAATTCGTTGAATTCATAACAGACGTAAGTTAAAGAAAGTTTATTGGTATAATAATTTCATCAACAACACCAGACTGATAAATAAAACTATATTTAATATTATAAGCATAGCGAATTGCTATAGATATAACTTAAGGCCAACTTCACGTTCAAACTAAATTGATGGTGTATAAATAATATAGGTTGTAAGAAACTTTAAATTTTAATTGTGGAATGTTAAAAAAAAACTGAAACTAAACTGTAAAACATGAACTTACCGCTGTAACAGGAAATCGCATTTATTCTATTATCCAAGTATGAATATAAATAAACCAATTCAAAATTAAATATGAATAAATATATATATATATATATATATATATATATATATATATATATATATATATATATATATATATATACATACATATATATATATATATATATATATATATATATATATATACATACATATATATATATATATATATATATATTTCACATATTTGTTAACATACTACGTAAAATTGTGTGCTGTGTGTATGTGTGTGTATGCGTGTATTTATAACACTTTGGAAATAATAATATGAAGATAAGGTTAAAATAATTACGGTATAATATTTTTCTGTATATATATATATATATATATATATATATATATATATATATATATATATTCGTTCTCTGCAACATTGATTACCCTCACGAGTCTCTTTATTTAGAAGTTTGTCTGATTATTTTAAAAACTGATTGAATTACCATAGTAAGTGATTCGAAAAGAAATTCTACTGAAACTAAGAGTGTTATAATGATAATACGAATCGTCTGCACTACATTGGCTAGCACTACAGTGAATACCTATATTTAATGTAACACGTGCCTTCAGCTATTTGAAAGGTTCTAACAGACAACTTTATTACCATCATTTCATAATAATTGGACAAATAACTCAAATTTTAATATAAATGGATTAATATGCTACAATTTTAAATATTTTTATTTCTCCTTCAATAATGAATTTTAATGTTTTTATTTCAAATTGTGTATCATACTTTAGAAGTCACCTTTTTGTCCTAAACTTAGATCAAAGTTTAATCATTTAATATTTACTAATACTAAAAATTACTATTAATAAAAAAACTTTTTTTTATTCAAGATATTTCCATCCAGGAATCCTTTAAAAACTTACACGAGACCTAATTACAAATTTTAATAATATTATATATAAAATTTTAAACATTTTTTATACAAATTTTTTTTTCTGACCTAGATCCTATTATTTACACATTCTTTACCTTTAGCATAAATTTTAAGCATTAAGATTAAATTGAATCCTTTTAACGTAGTTTAAATAATAAACCCGGTGAAAAGTTTATTTAATTCCTTTATATAATAATGTCATATCATTAACTTTCCCTTATTTCTACTAATGTCTACAAATACGGAAGAGCTTTAAAACTAATTTTACAGTTTCACATTACTTTTTTAACTGACACTTTAAACTATTTATTGGATTTGGACGTAATTAACTTCTGATTCATATGATCTTTAACAATACGTGAACATAAATGGATTTAACCAGGATGGTTATATGGTTTCTAGTGTTAACCAGAACTAACAAATGTTTTCATTTAACTGCTTACAAATTGCAACCCCTTAACGAGGACATTGTAGACAATGCAATTAGGTCACACGTTTGTTAGGTGATAAATGATCTTTGCAATGAATAATGATGATGACACTAAAAAAGATGAAAGAGAATTTGGTTATTAAAGAAAACGAATTATCATATTAGTAACCTTAAGTAAATTTATCATTATAGTTCTATATTGCATAAGATAGTGTGATGTGTGGAGGGAATTGTGTTTAAATCTTACAATTTAGGCATATAAAATAAATATATTAAGAAAACAAAATAAAATTTTTAACATTTTTTGCACAGATTGTTAAAAAATATTTTTTACAAACGAATAGTTAGTAACGGTCTGTTTCTTGTTAGCTGATTTTCTAAAAAAAAACAGGCGTTTTTGGCATGTTTTAAAACGTGGTTGTTAAAAATTGTCTGTAAATCGAATTGTAAACATTTGTATTATATAACCTTTTTTGTAATTGTTTATAATTCCTATCCATATCGTATAGTTGGAAAGATGTAATACTAAAGTGGCTCCATATAATATTTATGCTTAATAATATCCGTAAATATTGGAATACATACATCTAAATATCCCGTTCGCCTCGTATTTAAATAGTTGCTAAATAAAAGCTTACGTCACTTTAAAACATGCAGCTGCGGCTATGACTTCCTACATGGTAATTCCATCCGTCATTTGGCTGTCATTCATAAACACCCATAAGCATCCACTCGCTCTTCTCTATTGGTAATTTTACTTTTGAAAGAATAGAGTTTTTACAAATTACCATTTATATGGTTTTCTTGTGAAAATTAACATTAGTGATTAATTTCTGCAAAAATCTAAACAAAAATGCATCCGCAACTCGTACTGTAGCAAATATTGTAGTAAACTGACACAACACTGTTATTCGGTTTCATCACTAAAATATTTAATCCCGTCATGCATGTTTCTGTAGCAGTTATACCATCGTCAGTGATTAATGTACAATGAGCTCATGGTATCCAATAATAATAAACAAGCGTATGGTAAGTATATGTCCATCAAAAGCCATGGTTTACTCAGCTTTAGTTGTTCATACTTAGGCTATAAATGTAAACCTAGCTGTGATTTAATATTATTCTGTATACTTCATTTATATGTGTTATGCTACTTAAACTATGCATTATATTATCCCAAGTTGAGTTACATGTAAAACTGAGTGTTTTAATAATATATTTTTGTGTAAACAGAGCTTTTACATTTTTTAAGACAAAATTTATAATTTTTAGACGAAATATTCTTTAAAGGTTTCTAGTACCTAAAACGGTGAAACAAGCTTGACCGGCTAAACTAAAAAAAATTAAAAGTATTACGGGTCCGAGTTTTATTGTTTTATATCTGTAAATCAACTTATAACTTTATATCCAGAACTTTGTTTGTGATTCTTTGTTCTTCTCTTTTCACGAATAATGAGAGAGTAAGCTTATATCAGTCACAGGAACTGTTGCTTGTACAATCTCTACACTAAGCGAATGATTAGAAGTATCGTATTGTATGTAATACAAGAAAGTATTTAAGTGTTTATAGGAACGAAAAGAAATGCACTGAAGCAGTCGGCAGGAAGATAATAGTTTATAGCTACTAGTTGTTATAAGAGTCTTGACTGTGGAGAAGTTACAATCCCTTTTGCCTACCTATATGCTTCCGACAAAATATGAGAATTTCAAATTTATATTGTTCTGTACAGCCTATTTCCTTCAAAATATTTGTGTGCTCTATAATCCCTTATTATAACACCTAGCAGAGATATTTTAGATTAAATTACACTTGTCCTGAAAGCTAGACATAGGCCTATTAGACATAATACATTTCAGCTGCAGTCCCCCTCCTATTTCATGCCCACTCCCAAACGTCTCTCTGGAATCCCCACATAACTCCATTATGCATTCCCTTTTCTCACGTCCTCTACCTATGCTTACTAAATACGTTCTAGTTAGAGTTCGACGGTGTTGGTGGGCCACCAAACCCTCTTATATTACTCTGACTGAGTTTCTACTCAGGTGTTATTGTTTCTTTGTAGAGAAACAAGTAGAATATTCCAGTTTAACTGTAATATGGGGTATACTCAATGAAGACGATAATTTCATTTCTGAAACGCATTTAAGAGATTAGCTCTTGATTGTGAGTTAAGATCATTATTATTTAATTTAATAACGTAGCACAGTTATAGTGGATGAAATCGAAACAAAATTATAGCAATAAGTCTTTTAGAGAAGCAATTTACTTCTTAGCTTGAGTTTTAATCTGACACCTTAAATTATTCGGTGAAAAACCTTCGTTGCAATATTACTTCTTCAGTGTCTCTAAATTTACTCTCGCCCTAATTTTCTCGCAGTCACCTCGTCTTTCTAATATATTCGTAATTATATTCGTCCCTTGTTCCGAAGCAATTAACTTTGCAGTGAAAATTAACTATATACCAAGGGAAGGGGGTTCAAATTGGCAAGCAGGGTGAAACACTGCCTCTAATAAACCGAAATTATACAACGTTCTCTTTTATATCGCGTCTCTATTCTTTCCTAAATTTATAAGAAGGTTTTCGTTAATAATAAGAAGAAATCATTTCCTTTTTTTTGTAAATTTATGAAATATTAACATATTTAAAATTTTAAGAAATATTTCGTATTAATACACATTTAATGTACAAAAATTATTAAGACCTGATATTCATGTACACATATTTTTTTTATTACAGTAACTTATACTTTATTTTGTTCCATTCTACAGGATATAATTACTTTTTTAGGAGGAATAAATAAAGGTTATTCACGTTTTTATAAATAAATTAATTTATTAGTTTAAAATGTTTTTTTAAAGCAAATGTATTTGTAACAAAAACGTATTGACAAAACTTCTAAAATACACAATTAAAAGGTCCATTATAAAACAGTATTCAATTGCGAAATTATAATTTAATTTTCAGAAAATACTTTGCTTTTATCACCTTAATATATTTTTTATGGTATTAAGGGGTCTATAATACACTTGTATTTATATTTGTACCTAAATTATTTATGAAAGTATCAGATAAACTTTTTGATAATTTCTTCTCTGAAAGTACTTAAATATCATTTTATTTTAAGTATAAAAGTAACTATTTCAAAATAACTTGAATAATTTTATTAAAATTGTAAAATAGTTTTGTAATGTTAAATCCCAATTTTCCAATTCACGTTCAACTCGATATAGTTTATAAACTAAGCTAGTCTTCCACATTAACTTTGGAACTGAATAAAATATTTCATATCATATAGGCTAAGTTTGAGAAGTCCAGAAAACTTATAGTTTTATGTAAATAAAATACGCCAAAAAAACTAATAATGTATATTATGCAAAAATACCAAAATACGCAAAGGACCAGAAAGCCTTTTGGTACAACAATGGAAATTTATTGTTAATTATAAGTTAGAGAAATTGGTTAAAGGGGCTGGAGCTCTCCTTAACTAGTGACCTAATAACTACGCCCTAAGCTGAATAGTTAACCGCATTTTAAAAGAAATTAAAAATATCTGAAATAAATTATTAAGCGTTCATTTCAGATCGATTACTGAAACGAGGAGTAATTTTAAAGTAATAACCTTGTTATTTTCTCACTGAATAACTAATTTTTAAAAACCTGTTTCATTAACCTTGTAAGAAACAGTAATATTTCATAGAATTACAAGTGTAAAGAAATACTAAAGTAAGAATACCTGATTATAGGTTTCGACTGACACCTGATTGAAGTGACTGACATATGCTAAACTTTTCTCGTCTTGCCATTATTTTCACAAACTTTATTTTTGAACTTGAATCGTTCAAAACGATCAATATATTGTCAAGAAGGAAATATTCTCAACAGGCAGAGCTAGTAACATTATTTGACCTATGTTAATTACGAACGGGAAAGTAGCGCCTCAAAACAGATTTTACGTCAAATGGATATCGTCTTTAAAATTTCAAAATTCAAAGATGGCAATAAAATTCATGCATTGATAAGTAGGCTATACAATTTTTTAACCACTTTGAAAATGAAGTCATTGTTAGTCAAAATTTAAACATAACCAAACAAAAAAGTTACAATACTTCCCAAATACGTATAACATATGAGTGTAACAAGCGAGAAATATATAGGTGTGTTGCATGGACAATATTTAACGTCGACGTTGTACTCCTCATCAGCAAAATTCGCTGCTACATTTTCCTTGACAGGAACATTCCTTGTTTTCTACGTATATTGACACCTTCATCATTTTTCCACGACCAACACACCAGGACATCCTTACTTTAAATGTAGAATACTAATAGCTGCGTCCCTTATGAGCGCTCGTGATTCGAGATACGAATGCCTATTCGCATGCGCGTGTTTCTGAATATGTGTTCCGTGGTGTCTTAATACATTAAATTTTAATTTTTGTACACTTCGTGGCTGTCCCTGAAAACTAATCGTTTTAATTTTTATCCTAAAATGAATTGCATACGACTGGGTTTTAAATTTACAAATATTACATGAAAGGCAGTGGCAATTTACTTTTATAAATATTGCCACTATTTCTAAAAGTTCTCTGCAAAATCCTCTACGAAGTTTAATCAGCTACGACAAAATACATAGAAATATAGGGCACACGTAGGCATGACTGCTTATTGCCTGGAATGGTAAGAAGTAGGAAATAGCATTGAAAAGAGGTCAATTGGGTTCTGAAGTCCTAACCCAGCGCATAAGAAACAGAGCAAGTTTATGCTGTCGTTTTAGTTTCAAATAAAATATTACAATTATTTTATTTTAAAAAAGGTTTTTATTTGTCTTCTAGCTTTTGCTAGTATCATTAATATTTAATTTTTAATTTTCCAGCTATTACAACAAATATATTTAATATATTAGTATAGTTGTTGCCAGAGAAGCTAAACTCCGACTATATGGTATTAATACAGTTTATACATATATAGGTCACAAGGAAAATAATTTTAAATGTCGAGAAATAGAATCAGAGTTACAGAAGTGCTTTACCTATCGTTGTCATGCAGTACGATACATATCCAAACATCAAACCATCTAAACAAAATGTTGACACACATATTTTTGCACAGACGCGACGTTCATCAGGCGAAATATTTTCTATTGTTGTTACAAAAAATATAATTTACCAATGTTAAACATTTTTAAATCATCTCTTAATGGAAATATATAAGAAATTTTATACAGACCACAGTAGCGTTATTATGATAAATAAATAACAATAACCCTTGCTACAAATATTTAAACACCCTTGATGTACATTTCGCCAACACAGTTAGCATCATCAGAAGGTTACAAACATACTAATACTGAACGTATGTTTGTAACCTTCTGATGATGCTAACTGTGTTGGCGAAATGCACATCAAGGGTGTTTAAATATTTGTAGCAAGGGTTATTGTTATTTATTTATCATAACTAATACCGAAAGTATGTTTGTAACCTTCTGATGATGCTAACTGTGTTGGCTAAATGTACATCAAGGGTGTTTAAATGTTTGTAGCAAGGGTTGTTGCTATTTATTTAGCAAAGATATAAGCTTAATAAAACAAAATCTGTTTTTATGTGTGAATAAACTAATAAATCCATGATTAAACAATTAATAGCATAGAATTTATTATAGTTCAAAATTTTAAAAACTAATAATACAATATAAATAATTGATGTAATAATTCACCGATATATAATAGTAATATATCTAACTTTGTAGTTTTCCTGTTCGAGATCTTACTATTTGGAAAAATATTGAAGGATTTAATAACCATTCAACAGATGCTGCACAAATAAGATTTTGTATAAGAGAGATATTGTGAAGTATGATGCATTGCAAAACATTTTACTTTTATTCTAAGTCTGTTAGAGCTTAAAGATGATGAAAAATAATAACATAAAATACCGCTATTTAAAATCTATTACCTTGCCATAATTCCGAGTTGTAAGATTCACTAGGAATACCTGGTTTATAAATTTTACGTTTATAAATGGTTTCCAATATTGCGATTGTGTAATTGGCAGATATTTAGGTCTATTAAACCAAAGTGTACTTATCAAAGAATGTTGGGCTTCTGGAGTTTAGATTCAAAAACCAGTATGAACGTTTGTTTGCACTAACTACCCTACACACAATCGAAAGCTCGGGGCACACACACACATACACGTACATACATGTATGTACGTATATATCAATATATATATATATATATATATATATATATATATATATATACATATATATATATATATAAAATACGTTTTCTTGTTTAATAATTTAAAACAACACAGGTTATTCAAATACAAGAATATTTATTATTTTATATCCAAAGCTTTTCGTTGGCAAACAGTACCAACATCATCAGGAATGAAAATTACAATAATGTAAGCTATAGGCCTAAAACATATGTTTATTTAGAAATAGAATTGTTGTTAAATTTATACAAATTGCTAAATTTATTTTGTTGCTGTAACATTATAGACATTGAATATAGTATCAAATTTAGAATGTATTTGTATTTGTTCTTTTATTAATTTGTTATTATTATTGTGTTTATATATTTCAAATGCTTCATATATATTCATTCTTAATCCCTTATTAATTTCTTTTATAAGTCTCATATTTTCTATATTTGGAAATTGGTGCTTATTATTAATACAATGATTTGCGAAATTTGATTTATATATTTCTGGATTAATGTAGGCATTTAAATGTTCTTTATATCTTTCTTTTAATTTTTTCTTTGTTTGACCTATATAAGCTTTATTACAATCTTTGCATTCTAATTTATAAACACCTCCTTTTTCATGCATATTAATTGTTTTATTATTGTTATTTATTATGTTTATTATTTTGTTATTAGTTTTGTATGCAATTTTGATATTTGTATTTTTAAATAATTTGGTGATATTTTTTATTTCATGGCCTATAAATAAAAATGAAGTCCATATTGTATTATTATTATTATTATTGCAAATTAAATTATTATTTTGTTTATTAAAAATATTATAATTAAGTTTGTCAACAGTTTTCTTTTTATAACCGTTTTCTAATGCAATTTGATAAATTATGTTTTTTTCTTTTATTTTATTTTCTTCATTCATGGGTATTTTATGCATTCTATATAATAAGTTATATAAAGCAGCCATTTTTTGATTATATGGATGATTAGATTTATTTGGTATAATTTGGTTTGTCAAAGTTGGTTTACGGTATATCATATATTCAAATTTTTCATTTTTTCTTATTATTGTTAAATCTAGAAAATTTATTTTGTTATTTGTTTCAATTTCATAAGTAAATTTGATTTTATTATTAATTTTATTTATTTTATCCAAAATATTTGTTAAATTTATATTATTATTGTTTGATATATACATTCCATCATTTACATAGCGAAGCCAATAACCAGTTTTATCATATATTTTTATAATTTCATTTATTTTATTATCTGATTGTTGTAAAAATATTTCAGATAATATATTTGATAATGGCGAGCCCATAGCAAGACCATCCTCTTGTTTATAAATTTTGTCATTATATGAAAAATAATTTTGATTTAATATTATTTTGAGTGTATTTAAAATTTCTAATGTTAATTTTTTATCTTTCTCATGTTCCAATTTAGATTTTATAATTTCAAGAGTTTCATTTATAGGTATGTTTGTATACATATTTTTTATATCTAATGATATTAATTTTGTATTTTCATTAATTTTAATTGCATTTAGTTTTTCAATAAGATTAATAGAATTTATTATAGTATGATTATTATTTAGTTCTATTTTTTCTTTAAGAATATTTACCATAACCTTTGATATTTTATAAGATGGAGCATTTATAAAATTTATTAATGGTCTTATTGGTTTATCTATTTTATGTAATTTCACAAGTCCATTCAATGTTGAAATTTTTGGATTATCATTTATATAGTTGCTAATTTTATTTTTATTGAATAATGTGTATGAAGATTTTATAATATTTTAAATTTTATTTTAAAATTTATTTGTGGGATCTTTATATATTTGACAAAATTGATTATCATTTATGTATTTTTCTGTTTTTGTTATGTGCTCATTTTTATCAATAATGACAATAGCATTACTTTTATCTGCCTTTACTGTAATAAGATTATTATTTTGTAATTTTTGTTTTAAATCTTTAATTTCTGAATATTGTTTCTTATGTGTTTTATTAACTGTATTTTTTTTAATCAATTTTTTAATTTCATAAGCTGCTTCGATTCTGGTATTTTCTTGTAAGCTTGTATTTAGTTTACTAATAGCTAGTTCTGTATCTACTATAATATTATTAATATTATTATTTATGTCTGTTTTTATATTGGTTTTATTGTTTTCAAGCAGTTTTATTTCATTATTATTAAATCCAGTATTTGATAGATTAACTACATTAGGGTGAAAATTATGATATTTAATTTCAGGTACATCTTTTATTTGTTTTTCTAACTTCAAATTTTTAAGTTTTTTGTTTATTCTATTTATTTTTATATTTCTAATTTTATTTATAAATAAATTGATTTTATTATATTTTTCTTCCCATTTTATGTTATGCATAATAGAAGCTAATTTTATATGTAGCTTATATATTTCAATTGTTAAAGTATTTTTCTTTTGATACAAGTTTTTAATTTCATTCTTTACCCATAATTTTTCAGCTTGTTTACATGTTTTTTGAGCTATATTATTTTTGTTTTTTATTGTAATTTTTGCGTATTTGGGAATTATATTATTTATAATACATTGTTTATTAAAGTATATATTACAGTTAGTATTCATTAGTTGAATTTTACGTTTTTCAAATAAATTAATGTCTTTTGTTAAGGCAACATTACAATTATTAATAGAAATCATTTTAAAATATATTAGTATAGAATAGGCTGTATTATATTGTAAATATTTGCTTCTAGTTGTATATTATAAAATATTTGTTTGATCCAGTATCAACTTGTAAAGATGAAAATGTTCAGTATAATTACTTTAGAAATGATAAAAATTATATATTTTGAGTTGTTTATAATATCTTTTTCAAATATATGTAATAATACACACAATTCTAGATATTTGATCAATTAATCAGTATGTTAAATATTAAATACGTTATCAAAATTTTTTTGAATTAATAATCAAGTCTCAAGTCTTGATTTGATATCCATCTTATAAAATATCAAAGGTTTTGAATACTAACTGTAATATATACTTTAATAAACAATGTATTATAAATAATATAATTCCCAAATACGCAAAAATTACAATAAAAAACAAAAATAATATAGCTCAAAAAACATGTAAACAAGCTGAAAAATTATGGGTTAAGAATGAAATTAAAAACTTGTATCAAAAGAAAAATACTTTAACAATTGAAATATATAAGCTACATATAAAATTAGCTTCTATTATGCATAACATAAAATGGGAAGAAAAATATAATAAAATCAATTTATTTATAAATAAAATTAGAAATATAAAAATAAATAGAATAAACAAAAAACTTAAAAATTTGAAGTTAGAAAAACAAATAAAAGATGTACCTGAAATTAAATATCATAATTTTCACCCTAATGTAGTTAATCTATCAAATACTGGATTTAATAATAATGAAATAAAACTGCTTGAAAACAATAAAACCAATATAAAAACAGACATAAATAATAATATTAATAATATTATAGTAGATACAGAACTAGCTATTAGTAAACTAAATACAAGCTTACAAGAAAATACCAGAATCGAAGCAGCTTATGAAATTAAAAAATTGATTAAAAAAAATACAGTTAATAAAACACATAAGAAACAATATTCAGAAATTAAAGATTTAAAACAAAAATTACAAAATAATAATCTTATTACAGTAAAGGCAGATAAAAGTAATGCTATTGTCATTATTGATAAAAATGAGCACATAACAAAAACAGAAAAATACATAAATGATAATCAATTTTGTCAAATATATAAAGATCCCACAAATAAATTTCAAAATAAAATTTAAAATATTATAAAATCTTCATACAAATTATTCAATAAAAATAAAATTAGCAACTATATAAATGATAATCCAAAAATTTCAACATTGAATGGACTTGTGAAATTACATAAAATAGATAAACCAATAAGACCATTAATAAATTTTATAAATGCTCCATCTTATAAAATATCAAAGGTTATGGTAAATATTCTTAAAGAAAAAATAGAACTAAATAATAATCATACTATAATAAATTCTATTAATCTTATTGAAAAACTAAATGCAATTAAAATTAATGAAAATACAAAATTAATATCATTAGATATAAAAAATATGTATACAAACATACCTATAAATGAAACTCTTGAAATTATAAAATCTAAATTGGAACATGAGAAAGATAAAAAATTAACATTAGAAATTTTAAATACACTCAAAATAATATTAAATCAAAATTATTTTTCATATAATGACAAAATTTATAAACAAGAGGATGGTCTTGCTATGGGCTCGCCATTATCAAATATATTATCTGAAATATTTTTACAACAATCAGATAATAAAATAAATGAAATTATAAAAATATATGATAAAACTGGTTATTGGCTTCGCTATGTAGATGATGGAATGTATATATCAAACAATAATAATATAAATTTAACAAATATTTTGGATAAAATAAATAAAATTAATAATAAAATGAAATTTACTTATGAAATTGAAACAAAAAACAAAATAAATTTTCTAGATTTAACAATAATAAGAAAAAATGAAAAATTTGAATATATGATATACCGTAAACCAACTTTGACAAACCAAATTATACCAAATAAATCTAATCATCAATATAATCAAAAAATGGCTGCTTTATATAACTTATTATATAGAATGCATAAAATACCCATGAATGAAGAAAATAAAATAAAAGAAAAAAACATAATTTATCAAATTACATTAGAAAACGGTTATAAAAAGAAAACTGTTGACAAACTTAATTATAATATTTTTAATAAACAAAATAATAATTTAATTTGCAATAATAATAATAATAATACAATATGGACTTCATTTTTATTTATAGGCCATGAAATAAAAAATATCACCAAATTATTTAAAAATACAAATATCAAAATTGCATACAAAACTAATAACAAAATAATAAACATAATAAATAACAATAATAAAACAATTAATATGCATGAAAAAGGAAGTGTTTATAAATTAGAATGCAAAGATTGTAATAAAGCTTATATAGGTCAAATAAAGAAAAAATTAAAAGAAAGATATAAAGAACATTTAAATGCCTACATTAATCCAGAAATATATAAATCAAATTTCGCAAATCATTGTATTAATAATAAGCACCAATTTCCAAATATAGAAAATATGAGACTTATAAAAGAAATTAATAAGGGATTAAGAATGAATATATATGAAGCATTTGAAATATATAAACACAATAATAATAACAAATTAATAAAAGAACAAATACAAATACATTCTAAATTTGATACTATATTCAATGTCTATAATGTTACAGCAACAAAATAAATTTAGCAATTTGTATAAATTTAACAACAATTCTATTTCTAAATAAACATATGTTTTAGGCCTATAGCTTACATTATTGTAATTTTCATTCCTGATGATGTTGGTACTGTTTGCCAACGAAAAGCTTTGGATATAAAATAATAAATATTCTTGTATTTGAATAACCTGTGTTGTTTTAAAATATATATATATATATATATATATATATATATATATATGTTGGGTGTGGGTGTATGTGTGTGTGTGTGTGTGTGTGTGTGTGTGTGTGTGTGTGTGTGTGTGTGTGTGTGTGTGTGTGTGTGTGTGTGTTTGCTATATATATATATATATATATATATATATATATATATATATATATATATATATATATATATATATAGAATATCAAATGTGTTTTCCTGTTAGAATATTTTTAAGATCAAATAATATACACAAATACAGGATTATTTAATTCATTGAATAATAAACTCAAAGCCCTTCGTTGCTTTACATTACCAACATTTTCAGGAGTTACAATACTAAGAATGATTCAATACTAAGAATGTATATACATATATATATATATATATATATATATATATATGTGTGTGTGTGTGTGTGTGTGTGTCTATGTGTTTGTGTGTGTGTGCATTTATGTATTTGTGTCTGTTATTGTTACTCTATCATAATGCTACAAATGTATCATTAAGTTGAAACTTGATTACATTAGTTTATAATTGGTTCTCTCTCTCTCTCTCTCTCTCTCTCTCTCTCTCTCTATATATATATATATATATATATATATATATATATATATTCTAGATTGTACATAGTTAAATAGTTTTATAATTTGCTAGGCTAGGTTACTGGTGTTAACTTTTGTTCCATAATATAGTGCATTGATGTCAAAAGGCAATATCAATCTTCTAAAATATTGATTTGATCTTCTTTATTTAAAGTCACCAGAGACTAAATTTAATCTTGCACAGTTGGTTTTGAGTACACGTTTTGAACATTCTAAATCTCTTTATTTTAATAGTCAGTGACTTGATAAATTGTACATAAGGTTAAATGGCTCGGGCAGGTTAGGTCAAAATTTATTTTCTCCTTTTCTTAATTCAAATTTTGAAATGATATTTTAAAGTACTTTTCTCTGAAGATGTTTTGTTTGCAGTTTAAAATATTTACAACTTCATTGAGAAATTCGTATGTACATTTCTATTTCAAAGCAACCACTTCTGGTGAAATTGTTATTATAAATTATGTTTTATAACATTGTCCACTGGTGAGGATTGGTATGAATTTGCAATGTATATGAGATTTTAAATTAAACTTTTATCTGTGGTCAAGAAGTTTTTTTTAAATAAAATTACGACACCACTATTATTTAGAAGTGAGTGACATCGTAATTATAAACTACCTACTTACTATTACTCGGCCAACCTTCGTCTGTGTCTGTCATAGAATGCCTTGTCACCCAGTAGAGTCTCTGCATTATGTCAAACCTCATTGTTGATGTGATCCACAGCGATACAGATGGCTAGATAATCATCCAAAACTTTATCTGCTAGGCAAAGAGGATATATAGAGATGCTCTCGAAGCCCATTCAATATAGATGGATCTGGAGATAACCATCCGATAGGTAGCAACCGTGTTGTTCCTTGGTAGGCCACAGGGGATAGCTTTTCATCTTACGATCAGTTCCCATAATTGGTCAGAAGCTGCTGCTCCTTTCCAGGTTATCTTCATCATTTGGCTCATGATGGTTGGTTAAATAAGTCTTAGTGACTGCTTAAACAAATAAAACTATACTTTTGAGGCAGGTCACAACCTTCTGAAGTGAGCTTGACATCTGCTCGTAATAATATATATATATTAATATAATAATAATAACTTTAACCTTTTCGTTGTTTAAACTAAGTAATAATTCCCCCTTCAACTGGAGGTAGGGTTTGGAGGAATAGCTTTGCATTTTGTTTCACCGCGAAAATTTACTTCTTTTCAAATTGAAATGCTGAAGATATATTCTGTAAATACTTCCTGCAAAAGCTATTAAATTAGGTTAGATGGAAAATAAATAACCTTACTTCTGTGCTCTACAGAAGTGGTTCAGGTAGAATATACTGGCATACCAGTCTAAATGTACCAGAGCTTTGAATAAGATCCTTTAGTTAAGAAAACAAACCAAAACAGAAACATCCTTTCCGGCCACGTGTTTTATGAAGAGCAAAATTTATTGGAAGGAAACTGTTTGCCAGAAAAAGCAATTTTGCTTGTTGACAACGCCAATTTTCAACCAGGAGATATCTCGAGTGGGGGTAGAAACGTGAATTTCCCCCACGAAAAGTAACCTCACTTCCTCTTATCTATTCATTATCAAGAGGTTGCGCTACCGTGTTGCTGTCTAATGCAATACTTGTTTGCAAAGAGATCACAAGACCACTTCTTTCATTAAAAGTTAAAATATTATACGGTGTATTACTAAGCACTTTGTCTAATGATTGTTGTTACGAAATAAGTTTATAATAATAAATAAAAGTATTTTTTTTATAGCCAACGCCTGTCCTTGGCTTTTCGGCCATTCTACGCCGCGCCTCCCAGTAAGGGCTAGCGGGGTCTTCCGGGTAGACGGTGAGATCTGCCCAGGACTTGAGGTGTTCGGCGTTCATTGTGCCATTCAAGCAGAAAGGGCAGGTGGGGTAATCTGCTAGGTGATGCGGTGCAGGTGCTCTTGCAGGTAGTCATGGCCAGTGAGTAGTCGGAAACTGGCGACCGATTCAGAGCGCTCTAAATTACTGGGAAGCAGTCCCTTAGAGGCTAAAACATCTCATTTTTGGTTTTTTGCCAGGTTCGCCATGTCGTTTAAGGTGTAGGTGTTGACTACGCCATCTATGTTATTTTTGGCAGTGTTGAGTGAGATGGGGTTTGCTGGCTGATGTCCTTCCGTGCCTTTTTTTTGCCAGTTCGTCAGCCATTTCGTTTCCTATTATGCCCACATAACTAGGGATCCATTGGTGTTTGACCTTCCATCCTTTTATAATGTGCCTCTCATTTGCCTGGCGGCAGCTGATCGTTCGTAGGTAGTCAGTGGATGCGTTTGAGGCAAGGGCCAGTATGGCTGCTTGTGAGTCTATAAAAAACACTTCATTTGCTGTTGGAACGCAAGATTTTAGTAGCGCGGTTGCGGCTTCTAAATAATATGCCCTAACATTTTAAAATGTATATAGTGGAGTTTCATTGCAATATTGCAATAGCCTCTTACACCACGTAATTACACATTTTTTACAACGCATGTAAATACATTATGAACTCACTGACTGAAAGTAAGCGAAGAAGCGAAATACTTTCCACCTTTAATTTTTAACGGTAAAATAGTTCCATTACTCAATCTTTTCATATAAAAAATACTGAATATGTAATAAGGTTATGATTTTTCATTTTATAAATGGTAAGAAATAATTATCTGTTTGGAGAAAACCCATCTTTATTGGGCCTACACTTTAATTATGAAGAAGTCTCATTCCTTCTTCGAGATAGATCTGTCTCTAATTAAATCAAATTATATTGAAAAAGTATAGAAAATAGAAGAATAAATCTAAAAAATAAATTTAAATATTTATATCGACAGTACCAGGGATAAAAGTTTCTAGAAATTTGGAAGATTTTTCTATTTCTATTGCAAGTTTTCTACTTGAACTTAATATAGGTTTCTTCTGCTAGACAAAGATGCCACCGCCATTGGGCATTGATATACCTACAGTGTACGGATGACTAAATACTGAAGTTTTAATTTTAATTGAATGCATTTTTACCATAAATTAAACACTGTTTATGAATTGATAAGATTGGTCGAAGTTATATTTCGTGGATACATATTTACGTACTTTAATCTCAAAAAAAAGTTTTTAATGTGTCCAGTTTGTGTATTATATCGTTTTATGCTTATTACGTTTTCTACAGCTTACTATTTTCCCAAAATAATGTTCTCAGTGACATTTTAAAATCACCCTTCCTGCGCTTTTGTTTCAATCATATACATTTCTTTTAAAATTTTGTAGTTGTTACAATACATTTTTTTCATGTTGGTAACCTTCTCAATCAACAATATTAGTATTTTCCCTTGGTTTTTATATTTTTACTCTCTATATAGATCACTATAAACAGTCTGTTAAAGTCTACATTTTTTTTGCTGATACGTTAATCTATTATTTAAGAGCCTTTCGTGAACACACATTGATGTATTTTAATCTACAATAAACAGTTGATAAAATTGTGTCCAGTTTTTTGTTTAATCTTAAAATTCTAATCTCCTTTTTATTTGATAACCAATTTTTAAACATCAAATCAATAGATTTTATTTCATCGTTTTTTAAAATAGTTTTAAAAAGAATAAATATTGTTCTATAGAATTATATTTATAATATTAAATACTAGAATTAAATGTCATTCATAATCTGGTGAGTTTTAAATATTAAAAAAAATATAATCATCTAAAGGTTTCTTCTCAAATCTTTGGCGAGAAATTGAACATATGGAGGGATAATCACTATTAACACATACATAAATTACAATAAATATATTTGCAATTAGGAAATAACATCTAAAATTCTTACAACAGTATTTCTAATTCTTAGTCAAACTTATCTGAGATTATTACACATTATGCGTCGTGTTACATGCTTTATCTTAAATAGAAGCTGGGAATTTCCAATTTGGGTATTGAAATACTCTTTATTATCTTTTAACATTTAACGTATTGTACATTTTTAAATTTCCAATATCTTATTTTAAACAACAACAATATTCAAGTTTATTGTAATGGATTAATTTTGAAGACCAGCTCTGTCAGTTAGCGAACAGCTTTGGACAATATTTTTTGTTTAAGTAATATATCAGTGTGATCGTAATATATTTGTTACTGATTGTTTCCCACAACAAAATATTTCTCACACAAATATATCCTCACCTTACAAATACACTCTTGTAACAAATATTAATTTCTTCACGCACTATAACACTATAAAAATATAACTAAAACAGGCTGGAATAGGTAAAGGCATAGATTACAGGAAAAACTAAATTGTTAAAAGTAAACGATGGTTGAATTGAAAAAAAACTTCTTTATCAAATAATTCTATAGAAATTGGACGATTATGCTACATAACTATGTACCTTTAATACAATAGAGCTACACACTAGTCAAACACACATTAGTATCTTACGTTAGTAAACCGTGTGTTTATTTATAAACGAATCAACTGTAACAGACTATTTTGTAGGTGTGTGTAGTACAGGCCCAATATAGTGCTTTGTGCTATTAAAAAACATTCGTTTATACAAACGTGATTGTGGTTGTTATGCAGCTTAATCCATGTGTTTATTTTTCCGAGGGTTTAAAATGGCGTCATTTGAACATACCATATTTTTCATTAAATAAAGGATTGGTTTTAAGGGAAATAGTAAGGAACGACAAAAAGTGAATGAAGAAGTTGAACGAGTGAGTGTGCAATTCCCGCATAGTCAGTTCAGAAGGGTAGTAGTGCATTAACAGCTCCCGTGAGGTCTGTGGAACATGTTGAGGATACGCTTAAAACCAACTCCTTAAAGCTTAGAGCTAGGCCAAGTCATAAGACCAGCTAACTTTCTTACATGCCAGCTTTGTAAACGAAATAGTGATGCATGGTTATGAAGATTTGCTCGTCGTACCGCCTTCAATGCTGAATAGGTGTTTCACCTAACGGGACAATATGCCACTTCTAATGATCAAATTGGGGTGGCAGAAAATCCCTCTAAGGTAGTGCGTAAGACTGTCCAAAATTGAATGTTTTTTTGGGGAAAATCTCGACTAATATTTTGTCGATAAAGTATTGTGGATGTTTATCGTCATGCTCTACAACTATAGATTTTTCCTCGATTGCAAAAATATGAATCAAAGAGCTTCATTTGGCAGTGAGATACGGTGCCGTTCCTTTGGCATAACGCCATATATTGATGGTAGAATTATAGTTGTAGATAAAATAATTTTGCAAAGTGATAGGTATTGTTATTTGTGGTAGTTAATTTACCATGTTTAAGTATGTATGCTACTAGGAAGTTCGTTGAAAAAAGTTCAGAAGTAAAATAATTTATAACTATAGTAATATCTCCACTCAACGGTTGTTACAGTAGTATTTGTGTTGAGTTGAAGTAGCATAACTTATAGATTTCCTATGGTGCAATGTTGGTAAGATTGTATCTTGGGTATAGGAAGCAAGCTGTCGTTCTATTCAAGTTGTATGTACATAAACTTTTAAAGGGATTTTTCAATATGGGAATAGTAGATTAGGATATTAAATTACGTTTTTAATTAGTGAAGATATATAAAAAAATATTCATCAAATATATCGAAAATAAAAACGAAAATTACCAAGACGATGTTACTTCGTGTAATCCAACGATTACAGTGGGAGTAATAAAATTGAACCGCTAATTACGGTTACAACTTTAGGGCTAATGTATAAAGCTGTCGTAAAATAAGGTTAACTTAAGAAAAAAAAGATTTAATGTAACGTTCATTCTGTTTGTTAAGATTCTACTACACATAATCGCAGCTAAGTGGCAGAAGGATGAAAGTTGATTGCTTATTGTTGAAATAATTACGCTGAGAAACGACAATGTTTACTTCATCTCTCAGCAAACAGTCTTACTACAGAATCCCACGATTGTACAAACATTCATCGTTTTCGTATTATAACACTTCACAAGGAAGGAAAACAAACATTTCAATTATGAATTTAAGCTATGAAGCCTTTCATTCAACATATAAGATGAACGTCTATTGTAAAACCTATTTAAAACTGTTCTAAAATTTTATTTAGAGCACAACTTGTCATAAATTCGGATTAAATAATATAAACATTTGTCACAGAAAAGGGCAAAACTGACAAATTAGAAATAAATTATTTAAAGTATAAAGTATATTAGCTTTAGGCCTATATTGTACATCGTAATGTATCAAGTAATATAAACAAATGCTCACCAAGGACATTGAAGTACAGCTGAATATAAACCTTGCCTTATGTTTTATCTTAGGTCTGATTTCTTTTATTTTACCTTAATCTATTGATGGTAATTAACAATTGATTTTTTCTAAACCTGTTGTTATTAATAAACATTTTAAAAATCACTGAGTTTTCAGGTTACTTGGAAAACATAGCCTAATTAAAAGCTAAGACAAAACTGAAAGACAGTTTACCTGAAAAGGTTAAACACGAAATGCTTTTATATTGTGATATAATCATATAATTACGTAGCCTCATAAAAATTCAAGTAGACTACATTTTGTTGCAGCTTTTTACGAAACATAATTAATGTGCAACTTTACAACCACTCTATACTGTGTAATCCACTCTATAATGCGACTACTAGAGACTAATTAGCATCTTTCGTCGTCATCTCTCCAGCCACTGCAGGAATACTTGCATACGTTCACTTTGTACGAGAAAACATTTGCAACACAATCTAAACAATTCTTAAATAAAAATAAAACATGAAAAACCAACTCCTAATGTAAGTGTTGATTTATATATATATATATATATATATATATATATATATATATATATATATATATATATATATATATATATAATTTATTCATTTATTTTCATAATCTAGTTTTATGTGCAATGATTTAACTTTTTTTAATTACCTTAACGAAGGGTCTCAAATTAGGTACTGTTTACATACCTGAAAACAAAAATTTTTATTAGTGGTTATAAAAATGCCTATTTGGTAAAACATCTAGAATAACAATAAAACAATATTTGGAAAGGTAAAAGTCAAAATAATTAACTCAAAATCTTACAAAAAATTAGTTTTTAATAGACAAACACACAAGTTCACAATAGACTAGTTTCGGCTTCGATGTAGCCTTCGTCAGTGCTTGGCTACTACTATGTTGAACTGGTCTGTTTTGAACTAGTGTGTTTATTTATTATAAAATAATTTTTGATGATATTTTGAATTAACTATTTTAACTTTTACCTTTGTGAATAGTTCTCACTAGCTTATCTCTAACTTACTAAACCCTATTTCGTTTAGAAAACCTGACTTGAAGTGATTAAAGAATGTCTACTGCAATTCTCATTTTATTCGGATTTTGAGTGAATTGGACAATATTTTAAGCACAATTTGAACATTGTAAATAGAAATTTGTCCCGGAAGTCACACTTGGTTCTATTAATCGTTGTGGGAGGATCCGTGGCTGATGAATATTAAAATTACTTTATTACCTGACGGGACACAGTTTTAAAAACATAACAGATACAGCTTAAAATACTTTTCGGATATTTTCTATTAAAGTACAAATTAATATACTTGACGTTGATGAATAAATTGTGTGAGTTTCAAGAGAGAAATGTAAGGTAAAGTAATATTTGCTTGACTGGGAGTCAATGGCTATGATAACAAATTTAATTGTAGCAGGATCGTACGAACATTATAATAGCCCGTGTTATAAATGCTTCATTAACATAAAAACTACTGGCACAAGCGATGCAAAATTGCCTCTCCCACTAAAGTTGTTTATTGGAAAGTTTTTAATGACGAGTTCTTTAAAAAAATTGTGAAGAAACAAAATTAATTTATCAGTGTAGATGAGGCCGATATAAGAAAGACCAAACTCTCAAGTTAGGAGCCATTTGGATGAATTAGTGGCAAGCTACTTGTGTGTTATAAATAAACTTATATACTTAAAAACTCTTAAAAACTTAAAGTTTTGTACAAAATGAGCGAAAGAATAAAAATGAGCTGTCTGAATAAATACTTCATGAGTGTCTTACAATTATCAAACGATGTTTGCTATAGTAATTCAAAGTCATTATCGACGTTGTTAAAGTATTTCTATAAATCATTTAAATTCGATTATTATACTAGTGTTCAAGTATTTCACTTATTACTCTTTTGCTATCTCTTGCGACCAGACTTTTTGTTAACTAAAGGTTGTTAAATTGTTGACTTACACTTGGAGGAAACGTTTTCGTCTTACGACTTCTTCAGTCTCCTCCAAGTGTATGTTAACAATTTAAAGTTTAATTAACAAAAAATCTGGTCGGAAATAGTATAAAAAATGTAATAAGAAGGCTGAAGAAGTTGTAAGACGAAAACGTTTCCTCCAAGTGTAGGTTAACAATTTAACAACCTTTAGTTAATAAAACGTCTGGTCGTGAGTAATAGCAAAAGTGTAATAAGTAATGACAAACAGGCTTGTCATGAACATCAACAAGATTTCAAGTATTACTAGTATCAAACAAATATCTTTTCAATAACCCATACTTACCAATAACCAAAATTGATTTTATCATTTTTTTTCATTACCAATGTAACAGGTCAACACCAATATAACTTATTATGAGCAACGAAGAACATTATTAGCCTCTAAATGTACAGCCCTGATTGTAAATTACCTACAATTAACTTTATTTTTAGTGTGTAGAGTTAAAATAGGTACATAACTTTAACCTTTAATGGGCATAGGCGAGATCATCACGTCACGTGTGTAGGTTTGAGTAAAGGAGACCAATATTATATCGGGATCTATAGCAGGTATCTGCCCCCTTCACTGACATTTAAGAAAAAAAGATAACGAATTGTATTTCTAGTTAGGAAGGCCTAAGGAAAATGCCTCGTAATAGTTTGGTAAACCATATAGAGATTGTTATCTAGAATTATTACATAATTTTACTTAATCTTATGCAACATAGAACACTTAATGTAAGTTAGTACATATAAAAAGTACTTTTTTAAAAATTATATTATTGCAGTTGTTATTTTGAAAGTTTTATAAAAAAGTATTTGTAATATAATTGTAAAATTGTTGTAACTGCGTTGTAATAAATAATTGATAATATTTGATTCCGCCTTCCCTTGAGGTACAAGTTTTACACTAAAAAATCTTCGATATATATTAGTATGTTACACTTACTTATAGTAGCACTTACATTTTTTGATTATCAAGGTCGACTGTTTCGGCATATGTATCCCATATTTAACTCAAATTGTTACGGCCCTCAATAATACAAACATTGTGCTACCATAAGCAATTGTAACATACTAATTTATGTTTAACTGTTCTTATTGAAACAGTTTTTGTTACAAAGCTGAAACAAATGTTTTTAAAAAAATACACAACCATTGTTTTAAATCATTTTAAGAGACCGAGACCTGTATCGCTGTAAATAAATATATTAAGGTTATTAAACATTTATTAAGCACTAACGAACTCTGTGGTGGAAGTAGCTTCGCAAGAGTCAGCACTCGTCTTAGAATATTTACAAAACATTTATTACGAAAAGTTTATTTGCGTATAGGAGTTATATTTTCAATGAGATAGGGATATATTGTGTTCGTTTATCTCTAAGTTACATGTAGATAGAAGAGTTGTATCCCGTGTAACCTGTGTTATGTTTGACTTGTGCAACCTACAAAGACTACTTGGTGGTTTGCGTTGATTTAAAATACAATAACGGAATATCTGAGTGTCTTTCTGCACTAACAAAACAATTATTTCAGGGAATTTAATTATTCTAGTGAGAATTCTCTTTAAGTTTGCCCCGCTATACAATGTTACCGTAAACTATTAGACACAAGTATCGTATGTTTTGATGAATGTGGGTTCCCCGATCTGAAACTGAATATTAGATATACAGTAGAACCTTAGGCTGTCATTTTATACCAGGAATAATATTAAATGATTATAAAAAATAATATGAAATACGAAGATCATGTAGTTAGCGTTGCAAAGATAACAAAATGAAACAAAACGTGTTTGATCAACATTAAAGAAGAAACTAACTTTCTGCTTTGTAAAATATATTAAATATCTATATAGACATGTGAGATTGTTCAGTTCACTTCGATCATTGTCACAGATCGTTTTACGGAAATTAAAACGCTGTTCAATTTCAACTGCAGAGGCTTCCGTTTTTTTCACGGAAAACTTCTAGTTTTAATGTTAGAGCAAAGGTTTTAATTTCTTAATTTTAAAACTTGTTCGTTGTATAAAAAACATAATAATTATTAGTATATATGATTAACATCTTACTAAGGTTCATTGGAGTATTTTATTTTTAAAGTTGTTAACTCAAATTTTATTGTGTTAGTTTGAGAAAAAAATGATTCATGAACATTGATTATATCTCTTGATTTTCTAATAAACATTATTCATAATTTTTAAAATAGTTAAAATACAATGGAAATAATATTTGGTTATATAATCGTAGATGGATTTTGCTTAACGAAGATTTATATTTTTTCTGTTTTACTTCTTTTCTAACGATGGATCAAATAGACGTTAAAAAATATTTTTTCCTTAACAATAAGTTGGGAATTTATTTAGAATAGCAGAGAGTTTTTTATTATTTAATTATTGTTTCAAACAAAAATTAAATAAGGAAATACAAACGAAACTGTGTCATTAATTGTAACTTATGCGTAAATCATTCATATCAACTAATTAAATAATGCGTAAACCTGTAGCGTTTCAGTAATTGATTGATATATTTATTGATATATATATATATATATATATATATATATATATATATATATATATATATAATACGTTTTCTTGATTAATAATTTAAAATAACATAGATTATTCAAATACAATAATATTTTTATAATTTATTTCCATTTAGGCTTTTCGTTGGTAAACAGTACCAACATCATCAGGAATGAAAATTACAATAATGTAAGCTATGATAGCTTACATTATTGTAATTTTCATTCCTGATGATGTTGGTACTGTTTACTAACGAAATGCTTTAATGGATATAAATTAATAAATATTCTTGTATTTGAATAACCTATGTTGTTTTAATATATATATATATATATATATATATATATATATATATATATATATATATATATATATCAACTATAGTTATAAAAATACAAGAATTATTTGTTAAGTTTTTTAAAAATTATTTATAGCTATTTGAACACATAACTAAAACAGAAAAATATATAAATGATAATAAATTTTGTCAAATATATAAAGTCCCTACGAATAAATTTCAAAATAAAATGGAAACAATTTTAAAATCTTCATACAAAATTATTCAATAAAACTAATATTAGCAACTATGTAAATGATAATCCGAAAATTCCAATATCGGGCTTGTTAAATTTCACAAAATAGAGAATCACCTCTAAGACTATAGATCACGTTGTTAGATTTTATAAGTGTTCCATCTTATGAAATATCACAAATTATAGTAATTACTCTTAAAGATAAAATAAAACTAATTAGTAATCATACTATCATAAAATCTATAGATCTAGAGTTCAAAATTAATGATAATACAAATTTATTATCGTTAGATATTAATATATATATATATATATATATATATATATATATATATATATATATATATATATACAAACATAAGTATAAAAATAAACACTCGAAATTATAAAATCTAAATTAGAACATGAGAATGATAAAAAATTAACATTAGAATTAGATAAAACAATACCATAACAATTCGATAAAACATTAACATTACTATTTTAAAATACACTGAAAAAAATATTTTTTATACAATCATAAAATTATAAACAAAATAATGTTCTTGCTATGAGCTCCCCACTATACCATATATACTATCTGAAATATTTTTACAACGATTAGATAGTAAATGAAATGAAATTATAAAAATATATGATCCTGATTGTTATTATTTAGATACGTAGAATATGGAATTTAGGCCTATATACCGATCAATAATAGTATAAATGTAACAAACATTTTGGATAAATAAAATAATAAAATCGAATTTACTTTTGAAATAGAAACAAATAATAAAATTTATTATCTAGATTTAACAATAATAAGAAAACATGGAGAATTTGAATATATGATATACCGTAATCCATTACAAAAAACCAAATTATACCAAATAATTCTAAAACTCCATATAACCAACAAATGTCTGCTTTATATATCTTATGTTGTAAAAACGTTTATGAATGAAGAAAATTAAATAAGAAAAAAAACATAATTTACCAAATTGCAATAGAACTGTTATAAAAAGAAAACCGTTGAGAAACAAATTATTATATTTAAAATAAACAACATATTAATTTTATTTAAAATAATAATAATAATAATATAATATGGACCTCATTTTTATTTACAGTTAATGAAATAAATAGTATCGCCAAACTATATGAAAAACAAATATCAAAATTGCATACAAAACTAATATTAAAATACTAAACATAATAAATAACAATAATGAAATAAGTAATATGAATGAAAAAGGTAATATTTATAGATTAGAATATTAATGCTGTAATATAACCTTTATAGGTGAAACGAAGAAAAAATTAAAAGAAGAATATAAAGAACATTTAAGTGCTTATAAATAACCAAACATATATAAATTAAAATTTGCAAATCATTCTATTATTAATAAGCACTATATTCCAAATATTGAAAATATGAAACCTATAAAAGAAATTAATATTGAGGTAAATTTCTTCAAGTGCAACACAAAATACTTGTTTTACTGTAAATATGTTGTTGTCTATTCATACGGTATCATGATTATATATCATGCAAAAACACGAAAATATTGTTGAGTGTTAACAGCATCAAAATCTGGCTCAGTATACAATGTATAGTTTCGGTATTTGTTTGTAGTGAAATTAAACAAACATTTTTAATTTATATAATATAAAATAAGATAAAATATATCAATGTAGAAAATAATGTTTGACAATATTATTAATTTGGATTAGTATGTTTGATATCGGAGAAATTGTTTAAAGAACTCTATTCATAAATGCAAAGAATGCAATATTAACATCAAATCGTTTTTGAAACTTAATTGTTGAAGTCTGGGAGTATAAACACAATAATATGGAAGATCAGATACCCAGATATTCAAGAGTAACTAATATTGTCTGGAGATTTAGATTATTAGCTCAATATATTCCACACAAATATTTTCAAAATGAATAAATCCCTTTAGAAGATTTTTACTCCATAGACAATGATTAAAAAAAATATATTTATATCCTAATTAATGCATGGTTTTACCATACTTTAGGATACACCTACACGCCTGGCGTTTTCTAGGTCAAACAGCACCAACAGTCTTCCCCGTATAAAATTTACAAAAATGACTTTATCAAAGTTAAGCATTTGTTGTCCAATAAAATCGACTTCATATTGTCTTTATATTGATAAGCTAATGTACAACTCTGTAGGTCCATACAAAAAAATCCTTCATAAGCGCATTAACTGGTTTCTTAGACCGGAATGAAACAACTTGAAAGTCTGATAAACTTCATTAAGCAAATTTAAATAAGTATATTATCGTTTGATTGTAACAATAATGAAAGTATGGTAATTTATTGATTTTCTTACTCCTTGCGATCAATATTGATAAGGAAATTAGGGCTGGCGATGTAGAACAAATTTAGGTAAATGTCAAAATTACTAGAGTTTGGTGGTGAAACCTCAAAAATTACCACAAACAAAATAACTTTGGGTTTTACAATCACGCGTTTTTAAAAAAGAAACAGAGCACTATGTTGCACTACATTGGAATATATAGATACCAATTATTCAGCTAATATAGATTTGGGTATTAAAAAATCAAATACATGATGACAGGCTATCTTATTGTTAAGTAAAATGGTTTCGCATTTGGCATTCGTTCTGCATCGCAGCACGCAGCAAGGAGACAATGTTTATTACTTTCAACTGTTTACCTCGTTGAATAGTAAACGTTATTTTTATCTGAATACTCTGAAGCTATACATTTCTATTATAAATTTTTTTAAATATGCAACTTTTTCAGTTTTTAAAAAATTTTGAGCAATACCCAATAATCTTTATTACTTTTGCTACGTTTTAGGTGGTATTGTTGATCTCCAGATATACTTAGTTTTCCAGTATAGATTACTTGTAGATTCGTTGTAATTATATCCAAGCGCATATAACAAAACTAGTCTAGTTGAAAAAAAATTGGTCAATAGTGTACTTTCAATGAAGGAAGTATATCGTATAGGTTTAAATAGACGTTAAAGCAGTAACCTACTAACGGACACGATTTAAACTGATAAACAGTATTTGATGAAGGTAGTAATTTGAAACAGTAATTGGTGCAGTAAATAATTGAGTGCGTTTAAACCTAACAGGACATCTCGTTTTCCACAAAATGGAATTGCAAATTATGTCACTATTTCATACGAGTTATAATTGATCAATAAAGTAGTATTTATGGAAAAGGGTTATTAGAATATAAATATTGTAGTTTAGATATTTAAACAATAGGTTTTTATTTCGCTCAATTGTATATAACATAATTTACCACAAACTGCAAGAAAATGAATTAATAAATGTAATAGAATTTCACTAATAATATTAATTTTCATGTTTTTGAGGAAGTGATACTACACGTAGATAATGTTAATTAAGTTACTAAATAAATGTTACATGTTATCACTGCACCAGTAAAGTACGTACTGCTAAGTCTTAAAACTAAACAGAATATTATTTCAGACAGATGACTATAGAATTACAGGGTTACCAACAAACAATACTTATTATTTAATGGAAGTTAATAATCGCATCGCATATCCATGCAAAGCTTCTAAATCGTATCCGAGATTTCGAACAATGTTAAATATTCAAATATGAAAAAAAACAATTTCAAAAAAGAATTTAGCTAGCACAGTTAGTCCTTCATTTCCTTTTTATTAAAAAGAATATCTTAGTCAAAGTCATTATTACATTCTGCTAAAATATTGTTAACTATATTCAATTAAACTTAATTCTGCAAACGTTTGCTCAACAAACATCTTTCAACAGAGCTACTGTATAATATATTGTTTTGATGTATTATATATAGTAACAAAACTATATTATAGATTTTATGTAGACATATTAATTTCTTATAAACCTAAATTATGTTTTCTATTTAAAAATAAAAGGATTGAAATGATAGTTTACACTACAGTACTTTCAAATCTATTACTATGCAAAGTGTTTTGAAGTGAAAACATCTATAGGATCTACTAAAAGTTCTAAGCATGTAGCATAAAACCCACAATGTTTGCAGAAGATATTTAGCTACTATTATGTATTCAATTAAGTTATGCTTCGGTTTGTACAACAGTTGTTCTTATTATTTCCCCAAAGCTAAGATTATAGAGCTAAAAGGTTACTATTTAACAATAAGTATCAGTTGTTGTATCAATTTTTATAGTTCTAATTCCATTACATTGATTTGTAAATTTTTCATACATTTTATTTTCATTTTAAAAATAAAATCTCTGTTAGTTACACTGTCAATTTTATATAACGAAGTTTCTTGATTGAATTAAATAAATTATTATGACTAATAATTTAATTTGTATTGACTATACAAAATAATTAGTCAAAATGGTCTTCTAATTTTCTCTTCTACTAGCCAGTTACAAAACTACTATTAAAAAAAAAAATTTCTCTCACGAGAATACCTATCTACCTCTGCAATATTTACAGGTTAATAGGATATTTCTCAGAATATCAACTCGAACTAGTTTCTAACTGAGTGTGGTTTAGGGAAACATACTTACCAGTTAGTCTTAAAATGGCCTATCGATATTCTACCACTTTTTTGTTATCGGTCATTTTTCTTAAGTTCAAGGAATGGTTCGAAAATATTATTGTTCGTTGGTTCTATTTCAGATTTTTATCCACTTCATTATTGTTTGTATTTGATTTACGGCTTATGAGTTACACGAGAACAAATCCTTGTGGTTCGCGGCAAACAGATAATTAAAATTTATGGTACAACAACTACTATTAATTCAATATACTATCATATGGTTGGGTTTTTACCACATAATCATATCCCCCAGAATGTTGCTCCTTATACGACGAATAGGAAGATTGTAGTGTCTTAATTACTGCTTGCTTTTATTCTCTTCCTGGATGAGAATTTCAGATCAACAGCCGTCTTCGTGTTTCCTGTAGTTTGTATATGATATTTCTTGGAGGCAGGAAATTTCTTTTAATGCAAACAATGTATTACAACAATCACCAAAATGCACAGATTCTAAAATAAACGATAAATACCAAGGGGGTGTCATTTTAACTAAACACTTCGTCGCAGCATTTTAACTCAGAGTGTAATAATATCTACGATAATCCAGAGCTTGAAATGATTACGAGTCCATAGATTTAAACCTCGTCACACAATTATGCAGTTTGGGAATATCTAGTTATGAGGAAACTTATATTGAAAATTGTACACTTTGCATTATTAACAGGAATTAAATTTACCTCTTGTTGGAAATAACTTCCCAAAAATTATTTACCAAATTGGTTTATCGTATTTCCAAATTAGATAGTAATTAAACATTATGAATGGAGCATTTGATGTATTAGGTATAATTAGTGTTATAGCTAATGAAAAACCGAAACAAATAATTGCAGAGTGCAGTAGGGGCTGATTAATGATGTCGTACTAATTCCAATTTTAACGAAATAAACGACTTTCCACTGCCAATTTGAATTCATGATTGCAAATAAAACAATTTATACATTTTCAAATCAACACTTCATTAACAAAATAATTTAAACGCATTACAAATTATTTGAGGATTAAAACGGGAACATGTCTATGGAGACAAAATAAATGCCATCTTTACTGACACACATATAAAATTAAAAACATAAATTATGAAATAAAAACATATAAATGTATATATTTTTACATCAATTTTATGATTACGATTTTGGAAATATTTATGAGCTGCTTATGGCCTATCGGTTTTTCTATTTTGATTATATTATAATTACTAATATTACAATGTAAACTCATGTTTAAAAAATTCCCTAAGAAGGGTAAAGGTATAATAGAATTTATATTCTTTTTAAAGTTCTTATATTACATGTGCTATTACTAATTTTAAATATTACTTATTTTAATTACTTAAAATAAAAAGTGAATATATTTGCAATCACATTATCATTCAGGATTATAATAAATTAATGTGTATAATGAATGTTATTATTAAATGTATTACACACACACACACACACACATATATATATATATATATATATATATATATATATATATATATATATATATATATATATATATATATTACATTATAATCAAACTAATATTTTATTAGTTTTTCATATTATTTATTTTCTTTCAAACTAATAGATCAGTTTTAGAAGACCAGTTTGATTAACGAAACAAAAATTATTGAATAGTTTTAAAAATATATATACTGCATTATGTTAGATATTTTATTACATTATTGTTAACTTAATTGTGTACACTAATTAACAGCAATGTGATATTTTGTTTTCTACCTACTTTTATCATTTTCTTGACGGATTTATTTTGGACTCCTTATCACATTTGTATGTATGAAAGTATGACAGTTTAATCGCCAGAAATCTTGAACGAGGAAACCAAACTTGAGTTTCCCAAACTACTTGCAGCTAACCTCAACCCACAGTATATTTTATCATTATCAAATGCTCGACGTTGTGCAGCTGTCAAAAGCAATAAATGTTTAAAAAGACATGACGAGAAACCTTATTTGATGAAAATGATAGAACATTAAGAAGTAGAATGCTATACGGTACCTTATTTATATTTTTTATACAAAAATAGTTTTACATTAGTGTTTTAATATAGAAAAATAAATAAACAAAATGAATAAAAGTGTTTAAAATGTAAGAATATAGTTTGTAAAGTTTCTTTTCGATATTATATTTTTGCAACTGTCACTAGCACCATTCTATTAGTTTTACAATAAGTTTAATCATTGCCACACTGTCAAGAAAATCACTGAAAATTAACGAGGAAAAGAAATCTTTCCCATCTTAAGGTGTTCCAATATTGGTTAGGCAGTATATATGTACGAGAACAAAGGCCAATTATATTTTAGAGCCACAAGCCCTCTTTTTATATTCACGTAATGATTTATAAATTACATAAGTCACATAGACTTAAGGATTTACATTATATAATCCAGCTTTATGAAATCACAGTGCATCATATTTCCATGAATATCCGTCAGTCAGTATAGAGTGTATTTAGTGTTCTATTCACAAGGATTAGGAACTGAACCATTCGCTAATTATTCACCTGTACGGCTTAAAATGACAGAAGTAATGAACCCTCGTCTATTAGCATGTATAGTGAATTATTTCTCTGATTAAATGAAAATTGGAAAATACCATTCATTTAGCCAGATAAATATCACACATTTACTTAATTCGAACGGTTAACAAAATCAATGCTACAAAATGTTTTTACAGATAGTATCTTAAATTGAATATAATAATAATATATTGGTATATATAAACAATTATCAATCTGTCTTTATAACAATAACTTTTGTGAAATATATTTATAGCATTACCATAACAATTTGCTAGCATATAGTAATTAAATAATAACAAACACCAACTGCAATAGAATTTCTTATCAAGCGTTTTATTGACAAAGACATCATCACCACCAGTGGGTTTAACTGCAACAATTTTTCAGTTATACCTACTTTAGTTACCTGGGTATAAATAACTATAAAATATATAATTACTTATAATTTATAATTGAATCTGATTTAGAGCATCATAAATACCTTCCCTTCTCATTATCGTCATACAATACCCATTGTCGCGTTTTGGAGGATCTCTATCTTCCAGAACATTTTCAAGTTTTTGCAGAAAACACACCCTTTAGTTTCAAACTCATATGGGAGTATTTGAAATTTGTAATAAATAAAATGTGTTTAAATAATTCGTGTGCGTTGTGATATAACATATATGTATTTGTTTTAGCGTTATGAGTTGGTTACACCACCAGAAATGTGCACTGATTAACCAAAAGATTCATACGTACATCTTTGTTTGTCTGTTTAGGAAAAACGAAAACTAATCGAAAATAGCATTGCTTCTAAGCTATACATAATAATTTACCATTGTTTTACATTCTGAAATTGAAAATATGGTGAATAAATGTGTATTTCCTACTCTACAGAAGCTAACATAAAAAAATTATAATTATGTAAATTATTTTCTTATAATTTTTTTTTTGTGATTTACTATTGTCAAAATGTGCTATTTGATTTTGCTATTTTTAGGATATTTGAAGGGCTATATATAAATATTCTTAAACCATAAAGAACCATATTTGGTGTAAACAATACACTCTACATACTTAGCTTATTCATTGTACTTGAAGTTTTACTCTAATGCAGCCAATTCATTGTACTTGATGCTTTACTCTAATGGAGTCCATTCATTACTCTGGAGATTTACGAGTATAGTCCAAAGCAACAGACAGTTTCTCTTTGTGAAAATACAGTCGTACCCACACAAGACATTTTTCAGTTTATTTCGGTCATTTATAAGCTGTACTTGAAGATAATATACTGACCAGGTTATTAGGTAGAGGCCATTATCATCACTACATTTTGTTGATATTTATAAGGACTAGATATAATAATGTTTCATAAAGGGCATCAGTCCTTAATATTTTTCCTGTATTAGTTTGTTAATGTTGTGCATTTTATAGTAAGATGGTTTATTATCTACCTTTAGGTGCTTATGATTTAATATTCCTTATGTTATCATATGTATCCTTCCGTTCCTGAGTCATTTTGTAACATCGTTTATTCACTAATACATTATTATCGCGAAACTACGTAATTAAAAATAACGTGACAGTATATATATATATAAAGAACAAAAGTCAAAACACAAATACAAGAATTATATTTGAATTTACAATTCAAAGCTTTTCGTTGGCACACAGTACCAACATCATCAGGAATATTAAACAATTGAATATATTTGAATTGTATAATATTCCTGATGATGTTGGTACTGTTAGCCAACGAAAAGCTTTGAATTGTAAATTCAAATATAATTCTTGTATTTTTATTTTGACTTTTGTTCTTTATTAATACACAAGAAAACATATTGCGATATTTATATATATATATATATATATATATATATATATATAGTCACAAATATTTTTTCTTAAGATGCTGGTAATCTGCTATCGGCAAAAAGCTTTGAACTTTGAATAATATATGTATTAAATTATTCATGTTTTTGAAATATTTTACATGTATTAACTTTATTACACTAAAACATATCACCACATTTAATATATATATATATATATATATATATATATATATATATATATATATATATATAGGGTTTACAGCATAGCTAGCTCATATACAGCTAAATTGATTTGTTTTACACAAAAAACACAATGACAAAAAAGTAAGAAACTTACAAATATTAGAAAAAATATAAGGACTAGTAGAGCACACGTATGCCATATAAAGACTCTCTGGCAATTTTCACCATCACAGTGGAGTAATGTACGAAAGTAAGCTCAGGCTCCCGTTGTATGGCAGCGTTTTTTACGTGAATTCGTCTCGTGCTCAGTGAATGTGTTAGTATGTCAAATAACAACAATTAGAGAAAACTTAGGACCTTCTAAAATCAAATATGACTTTTCGGTACTATGTGTTTATCACTAGTAGCTCAGAGTTCAATGATCGGTTTTATTAGACAATAATTGTTTCAAAAATAACAATGCATTTCATAAATAATAATCTATGTTTATTTTATTAAATATTAAACGAAACAAAAGTTTAATAGCCACTATATATTCATCGCAATATGTCCTAAATTTCCATTCCATATACAATATGATGAGCGGTTTAACAATGAGACAATGGAGACAGATTAGGCGCAAACTGCAATGCATATGGGAAATTAATAACTTCATTGTTGACGTACCACTAAATACACAACTAGGAACATGCGTCACTCGCGGCCAGGATTACCCTACTTCGTATTGGAGATTACCAACTAAAATTGAATTTACAATAATAATATCTCTTCACTTTATTGGATGAACCGTTTTCATCGTGTAAAACTAACGTCGATCAGAAGTTCGGTTAATGTATTAAACTAACCAACACAATTTTATAGAACATTTGTTTAGTTTTATGTGTATTGTTTAAATAACCTTAGTTTCCCCTAAAAGTACTTACTTCTAGGGGATGTTTTTAAGTTGTGTAAGTTTTACACCTTATTTTAAATTTTAAGGCTTAATGTGTCATTTTAAGGTTAGAAAAGACCATTAGGAGCCCCTATTTGGTACGACATTTATATTTTTTTATAATACCTTTCAGTTTCAAACAATCAGAACCAAATGTCTATATTTGTTTTGAACAAAACCCCTATAGAATGTGAATATTCTCACACATAGTGATAAGACAATAATATTTATATGTACTATAAGATATATATCTTACTGATGTTGGAAATGTGATGTATTTATAGGTTTTTTATACATATACATAAAAAATAATTTCAGAAAGTCAAAGTTATAAAGTTACAGTTTCACCGGTCGTCACGCTATAGACAACAAGATTCACGACTTTACATTTATGTAGGCTTTATGTTGGGGAAAACTAATTAAAATAAATTACAGTGCTAAAAGAATATTGAAATTATAAGATAATAATGTAACTGATTCATGGAAGGAAATCAATAAAACCATTTCATATTAACTACCATTCAATATGATTTATACACAAGAATGGAATATTTCATATACGAATAAATTCTCCAAAAAGTCTGATTAGAAGTTTGCAACTATATATACTATTTTCCAGTTAAAAAAAAATTACATATTTTTCTCATCCCATAGCTTTATTTTTTTAGTTATAAACTTATAATTAATATAGGCTATATAATAACTGATAGTTAAGTTATTTTAGTAATATCTTAAAGGTGTTTTCCTCTTGTGGGAAATTATAGTGCTAACGGGTAGATTTGACGTTACAATAACCAATTAACTACTAGCGCTAGCACATTACGAACTAAGGTTACAGTAGCATTAACCAGCCTTTTCTATATACGCCAGATGTAACCGTAATTCACCGAAGGTATCATCTTCTTTTAGTTTTAAGTTTTATTTACTTTTGTCAAATTAAATTCTCCCTTCTGTCAAATGAAAAAAAACGGTCGGTACCGCGTTTACAAGGGATTTTAATCGATTGTTTCTTAAATTAACCACACAGGTACCACATGAAACACCAGTCGTAAAAACAATATATACTTCTCAGTATTTTTGCGAGATATTTGAAGAATTGTGTAATCATCATCATAATAATACATCATTATAATAATACATCATTATAATACATCATTTTAATACATCATTATAATAATGATGTATTTTTAATTTTTACCTCTTAATTATTTGTACGCGTGTATAGTTAATTAAATCTAGCGTTTCCCGCTTGTCCCAATTATAACACTGGTAGGAATAATACAAAAAGAGTAAATTAAAAAGTTAATGGAGTCGTTGCTGTACTATTCCTGATATAAATCTTCAGGGCCAACATTTATTTACTGGGAATTAAAATGTGTGTACAAATTTCTTGTACTACACTTACGGTTATTTGGTCCTATGTAACAACGCACTACAAGAAAAACGTTTTGTGTAAACGTGTCTCAAATCTCTAGAACGTGTGCTTTAAAATACACCCAAATTACTGCTGTATTTATTAGAGCTTTTCTGCTAGTTTCAGTAATTCATTTTTCTTATTAAACCGAAAAACGCTTCTATTGTAAACAAAAAAATAATAATAATATATCACAAAAATATCAACAGGAATCTATGAATGTTTAATTGGTAGTAAAACGTGTAAACTTCATAATAAATTGGACTGTTCTCATTTTATTGCTGAAATTAATTACAAAGTGTTAACTACAAACAAAGCTATTAAGTTTTATCCAAGACCATCTTCATAAAATTATATAACTGTCTTTACTGTAATAAATGCAATTAATATCGATCTATCTACATTTTAGAAAATGCAGTTTAATTTAATGCAAGGAACACACATTAATCTTACTAAAAGCATTGGTAAGAGTTATTTGTTGAAGAAGGTGTAGTTTCTTAATGATTCAATGTACTTTTGTACATTATACAAAGTTGTAAACTCGTAAGCAGAATTCCGTCTTATATTAGTGGAATATTAGTGTATTCCAATGTGGGATAGGAAAAAGTGCAAACCAATTTCAATTTGATTTCAAGTCAAGGTGGAGCTTAGAAATATTCTGAGGAAAAATCATTCTCAAATTAGGCTATACAAAAAATGTTTCACCAAATACATTATGTGATATACGAACTTAAATTTACAGTTACTAAATTAACTGAAGTCTGTATGTTTTGACAGAATAAACGTTTGGAGGTTATATCAAATTCATATTAAATACGATTCTAATTTATAATTTCATTAGATAAATTATGTGTGTGGGTATTTATGGTAATAGTGTATTATTAATGGATAAAAATATTCATAACTTTATGCCATTGAGATTTAATGATGGAATAAAGTTACTAATGTTTATAAATACTATTGGAAAAAATATTATTTTCTTAACTTACGAATTCTATCAAAGGCAGAAGTTATTTATTAAAATGATTTTACTTTCATAATTCCATGCATATTTGGTTTTTTATGAAACACTATTTGTCATATAGACCCTGAGGATATTGAAAATAATTCTTAATTTTACATTTATCTTCTTTTGCGAATATTTTTACTGGGAATTTTTATTCTGAATTTTACAGGATTGTTTAATGTACACATAAAATCTTAGTCAACTGAAACACTCTCAATAAGATATGCCAAAAAATTCATGTCGAGAGAGAGGGAATGTATTTTTAATTTCAATTTAAAGAAAGAATTTTTTTAGGCCTGAACTGGAAGCAATGGAAAACGTAAATATTAAAACCCTCAACAGTGTTCAACATTAATGCTTTCACCAACAAGTACTATTGTATGAACGAAAATTGACTATCATTTAGATGGCTTACGCACTTCTAAGAGAGTTTTTTTGTACTGCTTCGAGGTTTGTTCAGGCACATTTTCAAACCAAGTATAAATAACTTCAAATAAATGAGAAAAGTTATTCAAAATAGGACTGTGTTTCATATACGAAACAGTTCTGTATTTGAGATTCTCAAACTTTATCCATAAGATATTGTGTACTATTACTTATACTGCTTCATGGAAATATAAACAGTGAAAGAGTGTTATAAATGAAGTTTTGTGAAAAAAGGTAGAGACTCTAATTCATAACGTAGAATCCTTGGAACTATAGGTCCAAATTTAAAAACGTGGGAATCTATTGAACATTAAAATTTAAAAAAAACTTTGTATTGGTGAGACGAATGAAAATAAACAAAAACCTGATCTTGAACATAAAAAGTGAATGTTAGGATCTTTAGGAAACATAAGAAGGATAGGAAAATGCCATATAATTCTAAATACTGGGGAAAAAAGAAAGTAGAAAGAGATGAAGTAGGTAAAGAAAACCTAGGTGGCTGAAAAATTCATCAATTATAACTAACTGTGATTACTGTAACCTATTATATTAATCTTTGATAATTGTCAACTTACGTCAACTCTCAAAGTTAAATTGATTGGGTTTGTACCCGTGCAGAACCTTAGTCCTAGTATAAGGTTCAGCTCATATGTAAGCCCAAAAGATAGTGGGCAACATACAACTGGGAACATGCAAGAGTTTTCATCTTATTATTTAGGTAGATTTATTTCAAATAAAAGTGCGTTAATGCTTGCGTTTAATTTAACTTTAAATTTATTTATTTGTTTGGTAAATTAAATAATATACAAACTGTCTTATTTCTGTGCAATTGTGGATAAGTGAGATGTGTTACATTTAACACTAACTCTGCTTCGAATAGTATTTTTAAGAAGAAAGGCCTCCAATTCTCCCAAATTACGTCAATGGTGTATTCATAAATTTCTGAAATAACATGGGAGACATCAACAATTGCAACTTTGTCTGTCATCAGGGAGACGTGAGTAACAAACCGGATCCGCAAGATATAGTATAAGGGCTTTTTACCGGCCCTGTTCATTTACTATGTTAACAGCCAGTTATTGAACTTGAGATGTATTCATAGTAAACACATTATCACATGATGCCTCAGTTATTAAGCTTACTGTACTCAGTGGTTTGGTGCTTAAATGGGTCAATTTCTACTCAATCTTATTTTGAATATTTTGTGTAACAATAGTGGTTTATAATTATATTTAATCAACTTAGGGTATGTTAATATAAATCCATAAAACTATATGTGAATTACACATGCTTTCTAGTTGTAAAGAGATTAAAATTTTTTAATAATTCCAGTTATATTCTTAATCAATAAACACTTCATGTAAATTATCGATAGTGTAGGTTCATTCTAATTTAGGACTAAAACATAAATAGGTCATTTCGCTTGTACATATGGACCTGATACAGAATAAAAATGACTTCTAATCTCCTCGATCTGATCTATTTAATCTGGGAGTGACGGTTTTACCACATTTTTTACTACTTGTATTCGATTTTCCAGAAAGGAGTGCAGTGTAGTAAACAGGTATTCAGTTCTCATAGCGAATAAATCCTCCGCCTTGTCAATATATGTCTTGGAATTTTCATCTCGTCTGAAGTGCGCTCTGACATCTGACATGATGGGTTTTCTAATGGTGTGGATGATTTATTATATTCAGGAAGCAACAAATTCTAGGTGTTTCACACTACATATCACATGGATATTATAATCGCAAACAGCTCAAGTACGTTTGCGTCTATAATGTTAAATAATTATTAAAAGATTAAGGTTCTTTATTTTTAAATTTACTTATAAAATATATTTACCTATACAATATATGCGTTTTACACTTATACTGAAAACTGTACTAATTTTACTTTGTTGTCATTAATTTTAGCAGTTCCTCAGGACATTTGTTTCACGACAATGCCCCATTATTTCAAGATAACTAAAGTAATTTTTATTTCATTAAAAAAATATTTAGACTCAAATTCTTACGGAAATAGAGTTTTACCCCTAAAATAAAATATAAATCCCTCGATTCGATAATAAAAATAATATTCAATTGAAGAACTAAATATTTTTCTTGTTCGTTATTATTTCTAGAAGTAAAAATGTTATATGAAATGTACATTTTAAATAAATATTTTATAATGAATAAGGTATAATGTGATATATTTTACTAAAATATTTTAAGTTTGAAAATAAATTCCTACTGCAACAACAAATTCTAAATTTAAACGTTTGTTTAAAAATATTACCCCTACTACATTTTAAAATATTTAAAGTGGAGGCATCGTTTCAGCTTGTTTTTCATAATTATCATCTGTGGGAAGAAGTTCAAGTTATATTTTACATTATTATCCGCTCTCTTGCATTTTTCAAGCTAGAAAGTCTTGTATCTGGCTTTGTCATAAAACAACTTTCTGTAAGGAGTTATTTTAGTGAATCGACACCTGAAAACGTGTGCTTTTCAAGGATAAAGCAATTAATGTCTATGAATATTTATTTAGAATAATTTATTGAATAATTTATAAAGTTTTTCTTGTACGTTTCTTATAACAAAGATGCCATAAACCATCAGGAAAATATGCAGATGACCCTTACTCGACCAATCATGTAACTCTGAGTAACTAGGGATATAATATCTTTTATTAGAGTCGCTATATAAAAAAAAATATACTTTGTGAAATTCCTGGGACTTTAACTAATTAGGTTTATGCACTTTGGTTTGTGGGTCACTCAAAACTAAATGTGACCATCAATTCAAGATTAGTATTTCTACTCAACCTCTTACTACATCAAAATATTATTTATTCATTTTTGTATTTGATAACATATTGCAGATTATGAAATACGAACACATGCATAATATATTGAATAAATGATAAAACGTTTGAATATAAAGTCAAGATTATTTTATTTGTGCAACGTTTTAGCAACTAGTTTTTTAATCCTTATCAAGCCTTCCGTGCTATGAAAAACAAAGTCTTCATAATTAGAGTTCAAATGAGTAATGTGAGAAGGGAGAACTTTAAACACCTACACTTCTTAAAAAATTTCTTTGAAGGATATTTCAACCAGAGTTTTCGTAGCACAACAGACTTGTAAAAAGCAACAAGCTAGTTGCCGAAACATAGCACTAATTAAATATATTACCTCTCTATATTTAACGGTTTTATCAGTTATTCAATATTTATTTCGAGTACTCAAATAAACATAAATTATATAGTCAATAATTCAAGAAATAATTTATATGTTAGTTTCAATAGTCTTTAGGTTTAAAAAAAACATAAATGTGAGTTTATCGGCAAAATTTCTGATAACATGGAAATTACACAGGCAGGGTTCGGTTTTGTTGCTCTAATTAGTTTTAACACTAATAATACATAAGTATTTTTTTTGTAACTGTACATTTTTAGAGCTTTCAAAAATTACTAATGGTTTAAAAAATACTTAAATGTGAGTTTACGGGCAAAATTTCTGATAACATGGAAAACACAGGCAGGGTTCGGTTTTGTTGCTCTAATTAATTTTAACACTAATAATACTACATTTATAGAGCTTTCAAAAATTAATAATAAAAGTCCATTTGTTACGGTTTTTTCATCAACAAATATTAGTAATATATTTTAGAATATATTGTATTAATTATAGATTATCGTGTCTATGATTACAAATAGCATAGACTCACTGACACTTTATTTAAAGGCAATTGTAGAGACCTACTAGGAGAAAACTATTTCAACCGCACTAGACGATCATAGTAACCGGCTGAAGCAACCCAAACACTAACTACAAAATAGTCACTCTCCAGGACAATAGAAAAAAAATCTCAAAAAAATATGAAATTTTACAAGATTATCTTAACGCTGAATAAATAATGTTGTATGTAAAAATCCTGAACAATACCACGAAACTTAACCACATTAGCGACAACATTTTTTAAACGGCACCTTGCAGCTAAATTGAGATTCTGCCTGCCAGTACAGTTAATATGACGGTTGAAAGCCTTTAAAATATTTGATCTCAGAATGTATTTAAAAGTTATTTTATCAAGCGCATGAGAGTAGTGACATAATTTTAAACATCGTTTAACGTTACATGACTCTATGTTACCTGCAATCTACTTATTTCAAAATTGATTCCCAAGTCACGACGTTTATAGTTAAAAAGAGGTAAAAAGCCTGTTTTCCAATATTATTAACGTTTTTGTTTGATATTAGACTCTGCCATTTCCCATTAAATATTATTTGCTGATCAAAGGGGATGGATTTAATAACAAGGGAAAAGGTAAAAGAAAGGCCTACCTTTGCTCCGACAACATGAATACACAGTCTGTTCCATATTTTATAAAGTAGATCTTTCAGTCCACTGCCAACATTGAATATAGAGAGACAAAAATATTCCGTTCAAAAGAGACTCCTTCTTAATTTTGCTACTATACATAAAGATATATAACAATTCATGAATATATTTTATTTAAAAGTTATTGAACAGTATTTTTATTTAACCATGCGATGTACAGTTGCACTATTTAAATTTTTTAAATGAAGTGTATTCCTTATGATTGTTACAGTGTTACATGTTTATGAAACTGTTTGCACATTGAAAGGTTTCCATATGCAGAGGAAACGGTTAAAAAATGATAAACTATTATCTTTTTTAATGGTTTTTAATGTAAAAAACAAACATATTTTAGAGTTTGTAATCTTTGTTTTTTTCCTAAACATTTTTATTCTAACATCTTTACGAAATTAACTACCATTCCTACGTAATTTTTGTTTACATTTATGTCCAAATAGGTGCATTAACAGTATTTCAAAATTTCAAATTAAAACTCGTACCTTATCTTGTGCACCAACGATACCACTTTATTTTGGCAAGTTGCAAGATACCTAATGCCATTTTTATGAGATAATTCCTTTTAACTATTTGAACCTGCGTGATAATTTTATACAATTTAGACAAATGTTGCAAACAAGACTGAAATTATAGGTTTTAATGAATAAGGACTGCCTTTTTTATTGTTACCTTATTCTTTATTATAACCAAAAGGCTGGATAAAAAGTTGCTTAAGATAGAGCTTTTCTTTTTATGTGATTTCTTGTAATAAATTGATTGATGTTATGAATTATGTTGTGGGATAGCTGTGTTACAAAGTAGGTTATATTACTTAATTTTTATTTTAAATAAATTGAATATGTTACTATTCAATAAATTCTATCAGTTCATAGTTAAATAATCGTTAATAGTTTATATTTTAACTATACAATAATTATTTATAATGTAATAATAAACATATGTCCATTCCAAAAAAAGGTAATACAAACTTCCTTACGCCATTTGACACTTTTAAGAACTTTTTTCAAATAACTATTTTAAATAAATCTTGTATTCAGAAAACATTTCAGTATCTTATACATTTCCCCCTAGCTACATGCTAGCTGTATTAAAGCGCTTTGAACTTCTGCTAAGTACATTCTTGAAAGAAATTAACCTCTTATGTAGCCCAGCCACTTACTGTCATATGTAAACATTCTAATTAGATGTTGTGCGAATGATTTATTGAAATATTCTACCGATAAACCAAATGTAATACGAGCCCAAAAATCACAGGGACTAAAAAGCTTTAAAAGAAAAGACCTAACCCAAGACAGAGTAGGAAGTCGTGGAGGGTAGTGACTGAGTTAGTACTTCCTAGATGCTTGCTCCTGATTGGCAAACTAATTTAATCAAACTAACTAAACTTGGATGTACTTATACAAGGGTATAAGACTAATACTGATATAGAATTACTTTGATGAAAATTTATATTTAACCCATATTCTGATATTTTACTTCTATTTTTACGTGTATTTTATTTTAAAACTTCAGTCCATAAAATAGGATATCAAAATACATTATCATATCTGTAGCTTTTTCTTAGCACTAACATGTTTTCTTCTATGCTATACATTTTGAAATTTATTGTATATAATAGCATAAATAGATTAAAAAATATCATTTTATCAACAAATTCAATTGTTCTTTGGAACAGTGGTATTTCAATGTATTTTGTATATAACACAACCTGTATAGTTGGAGAAAGGTTTATTTTACCAAAACGTGGCATTATTCATAATTTCATGCTTTAATATTCTCACATACTAATTAATTTTGTTCGAGTTGCTTTATTTTAATTTGAAAAATAAATAAAAAGCCTAATAAATTCACGCCTACATAAGTATTGATTGATATCAAAAGTTTGAAATACAAAACAATTGATTCAAGGCTTTAAAGAAAATAACCTATATTATTGTGATATTTGTGATTTTGTATAGAAGCAGTCACAGATGCTTATTTTAAAACGTTTGCCTCTACGGCCGTCTACAGCTGAGACCCAACAAAATTAAGTTTGGGTAGCGTTCTTTTGAAGAAAAGAAACACATTTATTGTACTCTACTAGCACAATATTAGCAGAATATGTCTATGAATTTCTCCTGAAAACGACAAATTTGTATTAAAATATCAATCAATAACCCATTTTCTATAAAAAAAACATAACTACCTTGGTAGATGATAACAGATGCTGCAAAATATACGTTATTATAGAAGTAAAGATATCATTAATATTTAAAGAAGAATAAGATATTCAATAATTGAAATCATTAACCTAAGGATAAAATTGAACATTAAATATATAAAGTTATAACTCTATTTATCTGTTTATTACTTATACTTTCAAAACAAAAATTCATTTTTTGTTTGTTTGTGAATCGTTAACATTTATTTAATATCATAAATTTTTTAAAATAATTTTGTTAAAAAAAACTATTTCCTTCTAAAATGCCTCTTTACCTTTTTTCCTAAACACTTGTAGCTTAAAGATATTTTTTTATTGGATCTAATGATAAAACAGTTTGAATTGTATTTGTAATATCCCGTTAAAATACTACAACTTTATTCGTAATAACTAGTAGTGTCATAATAATGTACTATTTCAGTCTTATAATGATATATAATAATATATTAATGATGATGATTATAATGAAATATAATTATTTTATACTATTATGTTATTTTATATAACATTATATTACAGTTATTGAATAGAAATAAATCATACTTATTTATATAATTTTATCCTTTTCTATTGAGTCTTATATGAATGAATGGACCATAAGTATGATATTTAAAGATGGTGTGATACAATAAAGTTGTGACATAAACAACAGAACATAATACACACATACACACACACACACACACACATATATATATATATATATATATATATATATATATATACACACACACACACTAAGTCGAACCTCTATATAACGAGCCTCCAGATAACGAAATCCTCTATATAAAGAATTTTTACCTTGTCTAATGACATTTTAGAGGTTATACTGCTTATTTACCTCTATGTAACGAATTTCGGACCTCTCAATAACGAAGACTTTTCTTCACTTCAACCTAAGAATTGTTGTGTTGTATAAGCAGCTCACAATGTCATTTCCAGGAAAAGGTTTATTTTCAGCAGGAAGATCAACAAAACCAAGAATGGTAGGCGAAACACATATCGGCAATTGACTGTATGTTATAGTTCGGTTCAGTTAATAATGCAGTGACAAATCGGTTAGGAATTCTAAGAACTCAGAATTTTTAGATAGGCCTACTGTACAGGCTCTACAATCTCATCCTCCCACCATTTTATTTTATCACTCATTTCTATGTTGCTAGCTCAGATACTGAGTTTTATTCGTACCGTGAGTCTGTCGTTCTGTGAAAAAATGACAAAAAGAAAGTGTTTAATTGTAGCAGAAAAAGTGAGTGTTTTACGAGAGGTTGATGACGGTGTAAAAAAGTTGGATGTTGCGAAAAAATTCGGTATACCTCAGAGTTCGCTATCCACTATTCTAAAAAACCAGGATCAAATTCTAAAAAAAAGTGATTCTTATGATTTGCAAAGAAAGAAAATGAAACTTTGTACATTCGACAATATCAATAACGCGATAATTAAATGGGTTACGGTAATGCGGGAAATTCTTCCATTGTCAAGATATCTTATTAAAGAAAAGGCTTTGGAATTTGCAGTATCATTAGGACACCGTGGTTTTGACGCAAGTAACGGTTGGATCTATTACTAATTAAAGTCTTTTGAAGTGAAAGCTTCTTTAGGCTTTTCTAGAAGTTCTTGGTGATAGTTCTAAAAGTACTATCATATGGTTGAGTTTTTAACCGCGTAATTAAATCCCCCAGAATGTTGCGCCTTATACGACAAATAGGAAGGTTGTAATATCCTAATGTTCGCTTTTATTCTCTTCCTGGATGAGAATTTCAGATATTAAATCATTTTACGCATCAAAAGCCGTTTTCGGGTCATTTTAACTAAACACTTCGTCGCAGGGTTTCAACTCAGAGTGCAATAATATCTACGATAATTCAGAGCTTGAGATGATTACGAGTCCATAGAGTAAAGCCGCATCACACTAGTATTTAGTTTGGTAATATCTAGTTAGACTGAAATTTATATTGAAAATTGTATACTTTGCATTATCAACAGGAATTAAATTTACCTCTTGTTGCAATTAACTTCCCAAAAATTATTTACCAAATTGGTTTATCATATTTCCAAATTAGATAGTAATTAAACTTTATGAAAGGAGCATTTAATGTATTAGGTATAATTAGTGTTATAACTAATTGAAAACAGAAATGAATAATTGCAGAGTGCAGTAGGGGCTGATTAATGATGTCGTGCTAATTCCAATTTTAACGAAATAAATGACGTTCCACTGCCAATTTGAATTCATGATTGCAAATAAAACAATTTATGCATGTTCAAATCAACACTTCATTAACAAAGTAATTTGAACGCATTAATACATTATTTGAAGATTTAAACCAGATTTTGTCTATACAGAAAAAATAAATGCCATTTTTACTGACACATATATAAAATTAATAACATAAATTATGAAAACGAAATAAAACAATTTTTATATTTCTAAATCAGTCGAATGATTACGATTTAGGAAATAATTTATGAGCTGCTTTTGGCCTACCGGTGTTTCTATTTTGATTATATTATAATTACTATATTATAATACAAGATTAAAAAATTCCCTAAGAAGGTTATTGGAATTTGTTTTTTTTTTCATAGTTCTAATATTACCTGTGTTAATACTAATTTTATTATTAATGGATTTGTTAATTTATTACATTCTGATCACGTTTTCTTTCAAACTAATAGATCGGTTCTAGAAGACCTGTTTCATTACCGAAACAAAAATTAATAAATAGTTTAAAAATGTATCTCCGTATTATGTTAGATATTGTATTACAATTCTCTTACCCTAATTATGTACACTTATTTTTAGTAATGTGATATTTGGTTTTGTACCTAATTTCTATCTTTTCCTTGATTTATTTCTTTTGGGCGTGATTTGGATACTTGAAAGTATGACAGTTTAATAGCTGTAATTTATAGTACGTTCTCAGGGACGAATTATCTTTCTATCTTCATTGTAAAACCTAAATGTTTGGAATAAAAGGCGAAATTATTGAAAGAAAAATGATTTTCAGAAAACGCAAATTTGGCTGTTGACAACACTACGTCTCCCTTAAAAGGCGAGAAACTTTAAATGAGAAACCAAACTTGAATGTTCCCAACGTACTTGTAGGTAACCTCAACCCACAGTATTTTCATTATCAAGTGATCGAGGTTCCGTGCTGCTGTCAAAAGCAATAAATGTTTGAAAAGAGATTACGAGACCCCTTATTTGATAAAAGTGACAAAACATTAAACAGTAAAATGCTATACGGTACCTTATTTAATATTTTTTAACAAAAATAGTTTTTCATTAGTGTTTTTTGAAGAAAAATAAATAAACATACTGAACAAAAATTGTTTAAAATGTAAGAATATAGCATGTAAGAATAGAATAAAATGTACGTGCTCAAAGAACAATAATTATATGTTAAATGCAATACCCCCTTATGATATTCACGTAAAGATTTTATTGAGATTTCAAACACTGGTTTCAAAATATATTTACTTTTAACAGTCCAGTGGTGTCACCGATTATAAACGTGAGAGGTGGCGCGCAAGGAGTTTTCTTTCAGGTCCACAAAAAATAGCCACCGCAGCAAATTAAGAACATTTAATGGTTCTACATTTAACATGTAAGCATAAAATAATTCTCTTTCCTTAATTAACACAAACAAAACCACTAAGCAAACTGTCGCAAACCTAGCTTGAGATGGTACAGCTTGTAAGTCCCAAAGTGTATCTTCCCGGCACTTTGGTATAAAATGACTTCTAAATTTTGCAATAGGCTTATACCAAAACCGTAGTCACCATCAATATCGATCTCTATATTTTATCTAATGTAAGCAGTCTCATAAATGAGCCGGTTGGACTATAAACATCACTCTCCTCTCCTTATATTCTAAAACGTAGCCTACTTATTCGTTCTTCATCTTTTAGATCCATGTTAAAATAAATATGCACTAAAACATTTTTAACATTTACACAAATTAAATCAATACGTAATTTACAACCATATCACTATTTACGTAAAAAACTAGATTTTAGAAAATACGAAATTCGATTGCATATGGCGGCTAACGGATATTTACTACGAGATATTAATAACACAAGAAGCAACACGGGGACGAATTCACCTTGCTGTTTTACAAATCACTGTCCAACACTAAATAACAACTTGTAAAATGAGTGAAATGTTATTATATCTAGAGAGAGTCTCATTAATTATACGGCGTTTGGTGAAAGGCGATCGGGTGCTAATAGAATTATTCAAAAATTTTTTAGAGAAATTCCGCTCTACAACTTCTGACGGGGTAGGTAATATATATATATATATATATATATATATATATATATATATATGTGTGTGTGTGTGTGTGTGTGTGTGTGTATGTGTGTTTGTGTGTGTGTGTGTGTGTATGTGTGTGTTGTATGTGTGTGTGTGTGTGTGTATGTATGTGTGTGTGTGTGTGTGTGTGTGTGTGTGTGTGTGTGTGTGTGTGTGTACGTGTGTGTGTGTGTTTGTGTGTGTGTGTGTGTGTGTGTGTGTGTGTTTGTGTGTGTGTGTGTGTGTGTGTGTGTGTGTGTGTGTGTGTGTGTGTGTGTGTGTGTGTGTGTGTGTGTGTGTGTGATAAAAATATTCATAACTTTATGCCATTGAAATTTAATGATGGAATATAGTTACTAATGTTTATAAATACTATTGGAAAAAAATATTATTTTCATAACTTACGAATTCTAACAAAGGCAGAAGTTATTGATTAAAATGATTTTACTTTCATAATTCCATGCATATTTGGTTTCTTATGAAACACTATTTATCATACAGACCCTGAGGCTATTGAAAATAGTTCTTAATTTTACATTTATCTTCTTTTGCGAATATTTTTACTGGGAACTTTTTTTCTGAATTTTACAGGATTGTTTAATGTACACATAAAATCTTAGTCAACTGAAACACTCTCAATAAAATATGCCAAAAAATTCATGTCGAGAGAGAAGGAATGTATTGTTCATTTCGATTTGAAGAAAGACGTTTTTAGACCTGAACTGGAAGCAATGGAAAACGTTAATATTAAAACCCTCAACAGTGTTCAACATTAATGCTTTCACCAAAAAATACTATTGTATAAACGAAAAATGACTATCATTTAGATGGCTTACGCACTTCTAAGAGAGTTTTTTTGTACCAAGTATAAAGAACTTCAAATAAATGAGGAAAGTTATTCAAAATAGGACTGTGTTTAATATACGAAACAGTTCTGTATTTGAGATTCTCAAACTTTATCCATAAGATATTGTGTACTATTACTTATACTGCTTCATGGAAATATAAACAGTGAAAGAGGGTTATAAATGAAGTTTTGTGAAAAAAGGTAGAGACTCTAATTCATAACGTAGAATCCTTGGAACTATAGGTCCAAATTTAAAAACGTGGGAATCTATTGAACATTAAAATTTAAAAAAACGTTGTATTGGTGAGACGAATGAAAATAAACAAAAACGTGATCTTGAATATAAAAAGTGAATGTTAGGACCTTTGGGAAACATAAGAAGGATGGGAAAATACCATATAATTCTAAATACTGGGAAAAAAAGAAAGTAGAAAGAGATGAAGTAGGTAAAGAAAACCTAGGTGGCTGAAAAACTCATCTATTATAACTAACTGTGATTACTGTAACCTATTATAATAATCTTTGATAATTGTCAACATACGTCAACTCTCAAAGTTAAACTGATTGGGTTTGTACCCGTGCAGAACCTTAGTCCTAGTATAAGGTTCAGCTCATATGTAAGCCCAAAAGATAGTGGATTGGAGTCCGATTGCACTAATTTTACTGAACCAATCAGATGGGGGTAAGTACGATAAACCAGTCCGATTGGTAGTATCTACTGGCCCAGGGTAGTTCTGAAAAACCGGTAGAAATTAAATGTATCAACGATCGATTTGGCATCACCTCAACCCCAGACAGACCGCTCATAAGTCCAGGCCTTACGATATGGCTTTTTCATTACAGACCGGTACCACGGGCCGTCTTATAAAGCCCTCTTTTCTTGCCTGCGCTAGTAGCCTCGGTGGGAGTCACTTGTTTGAAGTAGTATAAATGTAGGCATGTTTTTATATGCCGAACGGTTAGTTCTCCGCAACATATGCATCTAACTGTGAGTTTTCTTACGAAGGAATACAAGCCGTTAACCTAGGTTCCTTTATCTACATACTTCAATTAACATCAACTTTCTATTTTTTCAAACAATTTTTATACTACTTTGACAAACTGGCAACATACAACTGGGAACATGCAAGAGTGTTCATCTTATTATTTAGATAGATTTATTTCAAATACAAGTGCTTTAATGCTTGCGTTTAATTTATGTTTAAATTTATTTATTCGTTTGGTAAATTAAATAATATATAAACTGACTTATTTCTGTGTAGATGTTTTACATTCAACACTAACGCTGCTTCGAATAGTATTTTTAAGAAGAAAGGCCTCCATTTCTCCCAAATTACGTCATACGTCATTATAAATCCATAAAACTATATGTGGATTACACATGCTTTCTAGTTGTAAAGAGATTAAAATTTTTTAATAATTCCAGTTATATTCCTAATCAATAAACACTTCATGTAAATTATCGATAGTGTAGGTTCATTCTAATTTAGGACTAAAACATAAATAGGTCATTTCGCTTGTACATATGGACCTGATACAGAATAAAAACGACTTCTAATCTTCTCGATCTGATCTATTTAATCTGGGAGTGACGGTTTTACCACATTTTTTACTACTTGTATTCGATTTTCCAGATAGGAGTGGTGCAATGTAGTAAACAGGTATTCATTTCTCATTGCGAATAAATGCTCCGCCTTGTCAATATATGTCTTGGAATTTTCATCTCGTTTGAAGTGCGCTCTGACATCTGACATGATGGGTTTTCTAATGGTGTGGATGATTTATTACATCCAGGAAGCAACAAATTCTAGGTGTTTCACACTACATATCACATGGATATTATAATCGCAAACAGCTCAAGTACGTTTGCGTCTATAATGTTAAATATATAAAATAAACGATTAAGGTTCTTTATTTTTAAATTTACTTATAAAATATATTTACCTATACAATATATGCGTTTTACACTTATACTGAAAACTGTACTAATTTTACTTTGTTGTCATTAATTTTAGCAGTTCCTCAGGACATTTGTTTCACGACAATGCCCCATGATTTCAAGATAACTAAAGTAATTTTTATTTCATTAAAAAAATATTTAGACTCAAATTCTTATGGAAATAGAGTTTTACCCCTAAAATAAAATAGAAATCCCTTGATAATAAAAATAATATTCAATCGAAGAACTAAATATTTTTCTTGTTCGTTATTATTTCTAGAAGTAAAAATGTTATATGAAATGTACATTTTAAATAAATATTTTCTAATGAATAAGGTATAATGTGATATATTTTACTAAAATATTTTAAGTTTGAAAATAAATTCCTACTGCAACAACAAATTCTAAATTTAAACTTTTATTTAAAAATATTACCCCTACTACATTTTAAAAATATTTAAAGTGGAGGCATCGTTTCAGCTTGTTTTTCATAATTATCATCTGTGGGAAGAAGTTCAAGTTATATTTTACATTATTATCAGCTCTCTTGCATTTTTCAAGCTAGAAAGTCGTGTATCTGGCTTCGTCAGAAAACAACTTTCTATAAGGAGTTATTTTAGTGAATCAACACCTGAAAACGTGTGTTTTTCAAGGATAAAGCACTTAATGTCTATGAATATTTATTTAGAATAATTTATTGAATAATTTATAAAGTTTTTCTTGTACGTTTCCTATAACAAAGATGCCATAAACCATCAGGAAAATATGCAGATGACCCTTACTCGACCAATCATGTAACTCTGAGTAACTAGGGATATAATATCTTTAATTAGGATTGCTAAATAAAAATAATGTACTTTGTGAAATTCCTGGGACTTTAAATTAATTAGGTTTATGCACTTTGGTTTGTGGGTCACTCAAAACTAAATGTGAACATCAAATCAAGATTAGTATTTCTACTCAAACTTTTACTACATCAAAATATTATTTATTCATTTTTGTATTTCATAACATATTGCATATTATGAAATACGAACACATGCATCAAATATTGAATAAATGATAAAACATTTGAATATCAAGTCAAGATTATTTAATTTGTGCAACGTTTTGGCAACTAGTTTGTAATTATTATCAAGCCTTCCGTGTTATGAAACAAAGTCTTCATAATTAGAGTTCAAATGAGTAATGTGAGAAGGGAGAACTTTAAACACCTACACTTCCTACAAAATTTCTTTGAAGGATATTTCAACCAGAGTTTTCGTAGCACAACATACTTGTAAGAAGCAACAAGCTAGCTGCCGAAACATAGCACGAATTAAACATATTACCTCACTATATATTTAACGGTTTTATCAGTTATTCAATATTTATTTCGAGTACTCCAATAAACATGAATTATATAGTCAATAATTCAAGAAATAATTTATTAGTTATGTTAGTTTCAATAGTCTTTGGGTTTTAAAAAAGCTTAGATGTGAGTTTACGGGCAAAATGTCAGATAACATGGAAAACACAGGCAGGGTTCGGTTTTGTTGCTCTAATTAATTTTAACACTAGTAATACAAAAGTATTTTTTTGTAACTGTAAGAGCTTTCAAAAATTACTAATAAAAGTCCATTTGTTACAGTTTTTCCATCAACAAATATTAGTAATATATTTTAGAATATATAGTATTAAATATAGACTATCGTGTCTATGATTACAAATAGCATAGACTCACTGACACTTTATTTAAAGGCAATTGTAGAGACTATTTCGACTGCACTAGACGATCATAGTAAACGGCTAAAGCAACCCAAACACCCCTAGCTACAAAATAGTCACTCTCCAGGACAATAGAAAAAAAATCTCAAAAAAATATGAATTTTGACAAGATTATCTTAACGCTGAATAAATAATATTGTATGTAAAAATCCTGTACAATACCACGAAACTTAACCACATTAGCGACAACATTTTTTAAACGGCACCTTGCAGCTAAATTGAGATTCTGCCTGCCAGTACAGTTAATATGACGGTTGAAAGCCTTTAAAATATTTGATCTCAGAATGTATTTAAAAGTTATTTTATCAAGCGCATGAGAGTAGTGACATAATTTTAAACATCGTTTAACGTTACATGACTCTATGTTACCTGCAATCTACTTATTTCAAAATTGATTCCCAAGTCAAGACGTTTATAGTTAAAAAGAGGTAAAAAGCCCGTTTTCCAATATTATTAACGTTTTTGTTTGATATTAGACTCTGCCATTAACCATTAAATATTATTTGCTGATCAAAGGGGATAGATTTAATAACAAGGGAAAAGGTAAAAGAAAGGCCTACCTTTGCTCCGACAACATGAATACACAGTCTGTTCCATATTTTATAAAGTAGATCTTTCAGTCCACTGCCAACATTGAATATAGAGAGACAAAAATATTCCGTTCAAAAGAGACGCCTTCATAATTTTGCTACTATACATAAAGATATATAACAATTCATGAATATATTTTATTTAAAAGTTATTGAACAGTATTTTTATTTAACCATGCGATTTACAGTCGCGGAATACATGAAGTGTATTCCTTATGATTGTTACAGAGTTACATGTTTATGAAACTGTTTGAACATTGAACGGTTTCCATATGCAGAGGAAACGGTTAAAAAATGATAAACTATTATCTTTTTTAATGTTTTTTAATGTAACAAACAAACATATTTTAGAGTTTGTAATCTTTGTTTTTTTCCTAAACATTTTTATTCTAACATCTTTACGAAATTAACTACCATTCCTATGTAATCTTTGTTTACATTTATGTCCAAATAGGTGCATTAACAGTATTTCAAATTTTCAAATTAAAACTCGTAACTTATCTTGTGCACCAACGATACCACTTTTTTTTGGCAAGTTGCAAGATACCTAATGCCATTTTTATGAGATAATTCCTTTTAACTATTTGAACCTGCGTGATAATTTTATACAATTTAGAGAAATGTTGCAAATAAAACTGAAATTATAGGTTATAATGAATAAGGACTACATTTTTTATTGTTACCTTATTCTTTATTATAACCAAAAAGCTGGATAAAAAGTTGTTTAAGATAGAGATTTTCTTTTTATGTGATTTCTTGTAATTAATTGATTGATGTTATAAATTATGTTGTAGGATAGCTGTGTTACAATGTAGGTTATATTACTTAATTTTTTAAAAAAATATAATGAATATGTTACTATTCAATAAATTCTATCAGTTCATAGTTAACTATTCGTTAATAATTTATATTTTAACTATACAATAATTATTTATAATGTAATAATAACGCCTAACATATGTCTATTCCAAAAAAAGAAATACAGACTTCCTTACGCCATTTGACAGTTTTAAGAACTTTTTTCAAAAAACTATTTTAAATAAAACTTTTATTCAGAAATATTTTCAGTATCTAATACATTTCCCACTAGCTACATGCTAGCTGTATTAAAGCGTTTGAACCTCTGCTAAGTACATTCTTCAAATAAATTAACCTCTTATGTAGTCCAGCCACTTACTGTCACATGTAAACCTTCTAATTAGATGTTGTGCGAATGATTTATTGAAATATTCGACCGATAAATCAAATTGAATACGGGCCCAAAAACCACAGGGACTAAAAGGGTAAAAGAAAAGCCCAAATCCAAGACAGAGTAGGAAGTCGTGGAGGGTAGTGACTGAGTTAGTAAAGAATCATGTACACCCTAGACGCATGCTCCTGATTGGCAAACTAATTTAATCAAACTAACTAAACTTGGATATACTTATACAAGGGTATAAGTCTAATACTGATATAGAATTACTTTGATGAAAATTTATATTTAACCCATATTCTGATATTTTACTTCTATTTTTACTTGTATTTTATTTTAAAACTTCAGTCCATAAAATAGGATATCAAAATACATTATCATATCTGTAGCTTTTTCTTAGCACTAACATGTTTTCTTCTATGCTATACCATTTTGAAATTTATTGTATATAATAGCATAAATAGATTAAAAAATATCATTTTATCAACAAATTCAATTGTTCTTTGGAACAGTGGTATTTCAATGTATTTTGTATATAACACAACCTGTATAGTTGGAGAAAGGTTTATTTTACCAAAACGTGGCATTATTCATAATTTCATGCTTTAATATTCTCACATACTAATTAATTTTGTTCGAGTTGCTTTATTTTAATTTGAAAAATAAATAAAAAGCCTAATAAATTCACGCCTACATAAGTATTGATTGATATCAAAAGTTTGAAATACAAAACAATTGATTCAAGGCTTTAAAGAAAATAACCTATATTATTGTAATATTTGTGATTTTGTACAGAAGCAGTCACAGATTCTTATTTTAAAACGTTTGCCTCTACGGCCGTCTACAGCTGGGATCCAACAAAATTAAGTTTGGGTAGCGTTTTTTGAAGAAAAGAAACACACATTTATTGTATTCTACTAGCATAATATTAGCAGAATATGTCTATGAATTTCTCCTGAAAACGACAAATTTGTATTAAAATATAAATCAATAACACATTTTTTTAAAAAAAACATGACTACCGAGGTAGATGATAACAGATGCTGCAAAATATACGTTATTGTAGAAGTAAAGATATCATTAATGTTTAAAGAAGAAAAAGATATTCAATAATTTAAATCATTAATCAAAGGCTAAAATTGAACATTTATAAAGTTATAACTCTATATATCTGTTTATTACTTATACTTTCAAAACAAAAATTCATTTTTGTCTGTTTGTGAATCGTTAACATTTAATTAATATCATAAATTTTTAAAAATAATTTTGTTAAAAAAACTAATTCCTTCTAAAATTCCTCTTTTCCTTTTTTACTAAACACTTGTAGCTTAAAGAAAAGTTTTTATTGGATCTAATGACTAAACCGTTTGAAATTTAGTTTTAATATCCTTATAAAATAATACAACTATATTCGTATTAACTAGGAGTGTCATATTAATGTACTATTTCAGTATTATAATGATATTTAATAATATATTAATGATGATGATTATAATGAAATCTAATTATTTTATACTTTTATATTATTTTATATACCATTATATTACAGTGATTGATTACAAATAAATCATACTTATTTATATAATTTTATCCTTTTCTATTGAGTCTTATATGAATGAATGGACCATAAGTATGATATTTAAAGATGGTGTGATACAATAAAGTTGTGACATAAACAACAGTACATAATATACACATACACACACACACACACACACACACACATACATATATATATATATATATATATATATATATATATATATATATATACACACACACACACACACAGTCGAACCTCTATATAACGAGCCTCCAGATAACGAAATCCTCTATAAAAGGAATTTTTACCTTGTCCCATGACATTTTAGAAGTTATACTGCTTATTTACCTCTATGTAACGAATTTCGGACCTCTCAATAACGAAGATTTTGTTCACTTCAACCGAAGAAATGTAGTGTAGTACAGGCAGCTCACAATGTCATTTCCAGGAAATTGTGTATTTTCAGCAGGAAGGTCAACAAAACCAAGAATGGTAGGTGAAACACATATCGGCAATTGACTGTATGTTATAAGTCCGTTCAGTTAAGTATGCAGTGACAAATCGGTTAGGAATTCTAATAACTCAGCATTTATAGATAGGCCTACTGTACAGGCTTACAGTACATTCCTATCCTCCCACCATTTTATTTTATCACTCATTTCAATGTTGCTAGCTCAGTTACTGAATTTTATTCGTACCGTGAGTCTGTCGTTCTGTGAAAAAATGACAAAAAGAAAGTGTTTAATTGTAGCAGAAAAAATGAGTGTTTTACGAGAGGTGGATGAAGGTGTAAAAAAGTTGGATGTTGCAAAAAAATTCGGTATACCTCAGAGTTCGCTATCCACTATTCTAAAAAACCGTAATCAAATTATAAAGAAAGTGTTTCTTATGATTTTCAAAGAAAGAAAATAAAACTTTGTACATTCGACAATATCAATAACGCGATAATTAAATGTGTTACGGTAATGCGGGAGAAAATTCTTCCATTGTCAGGAAGTCTTATTAAAGAAAAGGCTTTGGAATTTGCAGTATCATTAGGACACCGTGACTTTAACGCAAGTAACGGTTGGATCTATAACTAATTAAAGTCTTTGCTAGTGAAAGCTTCTTTAGGCTTTTCTAGAAGCTCTTGGTGATAGTTCTAAAAGTACTATCATATGGTTGAGTTTTTACCACATAATCATATCCCCCAGGATGTTGCGCCTTATACGACAAATAAGAAGGTTGTAATGTCGTAATTAGTGTTCGCTATTTATTCTCTTCCTGGATGAGAATTTCAGATATTAAATAATTTGACGCATCAAAAGCCGTTTTCGTGTTTCCTGTAAGTTTTCACGAAAAGCCTATAAATCCCCTTACTTCTGTTTTATTGTATATGATATTTCTTGGAGGTTGGTTATTTCTTTTGTGTAAACAATGTATTACAACAATCACCAAAACGCACAGATTCTAAAATAGACGATAAATACTACAGAGGGGTCATTTGTAACTAAACACTTCGTCGCAGGGTTCCAACTCAGAGTGCAATAATATCTA
>JBAIZL010000001.1:47198770-47203770 GCA_036971475.1 Prosapia bicincta | reverse complement strand
GAAATTTACGAAATCTCTAAATAATTATTGTGAGACAACTTACAAGGTTTATTTTTCTTCACGCACCCTGTACTTGTTGGACAAGCATTGTTTTTGATAAGGATACTATTCAAACCGAAACGTTAATTTATTTTACGCTATTTTCTTGTTTTCAATGAAAGCTATTATGAAGAAATTTATTAAGTTGCTCTTTTTCTTTATAAATAAATTACTTTAAAAACTGTTATCATCTTCTGCAAAGAATTCGTTATAAATCCAAATAAAACGTAATTTAACTTTTGTTAATTGGAAAATTCGTCTTTTGCAAAACAAAACTATGCATTATTTATTTTATTTGTCCAATAATTGGATTCCATAACTTTGGAGGGCTTTAGTAAGAGATGGCTCAAACTTTCTGAACTATTATTCAGTTTGAAAAAATAAAATTAAACTAAACGAACATTGCCAAAATTTAGAAGTCATGAGAATTAATATGTCCCTAAAATTCAATAATGGGGCAATAATAAATCTCTTACAAATAATAAAGTTGAACAATAGCCTACTTGAACTTCAGTATTATTACTTTATAGTAAGATAAATTCCCAAAAAAAGATTGTCAGTTTTAACACTCGACGTTTAAAGCGCTCAAAAAAAACTAGAGAAAAAACTTGGTACCGTTAAGTGAAAGTCAGTTTGAAAAAGACGTTAAATTTCATAATATACGTTAAAAAGTTAAAATTAAGATATGTGATTGGTCTAACCTAGGGGAGAAGGGATAAGAGGTTCAGAAAGTTAGTTGAGAGAAAAATCGAAACGGCAGGTCATCCAGGAACGTTCGATGGGAGTAGACGTCAGTCAGGTTACCTCCAGTTCATGCAATTATATTGTCGGAAGCAGTGAATATTAAGAAATCGTCGTAAGAAATTATAAAAAGTAAATAATCGAAAGCAGAGAATACTAAGTAAATCGTCGAAAGCAGAGAATATTAAGTAAATCGTCGAAAGCAGTGAATATTAATTAAATCGTCGAAAGCAGTGAATATTAAATAAATTGTCGAAAGTTGATTCTGATTATAGTGCACGAATGGAACTTTAGGACCACAATCCACGAACAGGTGAACCTCAAACATTAATAATATGACTATTGTCAATAATCTTTGAACATTAAACTTTTCTGTTAATCTGCCAATCACATTAATTTTATCTATCATTCCATAAAAGCTATATTCATAAATCAAAAGAATAAAATAATAATAATCCTTTATTTTTCCATTTGAAACCCGAACCTTATACAGCGACCCAGAGATCAAACAAATTTATATAAATTAAGTTTAGTATAAGAAGAAAAGAAAGTTAGGAGTTTCTTTTAGGTTAATATAATTGAGCAAGTTAAATTTCAATTATATTCAGAAATTCTCACTTAAATAATATTGTCAATTTGATAAAACTTATTTAAATTAACTTAACCTCTAAATTGTGTGTTAATTCAGTGTAACGTAGAAATCAATATTATAAATAATAATTTCAAATTATCTTATCAGAGATAAGTGGCGCCCAAAACCGAGTTCTATTAATTAAAATAATCTTTAAAAAAATAATCTTGTTACATTGAAAGAAAGCCCCCAAAAAAAGGTTAGATTTGGCCCCGCAACGTGTGGCTAGAGACTTGTAATATATATATATATATATATATATATATATATATATATATATATATATATAAACCAGCATATTTAAACAGATAAAGGCTTTAGTAATCAGATTTATAATATCATGAAAGTTGGCATAAGCAAGGTTAAATTTGTTTCAGAAATAGTTTTAAGATAAGAGAGAGTGTCGCAGCTGACATTAGTGGTCTAATAAATTAGCACAATTAAACCTTCATCTTTCATTTAATTTAATGAATGAGAATAGATTTGGTTCTAAAACATTTTGACATATCTCCAAAGATATGTCCAAAGACAAATTTGAATCTCTTTGTGTCTTTACTATTTGAGCATATGGTTCTACTAAACTTCATTTATTGATTTCTATTTTGTAGTTTATATTGTATTGAAATATCACATATTTTTGACTATTAATATATTAACTGAAAAATAGATATTAAATATTGCATATAGTAAAATTATATTATTTTTAATTGTTGTTGCTCAACTCGCAACAATATTATCCATTTTAACGTTATTATTTAGCACGGGTAATTATTGATGTAGTGCAAGTTGCTTATCTTTTTCCTATAGACTAAAACGTATACGTAAACCTGTGGGCAATTCTTCAGTATTTATAGCACAATGTCACTCTATATTATTACACAGTGACAATAATGATATATTGTAACTTTTATTTGAATACAAGTCTTTGCTTTTGATTGAGTATTGTGTAACTATTCCGTTCACATGTACTTATATACCGGTACACAAAGTGTGTCCAGACTATCGACCTGTGTAGCTTACGGAGGCTATTAGTAATTCAGTTTACTCTGGAAGCACTGGTTCATGAAACAAACATTGTGTTTACTGTTTGCTCTCATTAAAAACACAATAATTGGTATACTCTGTGCTATCCTCAAACAAACTCTCAGTTACAAATTTAACGAGTCAAGGGAGAATTTTGTTATATAGTGAACCTTTAAAATATTGTTTTAAAATGTAAAGAGAAACCGCTATTATGACTGATAATATTGTGTCTGTTAAAAAAATCCCATTGAAACTCAGTTGAATGTTATTAATTTGTTCAGACGATTTTAGATAAATTGCAAACAATAAACTAAATTATAGTCCTTACTCATAGGCTACATGGAGAATTAAAATTAACTCCTTATGATAAACATCAAATAAGAAGATAGTTTTATTTTGAACATAAATAATAATAATTTCTTAACTTTAATATCTAATAACAATTCCATTTATGTTATCAGAGATTACATTGTAAAAAGAGTAACAGAAACAATTGTTAAATCTTATTTTAGTAGTTATCATACAAAATCAAGTTCACTCTCGCAACAGGCTGTTTAGCGTGAACTTATCGAACTCGTTCCATCAGGCGGTAACAGAATAGTTTATTAATTAAACAGAGTTATGGAGAGTGTTGAAAGCTATCCTAATTATTTAAGTTTGTCGACATCATTTTTAATACTTAAAAAATTCTTAGGCGGAAATATGTATGACTAATAATTACGTCATTTAACGGTTAGTTATAAAATCCAAGTAGTATGTGAATCCCCCTTGTTGGGAAAATATGGGTAATAGGGATAATACGATATTTCTTTAAGTTAATATTTTAATAGGTAAAAATGGGTTTAAAATTTTATTTAACTAAACAATATACATTTTATAATTCTAAAATCCCTGTGGGTCTAATAAAAACGACTTATATTATTACGTTTACAACATGAGATCTAAATCCTAAAATAAAGTTAATTAACTGTAAAGATTTAGGTTCAATACAACTTACAGCCAGCATGAAACGTTTCTATAACAGCCAGTTACTGCGAAATAGCAAAACGGAGCCAGATCTTTGTTTGTTGATGGAATAACTACTGTGAGAAACATCAATATTTACTATGTCTGTCACCAAACAGTCTTCCGACAAAACCATACGTCCGTACAAAGTCTTTATGGAATCAAATCACTTTATAGGAAGCGTAAAACAAATAATGTCGGTGGCAAATATAAGAAATAATGTCATTAAAATCAAGTTATTTAAAAGTTACTTTGTCATCCAACATATTTTTTTTAAGTAAAATTGTTAAATGTTCTGTTTAAACATTTTTAACAAGATTTCAAAAAAAATAATGAAGTTAAAAGGTTTAATTTATATTACCTCAATAAATGTAAAAGAATAAGTATAAACCTAGAGACGTTTCATTTATTATATACTTGATTATTTTCATCTTATTTTTAATAACAACTATTAGTAGGAATTATTATTTGAAATCGTATAAGGAGCTATACCACAGCTGAATCTAAAGTTGCTGAATCTTACTTTCAAAAGTTTGACTTTCAAACATACTTCTTTGCGTTTAACCCTTTTCTCACAGGTTTCTCGACCCTGGCTGTTTTGAAGTATATTGTGACTGTGGGTTTTATTTTAGTTGCATTTTTTATACCTTTTTTTAGGCGGTGAGAGCGTCAATATGGTTTTTTAAACTTAAAGCTATAAAACTTTTATGGATATTTAGGCAACTTTCTGCATTCAGTTCTTTTATTTAAAAATAGACCTGTTGAGTTCAAATCGGAAAATTTTTTAATGATTGCGTCACACGAGGTTAACATATTACGGGAATTTATGGTAAACATATAAGTATATTTTATATAAGTTTCTATAGCCATATTAGACTATTTTGGTACTTGACCATTATACACATTTCCTTCCACCATTGCTTGGCCGTTACATTGTTTCATCTTTATGGCCCCATCCATTTCAGAAATAGAGTATTTTTAGATTGAGAAAGGAACTAGTTGGGTTGTGTTAGTTTTATAGAAAACCCCTATATAAAATCACCCAAAATGTTCTAAATACTATTTAAAAAATTAAAACGACATTTAAAAAAAAATTAAAACAAGACAGATTTGTTGAGTAGTAAATAGACTTTTAAAAATATTAATGTATTTAATAATTGAATAGCGTCGAACTATTATATTTATGAATATTCGTCTTCATGTATTGAATAATAAATAAATACACACACACACACACACACATATATATATATATATATATATATATATATATATATATATATTTATATCTGAAAGATTAGTTTTATTTATTTACTATGACGTTGGTTCTCTCATAAAGTACTACATACCTGAAAATTACAATCGAATATATGTAGATTTTCCACGAAGTAAATCTACTACATAACTAACCTAGCCTCAAAGCTTTAAGTATATCTGTGAAAGTTATAAGTATAATTTCAACTATGTCTTCAACTAGTTTCAACTATGAAGATCAGTCTAATAATAAAATTGTTCAGTTTACTTATTTGCAGATTTCCAAATTCTGTTTGCCATTTTCTAT
>JBAIZL010000001.1:47113770-47193770 GCA_036971475.1 Prosapia bicincta | reverse complement strand
TCAGGAATGCCTATACCACACCCTACCATAACGACATAAATGAAAAGAACTACTTCCTCTCGGTACATAATCTCATGAAAATAGCGCTTGGGTAGGCAGTCCCATTAAAAGTAAAATATTGTAAACGTTTGTGATGTATTAATTGCCTCATATCATTCTAATACTGTTTATTGGTACTAATTATGTATATTTAGCTTAGTATGTTCCTCAACTAAAACAAGAAGGAAGAAAAAACAAGATGAAAACATTAGGGCATGTAACATCACAGGAAATATTAAGACAAATATATCAAGGATGCCATTTTCAATCTAAAATGCTGCCTTCAATAAGAACATAAATGAAGAAACCTACATCGACCAGGTAGATAATCACAACATTAGATTCCTTGGTAAGCAATCATTTTAGTTGTAACATTATGAAAAGTTTGAGAGGTATACACAACATCTTGACTATATCAAACGTATATCACATGTATTATTAGAATAGTATTTAGCACAAGCACATCAAGAAGGAAGAGGAAAGAAAAGCTAAATATTCGAATATATGGTGGCAAAAACAAAGAGAAATATATCAAGATCGTCATATTCAATCTAAAATGCCGCCTTTAATTAGGACAGGAATGATAAAACCTACATCTTCCAGGTAGATAATCACATCAGAATACTGCTTGGGTAAGCAACAATTTTAGTTGTAGCATTATGTTAAGGGTTGAGAGGTAACTTTACATCTTGGATATCATACATATTTCATATGTATTATTAGAATAGTATTTAGCTCAACCATATCAAGAAGGAAGAGGGTAGAAAAGCTAAACATCCGGGAATATGACTGCATGCGAAAACAAAGACATATATATCAAGAACGTTAATTCCAATCTAAATTGCAGCCTTAAATAAGGACATGAATGAAAAAACCTACATCCTATAGGTAGATAATCTCATCAGAATACAGCTTGTGTAAGCAATCATTTAAGTTGTAACATTATGTAATGTTTGAGAGGTATACACTATATATTGACTATATCATACGTATTTCATACGTATTATTATAATAGTATTTAGCTCAACCACAACAGGAATAAAGAGGAAAGAAAAGCTAAACATCGGGAAATAAGACTGCATGCGGAAACAAATACAAATATACCATGAACGACATTTTCAATCTAAAATGCTGCCTTTAATAAGGACATCAATGAAAACACCTACATCTTCCAGGTAGATAATCACGTCAGAATACTGCTTGGGTAAGATATAATTTTAGTTGTACTATTATGTAAGGGTTGAGAGGCATACATTGCCTCTTCCTTATATCATACGTATTATTAGAATAGTATTTAGCTCAAGCACATCAAGAAGGAAGAGGGATTAAAAGCTAAACATTTGGATATATGACTGCATGCGAAAACAAAGACAAATATACCATGGACGACATTTTCAATCTAAAATGCTGCCTTTAATAAGGACATCAATGAAAACACCTACATCTTCCAGGTAGATAATCACGTCAGAATACTGCTTGGGTAAGCAACAATTTTAGTTGTAACATTATGTAAAGGGTTGAGAGGCATACATTGCTTCTTCCCTATAAATCACATGTATTATTAGAATAGTATTTAGCTCAAACACATCAAGAAGGAAGAGGGATTAAAAGCTAAACATTTGTATATATGACTACATGCGAAAACAAAGACAAATATACCATGAACGACATTTTCAATCTAAAATGCTGCCTTTAATAAGGACATCAATGAAAACACCTACATCTTCCAGGTAGATAACCACGTCAGAATACTGCTTGGGTAAGCAACAATTTTAGTTAAACATTATGTAAAGGGTTGAGAGGCATACATTGCTTCTTCCCTATAAATCACATGTATTATTAGAATAGTATTTAGCTCAAGCACATCAAGAAGGAAGAGGGATTAAAAGCTAAACATTTGGATATATGGCTACATGCGAAAACAAAGACAAATATACCATGAACGACATTTTCAATCTAAAATGCTGCCTTTAATAAGGACATCAATGAAAATACCTACAATTTCCAGGTAGATAATCACGTCAGAATACTGCTTGGGTAAGATATAATTTTAGTTGTACTATTATGTAAAGGGTTGAGAGGCATACATTGCTTCTTCCCTATAAATCACATGTATTATTAGAATAGTAATTAGCTCAAGCACATCAAGAAGGAAGAGGGATTAAAAGCTAAACATTTGGATATATGACTACATGCGAAAACAAAGACAAATATACCATGGACGACATTTTCAATCTAAAATGCTGCCTTTAATAAGGACATCAATGAAAACACCTACATCTTCCAGGTAGATAATCACTTCAGAATACTGCTTGGGTAAGATATAATTTTATTTGTACTATTATGTAAGGGTTGAGAGGCATACATTGCCTCTTCCTTATATCATACGTATTATTAGAATAGTAATTAGCTCAAGCACATCAAGAAGGAAGAGGGATTAAAAGCTAAACATTTGGATATATGACTACATGCGAAAACAAAGACAAATATACCATGGACATTATCAAACTAAAATGCTGCCTTTAATAAGGACATCAATGAAAACACCTACATCTTCCAGGTAGATAATCACGTCAGAATACTGCTTGGGTAAGCAACAATTTTAGTTGTAACATTATGTAAAGGGTTGAGAGGCATACATTGCTTCTTCCCTATAAATCACATGTATTATTAGAATAGTATTTAGCTCAAGCACATCAAGAAGGAAGAGGGATTAAAAGCTAAATTTGGATATATGACTACATGCGAAAACAAAGACAAATATACCATGGACGACATTTTCAATCTAAAATGCTGCCTTTAATAAGGACATCAATGAAAACACCTACATCTTCCAGGTAGATAATCACTTCAGAATACTGCTTGGGTAAGATATAATTTTATTTGTACTATTATGTAAGGGTTGAGAGGCATACATTGCCTCTTCCTTATATCATACGTATTATTAGAATAGTAATTAGCTCAAGCACATCAAGAAGGAAGAGGGATTAAAAGCTAAACATTTGGATATATGACTACATGCGAAAACAAAGACAAATATACCATGGACATTATCAATCTAAAATGCTGCCTTTAATAAGGACATCAATGAAAACACCTACATCTTCCAGGTAGATAATCACGTCAGAATACTGCTTGGGTAAGCAACAATTTTAGTTGTAACATTATGTAAAGGGTTGAGAGGCATACATTGCTTCTTCCCTATAAATCACATGTATTATTAGAATAGTATTTAGCTCAAGCACATCAAGAAGGAAGAGGGATTAAAAGCTAAACATTTGGATATATGACTACATGCGAAAACAAAGACAAATATACCATGAACGACATTTTCAATCTAAAATGCTGCCTTTAATAAGGACATCAATGAAAACACCTACATCTTCCAGGTAGATAATCACGTCAGAATACTGCTTGGGTAAGCAACAATTTTAGTTGTAACATTATGTAAAGGGTTGAGAGGCATACATTGCTTCTTCCCTATAAATCACATGTATTATTAGAATAGTATTTAGCTCAAGCACATCAAGAAGGAAGAGGGATTAAAAGCTAAACATTTGGATATATGACTACATGCGAAAACAAAGACAAATATACCATGAACGACATTTTCAATCTAAAATGCTGCCTTTAATAAGGACATCAATGAAAACACCTACATCTTCCAGGTAGATAATCACGTCAGAATACTGCTTGGGTAAGCAACAATTTTAGTTGTAGCATTATGTAAAGGGTTGAGAGGCATACATTGCTTCTTCCCTATAAATCAGATGTATTATTAGAATAGTATTTAGCTCAAGCACATCAAGAAGGAAGAGGGATTAAAAGCTAAACATTTGGATATATGACTACATGCGAAAACAAAGACAAATATACCATGAACGACATTTTCAATCTAAAATGCTGCCTTTAATAAGGACATCAATGAAAACACCTACATCTTCCAGGTAGATAATCACGTCAGAATACTGCTTGGGTAAGCAACAATTTTAGTTGTAACATTATGTAAAGGGTTGAGAGGCATACATTGCTTCTTCCCTATAAATCACATGTATTATTAGAATAGTATTTAGCTCAAGCACATCAAGAAGGAAGAGGGATTAAAAGCTAAACATTTGGATATATGACTACATGCGAAAACAAAGACAAATATACCATGGACGATATTTTCAATCTAAAATGCTGCCTTTAATAAGGACATCAATGAAAATACCTACAATTTCCAGGTAGATAATCACGTCAGAATACTGCTTGGGTAAGATATAATTTTAGTTGTACTATTATGTAAAGGGTTGAGAGGCATACATTGCTTCTTCCCTATAAATCACATGTATTATTAGAATAGTAATTAGCTCAAGCACATCAAGAAGGAAGAGGGATTAAAAGCTAAACATTTGGATATATGACTACATGCGAAAACAAAGACAAATATACCATGGACATTATCAATCTAAAATGCTGCCTTTAATAAGGACATCAATGAAAACACCTACATCTTCCAGGTAGATAATAACGTCCGAATACTGCTTGGGTAAGATATAATTTTAGTTGTACTATAATGTAAGGGTTGAGAGGCATACATTGCCTCTTCCTTATATCATACGTATTATTAGAATAGTAATTAGCTCAAGCACATCAAGAAGGAAGAGGGATTAAAAGCTAAACATTTGGATATATGACTACATGCGAAAACAAAGACAAATATACCATGGACATTTTCAATCTAAAATGCTGCCTTTAATAAGGACATCAATGAAAACACCTACATCTTCCAGGTAGATAATCACGTCAGAATACTGCTTGTGTAAGCAACAATTTTAGTTGTAACATTATGTAAGGTTTGAGAGGCATACATTGCTTCTTCCCTATAAATCACATGTATTATTAGAATAGTATTTAGCTCAAGCACGTCAAGAAGGAAGAGGGATTAAAAGCTAAACATTTGGATATATGACTGCATGCGAAAACAAAGACAAATATACCATGAACGACATTTTCAATCTAAAATGCTGCCTTTAATAAGGACATCAATGAAAACACCTACATCTTCCAGGTAGATAATCACGTCAGAATACTGCTTGGGTAAGCAACAATTTTAGTTGTAACATTATGTTAAGGGTTGAGAGGTAACTTTACATCTTGGATATAATACATATTTCATATGTATTATTAGAATAGTATTTAGCTCAACCATATCAAGAAGGAAGAGGGTAGAAAAGCTAAACATCCGGGAATATGACTGCATGCGAAAACAAAGACATATATATCAAGAACGTTAATTCCAATCTAAATTGCCGCCTTAAATAAGGACATGAATGAAAAAACCAACATCCTATAGGTAGATAATCACATCAGAATACAGCTTGGGTAAGCAAACATTTAAGTTGTAACATTATGTAATGTTTGAGAGGTATACACTATATATTGACTATATCATACGTATTTCTTACGTATTATTATAATAGTATTTAGCTCAACCACAACAGGAATAAAGAGGAAAGAAAAGCTAAACATCGGGAAATAAGACTGCATGCGCAAACAAATACAAATATACCATGAACGACATTTTCAATCTAAATTGCTGCCTTTAATTAGGACATCAATGAAAACACCTACATCTTCCAGGTAGATAATCACTTCAGAATACTGCTTGGGTAAGATTTAATTTTAGTTGTACTATTATGTAAGGGTTGAGAGGCATACATTGCTTCTTCCCTATAAATCACATGTATTATTAGAATAGTCTTTAGCTCAAGCACATCAAGAAGGAAGAGGGATTAAAAGCTAAACATTTGGATATATGACTGCATGCGAAAACAAAGACAAATATACCATGGACGACATTTTCAATCTAAAATGCTGCCTTTAATAAGGACATCAATGAAAACACCTACATCTTCCAGGTAGATAATCACGTCAGAATACTGCTTGGGTAAGCAACAATTTAAGTTGTAGCATTATGTAAAGGGTTGAGAGGCATACATTGCTTCTTCCCTATAAATCACATGTATTATTAGAATAGTCTTTAGCTCAAGCACATCAAGAAGGAAGAGGGATTAAAAGCTAAACATTTGGATATATGACTGCATGCGAAAACAAAGACAAATATACCATGGGCGACATTTTCAATCTAAAATGCTGCCTTTAATAAGGACATCAATGAAAACACCTACATCTTCCAGGTAGATAATCACGTCAGAATACTGCTTGGGTTTGCAACAATTTTAGTTGTAGCATTATGTAAAGGGTTGAGAGGCATACATTGCTTCTTCCCTATAAATCACATGTATTATTAGAATAGTCTTTAGCTCAAGCACATCAAGAAGGAGGAGGGATTAAAAGCTAAACATTTGGATATATGACTGCATGCGAAAACAAAGACAAATATACCATGGACGACATTTTCAATCTAAAATGCTGCCTTTAATAAGGACATCAATGAAAACACCTACATCTTCCAGGTAGATAATCACGTCAGAATACTGCTTGGGTAAGCAACAATTTTAGTTGTAGCATTATGTAAAGGGTTGAGAGGCATACTTTGCTTCTTCCCTATAAATCACATGTATTATTAGAATAGTCTTTAGCTCAAGCACATCAAGAAGGAAGAGGGATTAAAAGCTAAACATTTGGATATATGACTGCATGCGAAAACAAAGACAAATATACCATGGACGACATTTTCAATCTAAAATGCTGCCTTTAATAAGGACATCAATGAAAACACCTACATCTTCCAGGTAGATAATCACGTCAGAATACTGCTTGGGTAAGCAACAATTTTAGTTGTGCATTATGTAAAGGGTTGAGAGGCATACTTTGCTTCTTCCCTATAAATCGCATGTATTATTAGAATAGTATTTAGCTCAAGCACATCAAGAAGGAAGAGGGATTAAAAGTTAAACATTTGGATATATGACTACATGCGAAAACAAAGACAAATATACCATGGACGACATTTTCAATATAAAATGCTGCCTTTATTAAGGACATCAATGAAAAAACCTATATCTGCCAGGTAAATCATCACATCAGTATACTGCTTGGGTAACCATTCATTGTAGTTGTAACAAAATGTAATGTTTGAGTGTTATACATTGCTTCTTGCCTATTTCATACGTTTTATTAGAATAGTATTTAGCTCAAGCACATCAAGAAGGAAGAGGGATTAAAAGCTAAACATTTGGATATATGACTACATGCGAAAACAAAGACAAATATACCATGAACGAATTTTTCAATCTAAAATGCTGCCTTTAATAAGGACATCAATGAAAATACCTACATCTTCCAGGTATATAATCACGTCAGAATACTGCTTGGGTAATCAACAATTTTAGTTGTAACATTATGTAAAGGGTTGAGAGGCATACATTGCTTCTTCCCTATAAATCACATGTATTATTAGAATAGTATTTAGCTCAAGCACATCAAGAAGGAAGAGGTATTAAAAGTTAAACATTTGGATATATGACTACATGCGAAAACAAATACAAATATACCATGAACGAATTTTTCAATCTAAAATGCTGCATTTAATAAGGACATCAATGAAAACACCTACATCTGCCAGGTAGATAATCACGTCAGAATACTGCTTGGGTAAGCAACAATTTTAGTTGTAACATTATGTAAAGGGTTGAGAGGCATACATTGCTTCTTCCCTATAAATCACATGTATTATTAGAATAGTATTTAGCTCAAGCACATCAAGAAGGAAGAGGGATTAAAAGCTAAACATTTGGATATATGACTACATGCGAAAACAAAGACAAATATACCATGAACGACATTTTCAATCTAAAATGCTGCCTTTAATAAGGACATCAATGAAAACACCTATATCTGCCAGGTAGATAATCACGTCTGAATACTGCTTGTGTAAGCAACAATTTTAGTTGTAACATTATGTAAAGGGTTGAGAGGCATACATTGCTTCTTCCCTATAAATCACATGTATTATTACAATAGTATTTAGCTCAAGCACATCAAGAAGGAAGAGGGATTAAAAGCTAAACATTTGGATATATGACTACATGCGAAAACAAAGACAAATATACCATGAACGACATTTTCAATCTAAAATGCTGCATTTAATAAGGACATCAATGAAAACACCTACATCTTCCAGGTAGATAATCACGTCAGAATACTGCTTGGATAAGATATAATTTTAGTTGTACTATTATGTAAAGGGTTGAGAGGCATACATTGCTTCTTCCCTATAAACCACATGTATTATTAGAATAGTATTTAGCTCAAGCACATCAAGAAGGAAGAGGGATTAAAAGCTAAACATTTGGATATATGACTACATGCGAAAACAAAGACAAATATACCATGGACGACATTTTCAATCTAAAATGCTGCCTTTAATAAGGACATCAATGAAAACACCTACATCTTCCAGGTAGATAATCACGTCAGAATACTGCTTGGGTAAGATATAATTTTAGTTGTACGATTATGAAAAGGGTTGAGAGGCATACATTGCTTCTTCCCTATAATTCACATGTATTATTGAATAGTATTTAGCTCAAGCACATCAGGAAGGAAGAGGGATTAAAAGCTAAACATTTGGATATATGACTACATGCGAAAACAAAGACAAATATACCATGGACGACATTTTCAATCTAAAATGCTGCCTTTAATAAGGACATCAATGAAAACACCTACATCTTCCAGGTAGATAATCACGTCAGAATACTGCTTGGGTAAGATATAATTTTAGTTGTACTATTATGTAAAGGGTTGAGAGGCATACATTGCTTCTTCCCTATAAATCACATGTATTATTAGAATAGTATTTAGCTCAAGCACATCAAGAAGGAAGAGGGATTGAAAGCTAAACATTTGGATATATGACTACATGCGAAAACAAAGACAATAATACCATGAACGACATTTTCAATCTAAAATGCTGCCTTTAATAAGGACATCAATGAAAAAACCTATATCTGCCAGGTAAATCATCACATCAGTATACTGCTTGGGTAAGCATTCATTGTAGTTGTAACAAAATGTAATGTTTGAGTGTTATACATTGCTTCTTGCCTATTTCATACGTTTTATTAGAATAGTATTTAGCTCAAGCACATCAAGAAGGAAGAGGGATTAAAAGCTAAACATTTGGATATATGACTACATGCGAAAACAAAGACAAATATACCATGAACGACATTTTCAATCTAAAATGCTGCCTTTAATAAGGACATCAATGAAAACACCTATATCTGCCAGGTAGATAATCACGTCAGAATACTGCTTGTGTAAGCAACAATTTTAGTTGTAACATTATGTAAAGGGTTGAGAGGCATACATTGCTTCTTCCCTATAAATCACATGTATTATTAGAATAGTATTTAGCTCAAGCACATCAAGAAGGAAGAGGGATTAAAAGCTAAACATTTGGATATATGACTATATGCGAAAACAAAGACAAATATACCATGAACGACATTTTCAATCTAAAATGCTGCATTTAATAAGGACATCAATGAAAACACCTACATCTTCCAGGTAGATAATCACGTCAGAATACTGCTTGGATAAGATATAATTTTAGTTGTACTATTATGTAAAGGGTTGAGAGGCATACATTGCTTCTTCCCTATAAACCACATGTATTATTAGAATAGTATTTAGCTCAAGCACATCAAGAAGGAAGAGGGATTAAAAGCTAAACATTTAGATATATGACTACATGCGAAAACAAAGACAAATATACCATAGACGACATTTTCAATCTAAAATGCTGCCTTTAATAAGGACATCAATGAAAACACCTACATCTTCCAGGTAGATAATCACGTCAGAATACTGCTTGGGTAAGATATAATTTTAGTTGTACGATTATGAAAAGGGTTGAGAGGCATACATTGCTTCTTCCCTATAATTCACATGTATTATTGAATAGTATTTAGCTCAAGCACATCAGGAAGGAAGAGGGATTAAAAGCTAAACATTTGGATATATGACTACATGCGAAAACAAAGACAAATATACCATGGACGACATTTTCAATCTAAAATGCTGCCTTTAATAAGGACATCAATGAAAACACCTACATCTTCCAGGTAGATAATCACGTCAGAATACTGCTTGGGTAAGATATAATTTTAGTTGTACTATTATGTAAAGGGTTGAGAGGCATACATTGCTTCTTCCCTATAAATCACATGTATTATTAGAATAGTATTTAGCTCAAGCACATCAGGAAGGAAGAGGGATTAAAAGCTAAACATTTGGATATATGACTACATGCGAAAACAAAGACAATAATACCATGAACGACATTTTCAATCTAAAATGCTGCCTTTAATAAGGACATCAATGAAAAAACCTATATCTGCCAGGTAAATCATCACATCAGTATACTGCTTGGGTAAGCATTCATTGTAGTTGTAACAAAATGTAATGTTTGAGTGTTATACATTGCTTCTTGCCTATTTCATACGTTTTATTAGAATAGTATTTAGCTCAAGCACATCAAGAAGGAAGAGGGATTAAAAGCTAAACATTTGGATATATGACTACATGCGAAAACAAAGACAAATATACCATGAACGACATTTTCAATCTAAAATGCTGCCTTTAATAAGGACATCAATGAAAACACCTATATCTGCCAGGTAGATAATCACGTCAGAATACTGCTTGTGTAAGCAACAATTTTAGTTGTAACATTATGTAAAGGGTTGAGAGGCATACATTGCTTCTTCCCTATAAATCACATGTATTATTAGAATAGTATTTAGCTCAAGCACATCAAGAAGGAAGAGGGATTAAAAGCTAAACATTTGGATATATGACTATATGCGAAAACAAAGACAAATATACCATGAACGACATTTTCAATCTAAAATGCTGCATTTAATAAGGACATCAATGAAAACACCTACATCTTCCAGGTAGATAATCACGTCAGAATACTGCTTGGATAAGATATAATTTTAGTTGTACTATTATGTAAAGGGTTGAGAGGCATACATTGCTTCTTCCCTATAAACCACATGTATTATTAGAATAGTATTTAGCTCAAGCACATCAAGAAGGAAGAGGGATTAAAAGCTAAACATTTGGATATATGACTACATGCGAAAACAAAGACAAATATACCATAGACGACATTTTCAATCTAAAATGCTGCCTTTAATAAGGACATCAATGAAAACACCTACATCTTCCAGGTAGATAATCACGTCAGAATACTGCTTGGGTAAGATATAATTTTAGTTGTACGATTATGAAAAGGGTTGAGAGGCATACATTGCTTCTTCCCTATAATTCACATGTATTATTGAATAGTATTTAGCTCAAGCACGTCAGGAAGGAAGAGGGATTAAAAGCTAAACATTTGGATATATGACTACATGCGAAAACAAAGACAAATATACCATGGACGACATTTTCAATCTAAAATGCTGCCTTTAATAAGGACATCAATGAAAACACCTACATCTTCCAGGTAGATAATCACGTCAGAATACTGCTTGGGTAAGATATAATTTTAGTTGTACTATTATGTAAAGGGTTGAGAGGCATACATTGCTTCTTCCCTATAAATCACATGTATTATTAGAATAGTATTTAGCTCAAGCACATCAAGAAGGAAGAGGGATTGAAAGCTAAACATTTGGATATATGACTACATGCGAAAACAAAGACAATAATACCATGAACGACATTTTCAATCTAAAATGCTGCCTTTAATAAGGACATCAATGAAAAAACCTATATCTGCCAGGTAAATCATCACATCAGTATACTGCTTGGGTAACCATTCATTGTAGTTGTAACAAAATGTAATGTTTGAGTGTTATACATTGCTTCTTGCCTATTTCATACGTTTTATTAGAATAGTATTTAGCTCAAGCACATCAAGAAGGAAGAGGGATTAAAAGCTAAACATTTGGATATATGACTACATGCGAAAACAAAGACAAATATACCATGAACGACATTTTCAATCTAAAATGCTGCCTTTAATAAGGACATCAATGAAAATACCTACATCTTCCAGGTATATAATCACGTCAGAATACTGCTTGGGTAATCAACAATTTTAGTTGTAACATTATGTAAAGGGTTGAGAGGCATACATTGCTTCTTCCCTATAAATCACATGTATTATTAGAATAGTATTTAGCTCAAGCACATCAAGAAGGAAGAGGGATTAAAAGCTAAACATTTGGATATATGACTACATGCGAAAACAAAGACAAATATACCATGAACGACATTTTCAATCTAAAATGCTGCCTTTAATAAGGACATCAATGAAAAAACCTATATCTGCCAGGTAAATCATCACATCAGTATACTGCTTGGGTAAGCATTCATTGTAGTTGTAACAAAATGTAAAGTTTGAGTGTTATACATTGCTTCTTGCCTATTTCATACGTTTTATTAGAATAGTATTTAGCTCAAGCACATCAAGAAGGAAGAGGGATTAAAAGCTAAACATTTGGATATATGACTACATGCGAAAACAAAGACAAATATACCATGAACGACATTTTCAATCTAAAATGCTGCCTTTAATAAGGACATCAATGAAAATACCTACATCTTCCAGGTATATAATCACGTCAGAATACTGCTTGGGTAATCAACAATTTTAGTTGTAACATTATGTAAAGGGTTGAGAGGCATACATTGCTTCTTCCCTATAAATCACATGTATTATTAGAATAGTATTAAGCTCAAGCACATCAAGAAGGAAGAGGTATTAAAAGTTAAAAATTTGGATATATGACTACATGCGAAAACAAATACAAATATACCATGGACGACATTTTCAATCTAAAATGCTGCCTTTAATAAGGACATCAATGAAAAAACCTACATTTTCCAGGTAGATAATCACGTCAGAATACTGCTTGGGTAAGATATAATTTTAGTTGTACTATTATGTAAAGGGTTGAGAGGCATACATTGCTTCTTCCCTATAAATCACATGTATTATTACAATAGTATTTAGCTCAAGCACATCAAGAAGGAAGAGGGATTAAAAGCTAAACATTTGGATATATGACTACATGCGAAAACAAAGACAAATATACCATGAACGACATTTTCAATCTAAAATGCTGCCTTTAATAAGGACATCAATGAAAACACCTATATCTGCCAGGTAGATAATCACGTCAGAATACTGCTTGGGTAAGCAACAATTTTAGTTGTAACATTATGTAAAGGGTTGAGAGGCATACATTGCTTCTTCCCTATAAATCACATGTATTATTAGAATAGTATTTAGCTCAAGCACATCAAGAAGGAAGAGGGATTAAAAGCTAAACATTTGGATATATGACTACATGCGAAAACAAAGACAAATATACCATGAACGACATTTTCAATCTAAAATGCTGCCTTTAATAAGGACATCAATGAAAACACCTATATCTGCCAGGTAGATAATCACGTCAGAATACTGCTTGGATAAGATATAATTTTAGTTGTACTATTATGTAAAGGGTTGAGAGGCATACATTGCTTCTTCCCTATAAACCACATGTATTATTAGAATAGTATTTAGCTCAAGCACATCAAGAAGGAAGAGGGATTAAAAGCTAAACATTTGGATATATGACTACATGCGAAAACAAAGACAAATATACCATGGACGACATTTTCAATCTAAAATGCTGCCTTTAATAAGGACATCAATGAAAACACCTACATCTTCCAGGTAGATAATCACGTCAGAATTTTGCTTGGGTAAGATATAATTTTAGTTGTACGATTATGAAAAGGGTTGAGAGGCATACATTGCTTCTTCCCTATAATTCACATGTATTATTGAATAGTATTTAGCTCAAGCACATCAGGAAGGAAGAGGGATTAAAAGCTAAACATTTGGATATATGACTACATGCGAAAACAAAGACAAATATACCATGGACGACATTTTCAATCTAAAATGCTGCCTTTAATAAGGACATCAATGAAAACACCTACATCTTCCAGGTAGATAATCACGTCAGAATACTGCTTGGGTAAGATATAATTTTAGTTGTACTATTATGTAAAGGGTTGAGAGGCATACATTGCTTCTTCCCTATAAATCACATGTATTATTAGAATAGTATTTAGCTCAAGCACATCAAGAAGGAAGAGGGATTGAAAGCTAAACATTTGGATATATGACTACATGCGAAAACAAAGACAATAATACCATGAACGACATTTTCAATCTAAAATGCTGCCTTTAATAAGGACATCAATGAAAAAACCTATATCTGCCAGGTAAATCATCACATCAGTATACTGCTTGGGTAAGCATTCATTGTAGTTGTAACAAAATGTAATGTTTGAGTGTTATACATTGCTTCTTGCCTATTTCATACGTTTTATTAGAATAGTATTTAGCTCAAGCACATCAAGAAGGAAGAGGGATTAAAAGCTAAACATTTGGATATATGACTACATGCGAAAACAAAGTCAAATATACCATGAACGACATTTTCAATCTAAAATGCTGCCTTTAATAAGGACATCAATGAAAATACCTACATCTTCCAGGTATATAATCACGTCAGAATACTGCTTGGGTAATCAACAATTTTAGTTGTAACATTATGTAAAGGGTTGAGAGGCATACATTGCTTCTTCCCTATAAATCACATGTATTATTAGAATAGTATTTAGCTCAAGCACATCAAGAAGGAAGAGGGATTAAAAGCTAAACATTTGGATATATGACTACATGCGAAAACAAAGACAAATATACCATGAACGACATTTTCAATCTAAAATGCTGCCTTTAATAAGGACATCAATGAAAACACCTACATCTTCCAGGTAGATAATCACGTCAGAATACTGCTTGGGTAAGATATAATTTTAGTTGTAACATTATATAAGGGTTGAGAGGCATACATTGCTTCTTCCCTATAAATCACATGTATTATTAGAATAGTATTTAGCTCAAGCACATCAAGAAGGAAGAGGGATTAAAAGCTAAACATTTGGATATATCACTATATGCGAAAACAAAGACAAATATACCATGAACGACATTTTCAATCTAAAATGCTGCCTTTAATAAGGACATCAATGAAAACACCTACATCTTCCAGGTAGATAATCACGTCAGAATACTGCTTGGGTAAGATATAATTTTAGTTGTACGATTATGAAAAGGGTTGAGAGGCATACATTGCTTCTTCCCTATAAATCACATGTATTATTGAATAGTATTTAGCTCAAGCACATCAGGAAGGAAGAGGGATTAAAAGCTAAACATTTGGATATATGACTACATGCGAAAACAAAGACAAATATACCATGGACGACATTTTCAATCTAAAATGCTGCCTTTAATAAGGACATCAATGAAAACACCTACATCTTCCAGGTAGATAATCACGTCAGAATACTGCTTGGGTAAGATATAATTTTAGTTGTACTATTATGTAAAGGGTTGAGAGGCATACATTGCTTCTTCCCTATAAACCACATGTATTATTAGAATAGTATTTAGCTCAAGCACATCAAGAAGGAAGAGGGATTAAAAGCTAAACATTTGGATATATGACTGCATGCGAAAACAAAGACAAATATACCATGAACGACATTTTCAATCTAAAATGCTGCCTTTAATAAGGACATCAATGAAAACACCTACATCTTCCAGGTAGATAATCACGTCAGAATACTGCTTGGGTAAGATATAATTTTAGTTGTACTATTATGTAAAGGGTTGAGAGGCATACATTGCTTCTTCCCTATAAATCACATGTATTATTAGAATAGTATTTAGCTCAAGCACATCAAGAAGGAAGAGGGATTAAAAGCTAAACATTTGGATATATGACTACATGCGAAAACAAAGACAAATATACCATGAACGACATTTTCAATCTAAAATGCTGCCTTTAATAAGGACATCAATGAAAACACCTACATCTTCCAGGTAGATAATCACGTCAGAATACTGCTTGGGTAAGATATAATTTTAGTTGTACGATTATGAAAAGGGTTGAGAGGCATACATTGCTTCTTCCCTATAAATCACATGTATTATTGAATAGTATTTAGCTCAAGCACATCAGGAAGGAAGAGGGATTAAAAGCTAAACATTTGGATATATGACTACATGCGAAAACAAAGACAAATATACCATGGACGACATTTTCAATCTAAAATGCTGCCTTTAATAAGGACATCAATGAAAACACCTACATCTTCCAGGTAGATAATCACGTCAGAATACTGCTTGGGTAAGATATAATTTTAGTTGTAACATTATGTAAGGGTTGAGAGGCATACATTGCTACTTCCCTATAAATCACATGTATTATTAGAATAGTATTTAGCTCAAGCACATCAAGAAGGAAGAGGGATTAAAAGCTAAACATTTGGATATATGACTACATGCGAAAACAAAGACAAATATACCATGAACGACATTTTCAATCTAAAATGCTGCCTTTAATAAGGACATCAATGAAAACACCTACATCTTCCAGGTAGATTATCACGTCAGAATACTGCTTGGGTAAGATATAATTTTAGTTGTACGATTATGAAAAGGGTTGAGAGGCATACATTGCTTCTTCCCTATAAATCACATGTATTATTGAATAGTATTTAGCTCAAGCACATCAGGAAGGAAGAGGGATTAAAAGCTAAACATTTGGATATATGACTACATGCGAAAACAAAGACAAATATACCATGGACGACATTTTCAATCTAAAATGCTGCCTTTAATAAGGACATCAATGAAAACACCTACATCTTCCAGGTAGATAATCACGTCAGAATACTGCTTGGGTAAGATATAATTTTAGTTGTACTATTATGTAAAGGGTTGAGAGGCATACATTGCTTCTTCCCTATAAATCACATGTATTATTAGAATAGTATTTAGCTCAAGCACATCAAGAAGGAAGAGGGATTAAAAGCTAAACATTTGGATATATGACTACATGCGAAAACAAAGACAAATATACCACGAACGACCTTTTCAATCTAAAATGCTGCCTTTAATAAGGACATCAATGAAAACACCTACATCTTCCAGGTAGATAATCACGTCAGAATACTGCTTGGATAAGATATAATTTTAGTTGTACTATTATGTAAAGGGTTGAGAGGCATACATTGCTTCTTCCCTATAAACCACATGTATTATTAGAATAGTATTTAGCTCAAGCATTTCAAGAAGGAAGAGGGATTAAAAGCTAAACATTTGGATATATGACTGCATGCGAAAACAAAGACAAATATACCATGAACGACATTTTCAATCTAAAATGCTGCCTTTAATAAGGACATCAATGAAAACACCTACATCTTCCAGGTAGATAATCACGTCAGAATACTGCTTGGGTAAGATATAATTTTAGTTGAACTATTATGTAAAGGGTTGAGAGGCATACATTGCTTCTTCCCTATAAATCACATGTATTATTAGAATAGTATTTAGCTCAAGCACATCAAGAAGGAAGAGGGATTAAAAGCTAAACATTTGGATATATGACTACATGCGAAAACAAAGACAAATATACCATGAACGACATTTTCAATCTAAAATGCTGCCTTTAATAAGGACATCAATGAAAACACCTACATCTTCCAGGTAGATAATCACGTCAGAATACTGCTTGGGTTAGATATAATTTTAGTTGTACGATTATGAAAAGGGTTGAGAGGCATACATTGCTTCTTCCCTATAAATCACATGTATTATTGAATAGTATTTAGCTCAAGCACATCAGGAAGGAAGAGGGATTAAAAGCTAAACATTTGGATATATGACTACATGCGAAAACAAAGACAAATATACCATGGACGACATTTTCAATCTAAAATGCTGCCTTTAATAAGGACTTCAATGAAAACACCTACATCTTCCAGGTAGATAATCACGTCAGAATACTGCTTGGGTAAGATATAATTTTAGTTGTAACATTATGTAAGGGTTGAGAGGCATACATTGCTTCTTCCCTATAAATCACATGTATTATTAGAATAGTATTTAGCTCAAGCACATCAAGAAGGAAGAGGGATTAAAAGCTAAACATTTGGATATATCACTACATGCGAAAACAAAGACAAATATACCATGAACGACATTTTCAATCTAAAATGCTGCCTTTAATAAGGACATCAATGAAAACACCTACATCTTCCAGGTAGATAATCACGTCAGAATACTGCTTGGGTAAGATATAATTTTAGTTGTACGATTATGAAAAGGGTTGAGAGGCATACATTGCTTCTTCCCTATAAATCACATGTATTATTGAATAGTATTTAGCTCAAGCACATCAGGAAGGAAGAGGGATTAAAAGCTTAACATTTGGATATATGACTACATGCGAAAACAAAGACAAATATACCATGGACGACATTTTCAATCTAAAATGCTGCCTTTAATAAGGACATCAATGAAAACACCTACATCTTAGAGGTAGATAATCACGTCAGAATACTGCTTGGGTAAGATATAATTTTAGTTGTACTATTATGTAAAGGGTTGAGAGGCATACATTGCTTCTTCCCTATAAATCACATGTATTATTAGAATAGTATTTAGCTCAAGCACATCAAGAAGGAAGAGGGATTAAAAGCTAAACATTTGGATATATGACTACATGCGAAAACAAAGACAAATATACCATGGACGACATTTTCAATCTAAAATGCTGCCTTTAATAAGGACATCAATGAAAACACCTACATCTTCCAGGTAGATAATCACGTCAGAATACTGCTTGGGTAAGATATAATTTTAGTTGTACGATTATGAAAAGGGTTGAGAGGCATACATTGCTTCTTCCCTATAAATCACATGTATTATTGAATAGTATTTAGCTCAAGCACATCAGGAAGGAAGAGGGATTAAAAGCTAAACATTTGGATATATGACTACATGCGAAAACAAAGACAAATATACCATGAACGACATTTTCAATCTAAAATGCTGCCTTTAATAAGGACATCAATGAAAACACCTACATCTTCCAGGTAGATAATCACGTCAGAATACTGCTTGGGTAAGATATAATTTTAGTTGTACGATTATGAAAAGGGTTGAGAGGCATACATTTCTTCTTCCCTATAAATCACATGTATTATTGAATAGTATTTAGCTCAAGCACATCAGGAAGGATGAGGGATTAAAAGCTAAACATTTGGATATATGACTACATGCGAAAACAAAGACAAATATACCATGGACGACATTTTCAATCTAAAATGCTGCCTTTAATAAGGACATCAATGAAAACACCTACATCTTCCAGGTAGATAATCACGTCAGAATACTGCTTGGGTAAGATATAATTTTAGTTGTACTATTATGTAAAGGGTTGAGAGGCATACATTGCTTCTTCCCTATAAATCACATGTATTATTAGAATAGTATTTAGCTCAAGCACATCAAGAAGGAAGAGGGATTAAAAGCTAAACATTTGGATATATGACTACATGCGAAAACAAAGACAATAATACAATGAACGACATTTTCAATCTAAAATGCTGCCTTTAATAAGGACATCAATGAAAACACCTACATCTTCCAGGTAGATAATCACGTCAGAATACTGCTTGGGTAAGATATAATTTTAGTTGTACTATTATGTAAAGGGTTGAGAGGCATACATTGCTTCTTCCCTATAAATCACATGTATTATTAGAATAGTATTTAGCTCAAGCACATCAAGAAGGAAGAGGGATTAAAAGCTAAACATTTGGATATATCACTACATGCGAAAACAAAGACAAATATACCATGAACGACATTTTCAATCTAAAATGCTGCCTTTAATAAGGACATCAATGAAAACACCTACATCTTCCAGGTAGATAATCACGTCAGAATACTGCTTGGGTAAGATATAATTTTAGTTGTACGATTATGAAAAGGGTTGAGAGGCATACATTGCTTCTTCCCTATAAATCACATGTATTATTGAATAGTATTTAGCTCAAGCACATCAGGAAGGAAGAGGGATTAAAAGCTAAACATTTGGATATATGACTACATGCGAAAACAAAGACAAATATACCATGGACGACATTTTCAATCTAAAATGCTGCCTTTAATAAGGACATCAATGAAAACACCTACATCTTCCAGGTAGATAATCACGTCAGAATACTGCTTGGGTAAGATATAATTTTAGTTGTAACATTATGTAAGGGTTGAGAGGCATACATTGCTTCTTCCCTATAAATCACATGTATTATTAGAATAGTATTTAGCTCAAGCACATCAAGAAGGAAGAGGGATTAAAAGCTAAACATTTGGATATATCACTACATGCGAAAACAAAGACAAATATACCATGAACGACATTTTCAATCTAAAATGCTGCCTTTAATAAGGACATCAATGAAAACACCTACATCTTCCAGGTAGATAATCACGTCAGAATACTGCTTGGGTAAGATATAATTTTAGTTGTACGATTATGAAAAGGGTTGAGAGGCATACATTGCTTCTTCCCTATAAATCACATGTATTATTGAATAGTATTTAGCTCAAGCACATCAGGAAGGAAGAGGGATTAAAAGCTAAACATTTGGATATATGACTACATGCGAAAACAAAGACAAATATACCATGGACGACATTTTCAATCTAAAATGCTGCCTTTAATAAGGACATCAATGAAAACACCTACAGCTTCCAGGTAGATAATCACGTCAGAATACTGCTTGGGTAAGATATAATTTTAGTTGTACGATTACGAAAAGGGTTGAGAAGCATACATTGCTTCTTCCCTATAAATCACATGTATTATTGAATAGTATTTAGCTCAAGCACATCAGGAAGGAAGAGGGATTAAAAGCTAAACATTTGGATATATGACTACATGCGAAAACAAAGACAAATATACCATGGACGACATTTTCAATCTAAAATGCTGCCTTTAATAAGGACATCAATGAAAACACCTACATCTTCCAGGTAGATAATCACGTCAGAATACTGCTTGGGTAAGATATAATTTTAGTTGTACGATTACGAAAAGGGTTGAGAAGCATACATTGCTTCTTCCCTATAAATCACATGTATTATTGAATAGTATTTAGCTCAAGCACATCAGGAAGGAAGAGGGATTAAAAGCTAAACATTTGGATATATGACTACATGCGAAAACAAAGACAAATATACCATGGACGACATTTTCAATCTAAAATGCTGCCTTTAATAAGGACATCAATGAAAACAACTATATCTGCCAGGTAGTTAATCACGTCAGAATACTGCTTGGGTAAGCAACAATTTTAGTTGTAACATTATGTAAAGGGTTGAGAGGTATACATTGCTTCTTCCCTATAAATCACATGTATTATTAGAATAGTATTTAGCTCAAGCACATCAAGAAGGAAGAGGGAATTAAAGCTAAACATTTGGATATATGACTACATGCGAAAACAAAGACAAATATACCATGAACGACATTTTCCATCTAAAATGCTGCCTTTAGTAAGGACATCAATGAAAACACCTACATCTTCCAGGTAGATAATCACGTCAGAATACTGCTTGGGTAAGATATAATTTTAGTTGTACTATTATGTAAAGGGTTGAGAGGCATACATTGCTTCTTCCCTATAAATCACATGTATTATTAGAATAGTATTTAGCTCAAGCACATCAAGAAGGAAGAGGGATTAAAAGCTAAACATTTGGATATATGACTACATGCGAAAACAAAGACAATAATACCATGAACGACATTTTCAATCTAAAATGCTGCCTTTAATAAGGACATCAATGAAAACACCTACATCTTCCAGGTAGATAATCACGTCAGAATACTGCTTGGGTAAGATATAATTTTAGTTGTACTATTATGTAAAGGGTTGAGAGGCATACATTGCTTCTTCCCTATAAATCACATGTATTATTAGAATAGTATTTAGCTCAAGCACATCAAGAAGGAAGAGGGATTAAAAGCTAAACATTTGGATATATGACTACATGCGAAAACAAAGACAAATATACCATGAACGACATTTTCAATCTAAAATGCTGCCTTTAATAAGGACATCAATGGAAACACCTATATCTGCCAGGTAGATAATCACGTCAGAATACTGCTTGGGTAAGCAACAATTTTAGTTGTAACATTATGTAAAGGGTTGAGAGGCATACATTGCTTCTTCCCTATAAATCACATGTATTATTAGAATAGTATTTAGCTCAAGCACATCAAGAAGGAAGAGGGATTAAAAGCTAAACATTTGGATATATGACTACATGCGAAAACAAAGACAAATATACCATGGACTACATTTTCAATCTAAAATGCTGCCTTTAATAAGGACATCAATGAAAACACCTACAGCTTCCAGGTAGATAATCACGTCAGAATACTGCTTGGGTAAGATATAATTTTAGTTGTACGATTATGAAAAGGGTTGAGAGGCATACATTGCTTCTTCCCTATAAATCACATGTATTATTGAATAGTATTTAGCTCAAGCACATCAGGAAGGAAGAGGGATTAAAAGCTAAACATTTGGATATATGACTACATGCGAAAACAAAGACAAATATACCATGGACGACATTTTCAATCTAAAATGCTGCCTTTAATAAGGACATCAATGAAAACACCTACATCTTCCAGGTAGATAATCACGTCAGAATACTGCTTGGGTAAGATATAATTTTAGTTGTACTATTATGTAAAGGGTTGAGAGGCATACATTGCTTCTTCCCTATAAATCACATGTATTATTAGAATAGTATTTAGCTCAAGCACATCAAGAAGGAAGAGGGATTAAAAGCTAAACATTTGGATATATGACTACATGCGAAAACAAAGACAATAATACCATGAACGACATTTTCAATCTAAAATGCTGCCTTTAATAAGGACATCAATGAAAACACCTACATCTTCCAGGTAGATAATCACGTCAGAATACTGCTTGGGTAAGATATAATTTTAGTTGTACTATTATGTAAAGGGTTGAGAGGCATACATTGCTTCTTCCCTATAAATCACATGTATTATTAGAATAGTATTTAGCTCAAGCACATCAAGAAGGAAGAGGGATTAAAAGCTAAACATTTGGATATATGACTACATGCGAAAACAAAGACAAATATACCATGAACGACATTTTCAATCTAAAATGCTGCCTTTAATAAGGACATCAATGAAAACACCTATATCTGCCAGGTAGTTAATCACGTCAGAATACTGCTTGGGTAAGCAACAATTTTAGTTGTAACATTATGTAAAGGGTTGAGAGGTATACATTGCTTCTTCCCTATAAATCACAACTATTATTAGAATAGTATTTAGCTCAAGCACATCAAGAAGGAAGAGGGAATTAAAGCTAAACATTTGGATATATGACTACATGCGAAAACAAAGACAAATATACCATGAACGACATTTTCCATCTAAAATGCTGCCTTTAGTAAGGACATCAATGAAAACACCTACATCTTCCAGGTAGATAATCACGTCAGAATACTGCTTGGGTAAGATATAATTTTAGTTGTACTATTATGTAAAGGGTTGAGAGGCATACAATGCTTCTTCCCTATAAATCACATGTATTATTAGAATAGTATTTAGCTCAAGCACATCAAGAAGGAAGAGGGATTAAAAGCTAAACATTTGGATATATGACTACATGCGAAAACAAAGACAAATATACCATGAACGACATTTTCAATCTAAAATGCTGCCTTTAATAAGGACATCAATGAAAATACCTACATTTTCCAGGTAGATAATCACGTCAGAATACTGCTTGGGTAAGCAACAATTTTAGTTGTAACATTATGTAAGGGTTGAGAGGCATACATTGCTTCTTCCCTATAAATCACATGTATTATTAGAATAGTATTTAGCTCAAGCACATCAAGAAGGAAGAGGGATTAAAAGCTAAACATTTGGATATATGACTACATGCGAAAACAAAGACAAATATACCATGGACGACATTTTCAATCTAAAATGCTGCCTTTAATAAGGACATCAATGACAACACCTACATCTTCCAGGTAGATAATCACGTCAGAATACTGCTTGGGTAAGATATAATTTTAGTTGTACTATTATGAAAAGGGTTGAGAGGCATACATTGCTTCTTCCCTATAAATCACATGTATTATTAGAATAGTATTTAGCTCAATCACATAAAGAAGGAAGAGGGATTAAAAGCTAAACATTTGGATATATGACTACATGCGAAAACAAAGACAATAATACCATGAACGACATTTTCAATCTAAAATGCTGCCTTTAATAAGGACATCAATGAAAATACCTACATTTTCCAGGTAGATAATCACGTCAGAATACTGCTTGTGTAAGCAACAATTTTAGTTGTAACATTATGTAAGGGTTGAGAGGCATACATTGCTTCTTCCCTATAAATCACATGTATTATTAGAATAGTATTTAGCTCAAGCACATCAAGAAGGAAGAGGGATTAAAAGCTAAACATTTGGATATATGACTACATGCGAAAACAAAGACAAATATACCATGGACGACATTTTCAATCTAAAATGCTGCCTTTAATAAGGACATCAATGACAACACCTACATCTTCCAGGTAGATAATCACGTCAGAATACTGCTTGGGTAAGATATAATTTTAGTTGTACTATTATGAAAAGGGTTGAGAGGCATACATTGCTTCTTCCCTATAAATCACATGTATTATTAGAATAGTATTTAGCTCAATCACATAAAGAAGGAAGAGGGATTAAAAGCTAAACATTTGGATATATGACTACATGCGAAAACAAAGACAATAATACCATGAACGACATTTTCAATCTAAAATGCTGCCTTTAATAAGGACATCAATGAAAATACCTACATTTTCCAGGTAGATAATCACGTCAGAATACTGCTTGTGTAAGCAACAATTTTAGTTGTAACATTATGTAAAGGGTTGAGAGGCATACATTGCTTCTTCCCTATAAATCACATGTATTATTAGAATAGTATTTAGCTCAAGCACATCAAGAAGGAAGAGGGATTAAAAGCTAAACATTTGGATATATGACTACATGCGAAAACAAAGACAAATATACCATGAACGACATTTTCAATCTAAAATGCTGCCTTTAATAAGGACATCAATGAAAATACCTACATCTTCCAGGTAGATAATCACGTCAGAATTTTGCTTGGGTAAGCAACAATTTTAGTTGTAACATTATGTCAAGGGTTGAGAGGTAACTTTACATCTTGGATATCATACATATTTCATATGTATTATTAGAATAGTATTTAGCTCAAGCACATCAAGAAGGAAGAGGGATTAAAAGCTAAATATTTGGATATATGACTACATGCGAAAACAAAGACAAATATACCATGGACGACATTTTCAATCTAAAATGCTGCCTTTAATAAGGACATCAATGAAAATACCTACATCTTCCAGGTAGATAATCACGTCAGAATACTGCTTGGGTAAGCAACAATTTTAGTTGTAACATTATGTCAAGGGTTGAGAGGTAACTTTACATCTTGGATATCATACATATTTCATATGTATTATTAGAATAGTATTTAGCTCAAGCACATCAAGAAGGAAGAGGGATTAAAAGCTAAACATTTGGATATATGACTACATGCGAAAACAAAGACAAATATACCATGGACGACATTTTCAATCTAAAATGCTGCCTTTAATAAGGACATCAATGAAAACACCTATATCTGCCAGGTAAATCATCACATCAGTATACTGCTTGGGTAAGCATTCATTGTAGTTGTAACAAAATGTAATGTTTGAGAGTTATACATTGCTTCTTGCCTATTTCATACGTTTTATTAGAATAGTATTTAGCTCAACCACATCAAGAAGGAAGACGGAAGAAAAACACAACAATCGGAGATATGACTGCAAAGAGAAACATTAAGACAAATATATCACGAATGCCCTTTTCAATCTACAATGTCGCCTTCAATAAGAATATGTATGAATAAACCTACATCCTCTATTTCGTTATTTACGTCACAAGACAGTGTGTGTATATGTGTGTGTATGTGTGTGTGTATGTGTGTGTGTGTGTGTGTGTGTGTGTGTGTGTGTGTGTGTGTGTGTGTGTGTGTGTGTGTGTGTTTGTTTGTGTGTGTGTGTGTGTGTGTGTGTGTGTGTGTGTATATAACTTTATTAAAACAAACGGTAGCGCGGAATTTAATAAAATGGACATTTAGAAATTAAAAGAAGGATAAGGAGGAGACTATGCCAGTTTTTACAGTCGACGGATCAGATGGCGGCTACAGGAACTTTTCTATCGTAATTCTTATAACGCCAGTTATAAAGCGGGATTCGACAATCGGTACTTCCATTTCGCGTAAAATGTAAACCAATCGCTACAACTTTCCAAGGTGTCGCAGTCCTACAACTCGAAATAATCCAGGGAGAACAAAGAAGACATCCACCGTAACAAGATCCAAGAACCAGGAACCAGGGATGACGGGATGTGACGACTTTGGCAATTCATTTTTCATATGTCAAATTTGTAAGTTAAAATTTTAATCAATTTTTCAGAAATAACAAAGTTAAATTTTTATCAAAATAATCAATGGCTTCACTATTATTAAACTTGTTAAATATTATTTAAAAGAGTAAAAGTTTGAAAAATATTTGAATTGTGTAACTTAGTTAAAGTAATGGAATCAAACAGATTTCCAAAATGGAAGAATTTCACATATAAATTAATCAAAATTTATTTTAAAGTCTCTAGACCAGCCTAATCAGGAAGGAACCAATGAAAGAATAATTAAGTAAATTGTGGTTTTTACTATAAGCTTGGCCATTTTCAATAACATCAAAAGAGAAAATATTTAGTAAATAAGTTTGAATAATTTCGAATATTAAATCTTATAAATAATTTCATGTAATAAGTTTTAAATGATTGTGAAATATTTAACTAATTAATAATGTCACAGAATGTTATGATAACACTTTACCTATATTAATTCCAGATTCCAAATTTATGGAAAGAATCCAAATGACATATATTGTGAAATTCAAAATAATATCTTAATTTAGGTTTCAAGTAATAAGTATGAAATTATGCATATAAATTTAAATGATGTAAAAAACGTTTATTTATTTAAATATGTAAGGCAAAATATTGTTTGCATATTGATAAAAACAGGTGAAATCAATAAGTTAAAAATTTATGTTAAGTTTTGTAATTTTCTTGTATTAATAAAATTATGTACAAAATATTCTTAATTTATTAAATATATCCTGTGGTAATAAATAAATAAAAACGTAAGGTTTTTGCCAACTATTAAAAATAATGTTGTGAGGTTAAATATCAAGTGTGGTTAATTTCATAATACAGGAAATTCAATAAAATAAAGCCTAATGTCACAACAGGAGAGTTACTCATGACAGTAAATTACTTTAAATATTTGAGCTATATCAAAAGATAGTTGGTTTTTAAATCAAAGCCCAGGGTCGTGTACCACTGACAAATGCTGTTTAAGTGTCACACAGAAGCCTATAAAAAGTGAAACTTAAGCAGGATCATATTTTTGACGGGTCAACCTGGATCACCTGTTAGCAATAGCACATGACAAGATATAATGTATGTGATGATTGGTAATGCTAATATGTATCTTTTCAGCTGAGAAAATACTGACATATATGACTATGTAGCCCTTGCACTATTAATCAATAGTAGGGAATTTTTTAAGAACAAGTCAGGTCGGCGTGTCAATGATTGCGTTTTGTTAGCGACGCAGTTGGGGGGGGGGGGGTCGTTGTGGTGTATGTGTGTGTGTGTGTGTGTGTGTGTGTGCGTGTGTGTGTGTGTGTGTGTGTTGAGACTGTCAAATCTGTCTTAAAATAACAAATTTTTAAGATACACAAAATCTTTAAAATATTGTTTGTACTTTATAAAATAAATCAGCGGGACGTTTTGTCATATTAAACGAGAACAAAGCAGTATCTATTTACAAGTATTGTCAATAAGTGTTAAGGTAAGCATATAATCCACTGGTGGGCTACAGTTCATAACGTAGAGTTGATAGAGACCAGTTACACATTTTTGAAAAGAAACAGTATGGAAGGGTAAAACAAAGAAAATTGGTGACCAAGAATATCAGGTTAAAACGATGAGAAAATTAAGTTGTACTAAAAGAAAGCCTGCTAGGAATAAAATTTTACAAAAACTATCATAAATGACAAACTTTAACAAAATAATATATTTTTAGAGTTTTAAGGCAACCAGATGTACTAGTATCCAGTGAAAGGACTGGAAAGGTTTATGATGTAAGTTCCGACCTGCGATAGTAGCATCACTGAGGCAAACCTGCTCTAGGGCCATGCAGAGATGTCTACACCTTGCAGAAGGGCAAGAATGAAGGATAAAACTAGATGTGAATAAGAACAGGACTTGTTTATGCTCCGGTTACGTCACAGATAAGCAGATATGCTTTGGCAGATAAGCTGCCGTGGTCGATGTTTTCACGGCAGCTTATCAGCTTGTGCCTACAGAGGTCCGGCAAATAATCGGGCTTGATTTGTAAAGGAAAGGTTTTTAGTATAAGGGAATTTTATTTTTATTCAAAATGAAAATAAAATTTCTTTTTATTATTATAGAAAAAAATATTAAAATAATAATAAATAATGAAAAACCACTAGAATCTAAGTAAGCAGAAAATATATAACAAATATTTGCAAATATTCTAAACAATAAAATAACATTATATAGTAACAAATTCTTGAATTGTAATGGATTTTACACCGCCCCAAAATTATAGAAGTGCCAAGTGCGAGACCTTAACAATGTAGCTAATGGGCAAAATGTGGGATAAATATCGTTCAAATGTCTAATTAAAACTAAAAATGTGAAATAGACCATTATGCAAAAAAAATATTAAATTCCTAAATCATAAGGGACAGTTATGATTAGAGTTTAAAATCAAACACAAATCCCGGATCGAGAATGTACAAAATCCGTAAGAGTGCATGTTTGAACGAAGGAGTTTAGTATCGAAAACTATAGCAAGGAAAAAGTAATGGGGAATCCTGGTCGGGGATACGGAGATCCCCTCCATCTCCAGGGGCGAGCAGAAGGTTTTATACGGAGATTCAGAATGTGAACCACTAAAATGATGGTCCATGGCTAAAACCCAAATCTAGCAAAATATGGAAGTGGAGATTGTCTACCTACAATAGTTCGTGATTCTTACCTTAAAATTTCATAATATCCTAAAATAAAAACCTGTTTAAAGGCGGCTCTAAAACATATCACTAGCGAATATAACTAAATTCTATCCTCAGGGAATACCGGAGGAGTTTTCGACCCACGACCATGGGAGAAGAGACTTACCACAGTAAAGCTTTTTGGGGAAAGTCAGAAATTTAACAGCTATATTACCATTATTGATTTATCACATTTTGCAAAATTATTTAAGTCTTAATTGTTTATGTAAAAATTTTATAACTAGCTGATTAATAATAATTGAAACCATGACTTTCATTAAAACCATAAAAAGAAATATAAGGGATGGTAATAAAATAAGAGTTAATTATACATAAAATGTAAGTTTTAATTTTCAAGAATAATATTAGAGTTATCACAAGACAGTTAAAACAAGAAATATTTCAAGTAGTTTTGTAACATAAATTAATTAAATTCAGTCAAAGTAATAGAGCACAATAAGAAAAATAAATAATAAAAATGTATAAAGAAGATCAATGATTATTTATCAGTTACCTACGTTCGGATAACATATTTTGTGTCCATATCAAATATATTAAGCAACCAGGATTCAACTTCTGTAAAGTAAAAATAATATAAATTAGGTTTTTGTAAAATTAAGACTGCAAAAGAGAAATGCTTGAGATTTATGTACGGGCGCACAAATATAAATTAAAAAAAATTAATTAAGAAGTAATGTCACCTAATACTCTAAGAGATATATTTATGGACACAAAATTAATTTGTATAGATTATTATCATGTTGCGTTTAAATATTTATGTCATTTTATGTGATATATTAATTAATAATGTCAACAATTTAATTGATAAATTTTATTCCAGCATTCTAAGAACATTGAATTTTTTTTCAAATTAAATAAGAACTTGTACAAATTATGAAACATAGCAAACGTTTAGTAAAATTAAGATAATTTCTATAACATATTTTGAAGAGAAGTTAATTTTATATATTAATTACAAATTATTTAATTAAGTAACAGAATAAATGTTTAAAATTAATATAACCGTCATGTCGTAATCAACTAAATAAAATTTCTGTAATCCCAACCATCAGCAAGAGCAGAAATCAATAACTCAATTCAAGATAGAATAAAGATTTGTTTAAAGTGCTATTCCTGCAATAGCAAATTAGTAAATTAATCCTACAAGTAAAATAAATAATAAATATATTATCAAATAATTACGATTGAACATTTTGCCTGGTTTTTAAATAACCTTCCCGGAATATATCCACTAACAGATCACGCTCGAAATACCACAGGTACCAGGATCTGGAGAGTCGGGTGGGTTAATTTTTTGGCCGCGGTTGAATTGACCCTACAGTAGCTCTCGTGCCAACAACTAACGTGTAATAAGCTTGAATGTTGTTACGTTTCATAGGGAGGCGGAACTTGTTCAGCGACGAAGAAAAGTGAGTTCGTGGTAAAATGTGTATATTATCAACTGTATTAAAATCGTCAACGTATATTTAAATGTTCAAACAAACTCTATTTTCAAATGTCTATAATATTTTTATTAGGATATACTCTATTAATAAGGGTGTATTCAAAGATTTCTAAAAGTTGTACAATTTTTTATGCCCTTCAAATATTTTGTGAAATGTTTTACATCCAAATTACAGAATTACTTCTTTCAATAATATTACAGTTGTCCGCATCCATTAATGTTTTAGAGACTAATTGAGAAATACTCTTGTCTATAAATAGAATTTGCAAATTTGCACATAATTTATCATCCGTCTAAAATCAGGCAGTTTGAAATGTCCAAAGACATTATTGGAATCAATACTCCTCGACAGCGTACAAAGTATCACTCGATACTTACAATCTGGGCACTAACTACTAAAATATTTCGTTGTTTCAGTTAAGTGACGTCAGAGTTATATATATTATTTGTTATCATCTAGAGCTTTATGTGATATTATTGCAAGTCCTTACACTGTATACAATTCCTTCAAATATATACAATTTGGGAATATCTCATTAGTATGAAGTGAATATATAAAATTTTGAAGTTTCCATTATCCACAGTAGCGTTTATAGCTTTGATGGAATCAATGCGCTATTAATTATTCGCTAAATTAGAATATCGTAATTATTGAGCATTTACATTTATAATACGATAGTGATTAACGCATTTCGCAAATAAAGAGAAAATTTTATGGTGAAGAGATCATTTAATTTATTGGATTTAAATTGTTTTGTAATTAATGGAAATATAATTTATGAAATGTTGAGATTTGCGAATGTTTGCATTACTGTAATTTCAATTTGGCCTGATGAATTACTTCACAAAGTAAATATTAATAACTTAAATCCGTTAGTTGTAGAATTATTTCATCTTAATTTACAAAAATATAATTGTGAATCAAATAAATCTTACCAAGTATTATTTTACTTAGAAGTAATTGTTTTCTTTTCAGAAAATATGGTGTAGTTTATTAACAAATTAGCTTGAATGTTTATTAGTGGCAAAATTTATTAGAGCATTATGTGATTGAAATTTTAGAAAATGTTTCCATATTTGTAAACAAATGCGACGTAAATTACTACTGGTATGTGTGGAACTTCTAAACAAAATATAAGTATTTATAATATTTTTAACCAGTTTAATGATTACGGTTATGGAAATGAATTACACCCCTCCTTTTCTCAACCACATCATTTCACATTCCTGGTTTACCTAATACTGCATTTTAGAATATACATTATTCATACTTTAGGAATCTTATTATATTGACGATGAAGCAGGTAATATATATTTTTGTGTGCCTATATTCATTTTCCCTCTAGATTATAAGACAACTTACACTTTAAAAATTTCCTTATTCTTGAGCATTTTAAGAGAATAATAGTCCACTTAAATATAAACATTGCGTGTAGTATATATTTATAACTGTGTATATAAATATATGATTAGGAACTAATATTTTTTTATCTTACAAGTGCGTATTGTGAAGGAGAATAATTGTCCAACGAACATAAAATATATACCGAAAAATCCTTTTAATACCTTTTAAAAGAGCAAAATCAAACTTCACATTTGACGTTTCAAAGATTTTCTAATTATCAGTATTAATCAATTAACTATTTCTATTTTATCTACAATGTGATTCAACTGTTACTAAAACGCTCGTATTAAAGCAGAAGTGTATGTGTTCCGAAGGGCTGCTAGAATTTGTTTTTAATTATCTAGTATTACGTTCTGGGAGTTACAATTATTCAAACACGCACAAAACTAACTGTTGAAGTAATGTATTATTTTTAGTTTTGTAATTGAAATAAAACAAATATTTGCGGTTGCTCAGATTAATTTGCGGTTGCTCAGATTAATTTGTGTGTGTGTGTGTGTGTGTGTGTGTGTGTGTGTGTGTGTGTGTGTGTGTGTGTGTGTGTGTGAGTGTGTGTGTGTGTGTGTGTGTGTGTGTGTGTGTGTGTGTGTGTGTGTGTGTGTGTGTGTTGTAACGGTCTCAAATACCGTGACAAATAGGAAATAAATAATTTGCTGTTTTTAAGTAATAAAGTTGATTTTTAAATTAATCAAGTTTGGAGTTATAAGAATAATAAAGAGTGAAGAAGTAAATAAAACCATAAATAGAATAATTAAGCTAAATTAAAAAGTATTAGAGAATAAATTTGTAATAACTGACTAAATTTGACCATCGGGAGTGAGGCGAAAATTTTCTAAGTGCTTAAAAAAGCTAACTTAAGAACAAAACCACGTAGAACTTTCATCGACATTTTAGAAGAACCAGAATAAGTCAGAATAAACATTAATGAAAACAAAATTTGAAAAACTTAAAAAACAAAAAAGTTACAGCAGTTTTAATAAAATAGACATTTTTCAGTGTTCCAAAAATGATAATCAAACTCTGCAAGCTAAAACGGATTCGTTGCCCGACTTGCCTGTACAAGGGATAAATCCAAAGATAGCAAGTGTTGCAGGCGGGGTGAGGTAGGGTAACTTCACCGCTATATACACTAGGTCTCTAAGACCTTAGAGGGAGTCTGAAATAAATTTTTAATACGAGGGCCGCGGACCGCTATGCCGGATCGCGAATAAGACCGCCATCAGGCCAGATGGGACCGAACCTCAACGCTTCCGACGTCTAGGACTATCAAGGGACGAAGGCTCCAGACTCAGCCTCCAGGACGCGGGAATGGAGAAAACCACCACCGACGAACCAGGGATGGCGACTTCTGATGTCCATGGACCAGGGAATCCAGAGGAGGGACTCTAGGACCGGCAGGAACATCTTTGGCAAGTCATTTTCTCTATTCGTTACCAATTACGTCAAATTTAGTCAGTTAATTTTATTAAATTCAAACAAATATTCAAGCTTAAACAATGACTTCACTCTATATAAAAATTAAATAAATTTTATGCTTAATAAAATTAATTTGTGTGATCAGAATATTTCAAATGATAAATATTAAACTTGCAAAGGGATTTGGCCATGAGCCATTTATTTTCAAGAAAATAAGAATTTTTTGAATATTATAAATTTAAAAATAATGTTTCATAAATACGAATTTACCAATTTAATATAGAAGATAAATTTTTATTATGTCTAATTTGGGAAATAATTTTATTTTTATGTAAATGTAATTGATATATATAGAAATTATAAGATTTTAAAATATGAAAGATAACAAGTTATTTAGTTAATTGTTTTTGTCAATATAATTGTGTTTTATTTGAAAAGATAAATTTTCTTTTTTATTTAATTAAATAAAAATTAAATATGTTATAAAAATCAACAGTATTTGCATTTCATCCTGTGTTGAATAATCAATAAAAACTTTTTAGCTTTTTCCAACTAATATGAAAATGATTATTAAATCAGTAAACAAGTTTAATTAAATTCCATTAATTGATAATAGTTAAAACCAAATGTTTTAAAAGAGTTTCTCTCAACTAACTTCATTGAGCTAGCCTAAAGATTAGTTGTTTTTTTGTATATAAGTCCAGAGATTTATCTACTGGCAGATTGTGTTTAAAAGGACACAGGAGCCTTTTAAAATAGGTAAATTAAACACGATCATATTTTGCACATCCCCTTGCTGTCTCTATAGATCATCATCAGGTGGTAAGACTCTGTGAATATTTTGTGTATTATTTTACATGTGTTTCTTTCCAGCTGACTATCGAAATGACATGTGTGACTATATCTAGACCCTACATATTTGATAAACCAATTTTGGGGAGATTATACTTATTTTAAAATATTAGTCAGCGGGAATAGGCTTGTTTTGGGCATGGCCCTATGAGCGGGAAATATACACGTAACTCAGGGATTTCAGCACGGTTTAACAAGCGGGGTGATTGGCAGATGTTTGTTTTGTTTATAAATAAGTTTTTTAAACAACAAAATTTTAGTATTCTGCGTGCTGTGAAGTGATGGGAAGGACGTTGCAGTGTGTGTGTGTGTGTGTGTGTGTGTTTGTGTGTGTGTGTTTGGTAAAGCCATACACAGAGAGTGCACAGGAAGAATTATAATCACGAACTTAATAACCACTAAGTCATAATTGATTGTATTACTGCATTACTAAATTTGCAAGATAAGAGAAGAAACGTTACCTTTTATTTTAATTTTGTATCATCATCTTGACTGATGGTGTATCTCATCTCTTAAAAAATGCATATATATATATATATATATATATATATATATATATATATATATATATATATATATATATCGCAGTATGTTTTCTTGTGTATTAATAAAGAACAAAATCTAAATACAAATACAAGAATTATAATTGAATTTACAATTTTTATTATAATTCTTGTATTTGTATATATATAAATATCGCAGTATGGTTTCTTGTGCATTAATAAAGAACAAAAGTCTAAATACAAATACAAGAATTATAATTGAATTTACAATTCTTATTATAATTCTTGTATTTGTATTTAGACTTTTGTTCTATATATATATATATATATATATATATATATATATATATATATATATATATATATATTTAATAGTCTCTATTCTTGATACTCCATTCATACCCTCACCCTTGTAGTCGAATTCATATCTGGTGGATTTTATTTCGACGTAACTATATTTCAAACTTCTCATCAGATTAGGTTATAATTTAATTTACCCGTTTATATCAATCGCATGACGAAGCCGGATTCAGATCGCAGCTCTTGATGAATGTAATAGGTTTAATTCAATTGATGAAATTGCTAACTAATTATAAATTAGAATGCACATTACTATACCATGTTCTAATCCAATTCTAATTACACATAATTTAACATTAATAGATAACAAATTTCTCATTAAAAAAAGGAAATATTTAAGTATTACCATAAATTATTATGAATTCATACTTATATTGAATTACTGTATATCTAATTAATGTACAATAATATTTTTTTGGTTTACTTTTAAAACTTATTTTGCTTTAGATTTATAGTTTTTATACTATATTTATTAATTTTCGTAATAAAATAATTACTAATAAACTTTAATGTACATTTCTGTAGTTTTACTCCTCGCACAAAACAAATGGCATACATGAAGTGTATTTTCAAATACAACTAGTGCAAGTTCAAAATATTTGCTTCAAAATTATATTTAAAAATATTTTCACAAATCTATATTGTTGTCATTAAATCTGAGTTCTTTAAAATGGTCTGCAGATTTTTCAGTGTTGTTTATCACCCAGTGTTGTAACTGCTCCTCTGTTGAAAAGCGGTTTTCTTGAAATTCCGTGTGCTAATTGCGAAATTATTTCCTTCGTATACTTATTGGATTTCTCTTATGTCCATTTTAACGGATTCTTTGAATATTGAATGCCTAAACTGTCAACAAGAAATCAGCTACGATTCAATTAATGTATGTATGCTTCACGTTTTATTCTGCATTCCTTATCCACGTATGAAATTCTATAAAATATTTTGACTATCAATTACGGTCAGAATATCTGCTAAACAGTTTGCTGATGTAAATTCACCTCTTAATCTTTGTTGAATGAAGAAAGTTCATGAATAAACCTGTAACGACGGAACTCGTTAGTAAGGAAACATGTGCTTGATAAACTTCAAAATTACTGAATTTATATTATAAGGTTCGTTATAACCGAACGTTTTATGTACGTTACGAATTATAGGCTACATTTGTTCTGTTAGTGCTTTTTTATACACAGTTTATTACAAGCCCTCACTCATAATTTCGTTATAGAGATTTGTTACTATACTTCAAACTTTGAAGGAGATCCTCATTTAAATAAGCTTTAAAGAAGAAACACGTAAAACGAAATGAGTGAATTTGCTATTTAGTCAAATAAAAATGAAATAAAATAATGGTAATTGTCATTTTCAGAATTTATATAAGATATGGATCAAAAGGCCAATAAAATTCTATAACCGGGTAAGTCAAATAAATTAATAATCCACTTCATGTTCCAGAGGTGTAATATTTCTTGTGAAAACTGAAATCCGTATAATACCTTCTCTCTTTATTTACACAGGTGTTTTACAAGATCATGCAGTTTATAGATGTACATCAACATAATCCTTTATTAAAAAAAGTATGTTTTTTTAAAATTCTTTGATTTATAAAGAAAATGTTTCATATTATTTCAACGTATTGATCTTCATTATTCAGAGAAAACTAACTAAAAAAAATATCTTTCTAAAACATTCTATTGGAAAACTATGGGCGTTAAAACACTATTTGTATAAAACACTTTAAACTAAAGTACTTTTGTAAGTTAAACTGAATTTAGATATAAATATCTTATTTAACACTTTGAATTGAAACAAAGTTAGCTTAAATTTTAAATTGTTGGTAGTTGTAAATACAGAGATTATGTATTTAATATAACCCTTTTCAGCATGTAGTAAAAAGAATAAACATGTCTGTAGATAGACATAGAGTTATAGTTTCTTAATTGACATAGATATTCGATCAGATGTGACTAATATATGAAAATGCATTTCTTTTATTGTAAGAGGTCTCTTTCGAAAAATTGTTAAATATTTTAAAACATATTCGTAAGGTTTAGGAAGAGTTAAATTATTTTGTTTTAAAATACTCTATTTTTTATTTAGTCTATTAAAAGTAGGACATTATTAACATTTACAAATGCCCATGTAATTTGCTGATAGAGGTAATGGTATATAATTGAAATGTTCTAGGATTACTGTGTAATTATTAATTTATTTAAATTAGCATTTCTAATTTAGAAACCATTAACAAATGAAACATCGATTTCACTTAAGAGTATTAGACTAATAATGCAACTAACTGTTTTTCACAGTTAGCAATTATTTAATCCAGATATTGGCTTAATATATATATATATATATATATATATATATATATATATATATATATATCATTCGTAATTCTTACTATATCAAAAAAATACTTTTGACACATCGCAATGATGATATAAATTTTGAATTTATATCATATTAATTACATTTAATTTATATACGAATAACACTAAATAATGTGATAAATATAATTTCTCACAAATGAGCTGTTCTGTCAATATGTTTTATTAGGGACACATTTTATAATAAAATAAATTCCTGTATATGTTTTATTCTCATTAATTTGAGAATAATATTTCACTACTATTTCTATAAAATTCACATTTTACTTGTATTGATTTATTTAATAATAACTCCATTTTTTCTAAATGAATATTATTTCTTCTTTTAAATTTTATTTTATATTGTTTAACTGATGGAATCATTTTAGATAATAATTTAAATGTAAAATCCTTGCGTTAGCGATAGACGTTTTTTAATAGTGTTTTACCTCTAAATTAAATTTTACACAATAAAAGAAAATTAACTATTATAATTAAGCAATGCCCTCATATATTCAAGTGGGTTTATATTTCCTTAATATTTCTAATTGGTCGTTGACACTACCCGGTAAGTAATTCTAATTCTATTCTAAATTCTAGACCTATTCTAGTCTAGGTTCATCCTTTGGTTCTCATAAAACCTTCGCCTTTACTTATATGTGGTTGCATCACGTCTCTGATCTCACCGAAAGATGAGATAACATGTTATAGATGTTTTCCAAAACATGTATTGGTAGACATCATAAACACATACTCACTAAAAACAACCTCTCCAGAAAACCTTCCAGACCTCCCATTCTAAAGCCAATATTAAATATTACATTTAGCCTGATGGAATGGATTTATTATTTCAATAAAATATAATAAAATATTGATATTGTTTTATAAAATATTCTATTATTCTTTTCGAATTGGATGTAACTAATAACTATGCAGCCAATAAAATATTTATATATTCCCGTAAATATAGAAAATAACATTATTTAAGTAAAATCCGATGTAGGCAAAAAAAACTTCATATGTTTGTTCATAAATAGATAAACCATTCACACACATTATTAGTTAACTTATTCAGGCATTTAACTCAGTTTCAATGTTGAAGTTTTACTCTCCAAGACTTCCAACATTCGCAACATGTCTGATCTGATGTACAAAATACATGTTTGTTATTGTGAGATGTCTCGTTAGTGTTTATGTACATGGTGTGATACGAAATTAAGACATATCTTTTTTTTGCTAGAATGCGTTCACTTAATTACCTGGTTTAATAATTTTCACGTTAAATTTTAAGGGCATTGTTCACCTTTTAAGACAACAGTGAAATACGACTATTTTTTCGTTGTTTGTTTGCTTTTAAGTTTTGATTTAATTTTAGAATATAATATTTTTTTATTCATTAATATTATGACTATATATATATATATATATATATATATATATATATATATATATATAAATATATATATATATATTAGGGATGGGCCGATTCCGATTCTCGATTCCAGGAATCGTCGATTCTAGGTGCTATCGAGGAATCGTCGATACTCGATTCTTCATCATAAAAGCGTCGATTCCGATTCCACACGATTCCGAATATTTATAAAAATACGTGTCGGACCAGTTGGCCCAACATAGTTTTTTCCTACCGTAAATGAAACGTAAATAAACTCCGTCGGACCAATTTACCCGACATTGTTTTTGATTTAATTAAATTTTATTATCTGTGCAACACTGTTTTGATATTTTTTGTGTTTTGTGTTAGCAAGAAACCACAAAACCATAATTTCATGTCCCGGCTACCCATATAATAAACAGACTGGCGATAAAAGTGTTTTTGCGCCCATCACTAAGACACGTAAACGTGTCACGTGATTTGTGAGTTTATAAATATTTTGAATATAGAACTAAAGTGTAATATATTCTCTCTCTGATAAGTAATGCTACAGGTCCAGTAAATACTATCCAAGATCCATATTAAGTAAAAGTTTTAACACCAAATAATTTACTTGTTAAGGAATTTACGTTATAATTTACTTCCTAGTAAGGATGTATCAATGTTTGTACTTGACTTTCACAAAGTCCGTTTTTAAGGATTATTTTACAACTAAATATTTAGTCAATATTTCCGACTTACTTTTAAGGTTTTGTGAAATTTTGAAAACAGTAGTGAAAATCATTACAATATGTTATAACAAATATGTCTGTCGGCCCGTAACTACGGACAAAAAGCTCTTAGAATAACATCATGTTTTTAATCCCGTCGGCGTTTATCTATCAAACAAAAACCATCGTAAATACATCTGTAACTAGTGTGAAGCTTGTTGTTAAATACTGTGCCTTAAATTTTCCAAAAGTAGCAACACCAGCTGAGTAGTACTAATAAAAATAAAGCGTTAAGAGGCCTGGCGGTATTCGGTTCAGAGTACTGGCCGTCGCGTCAATTCGATGACGGTTAACAGAAACTGACGGTGGAAAACCACATAATATATCAAATATGAAAAAGCCCTTAAACAACATTCATTTTGCCCAAATTTATCAACAAAAAAGATCTATACTTGAAGAAACTTTATCCTCAGACACAGGACCTACAAGTGATAGTCGGATAAAAATCAACTGGGATTGAGGAATAAATACAAAATAGGCCTGAATCAGTTGCACGTGTTCCAGACACCTGCAGAAAAAAAGGTCCTACCAGATGTGGAGAAGGTATGCCCCACTAATCCAGAATGTTGAGGAAGAAGGTACCCCAGGGGAATTGACAGTAGAAGAAGAAGTAAACAATTATCTGGGGGAACCATTAGCCAGTCCAGATTGTGATGTTGGGAAGTATTTGGCAGTACAAAGTGCCAAATACCCTCATTTAAATGCAATGGCAATAAAATACCTGTCTGCCCACTCGCGACAGTGTTTTCTGAAAAACCTTTCTCAACTTCAGGAGCTATATGTGACTAGCGATGAAACTAGCTGGACCCATAACGTGTTCAAATGCTTGTGTTTTTGAACAGAATTGAACATTCCCTGCCAGACTTTTAAATATTAAAAACTATCCTATTTGTATTAATTTTTTACTTTTTATTTGTTCGTTTGTTTTTAATTTTTGTTTTGTTTGGGAGACAATGTAAATAGGCTTAGGTATTTTTTCAAACATAAAATAAGTAAAGTTCACATTTTTAACTTTAAAATAAGTCATTAGGCTACTTTAATCTGATATGTTTTTATGTTTAAAAAAATTCCTGTTGATAAATCAAGGTTGAAGGTTTTGTGTAGCCTATTACATTAAAACAGAACTTTTAAAAGGTTTTGCCATATGACCAAGATGTTAACTAAATTAATTATTAGAGAACTAGCATGTAAGTTAATATAACTTGAAAGAATCGAGAATCGAGAATCGACTAAAGAATCGAGAATCGAACGGAAAATTTTAGAATCGGAATCGGAATCGGAATCGAAAATTTTAGGAATCGGCCCATCCCTAATATATATATATATATATATATATATATATATATATATATATATATATATATATATATATATATATATATCGCAGTATGTTTTCTTGTGTATTAATAAAGAACAAAAGTCTAAATACAAATACAAGAATCATAATTGAATTTACAATTCAAAACTTTTCGTTGGCTAACAGTACCAACATTCATTTACAATTCAAAGCTTTTCGTTGGCTACGGTACCAACATCATCAGGAATATTAAACAATTAAAATTAACATATGTGCAAATGAGATCAAATAAATAGTTATGCCAAATCAATTACAATGTTGTTAAAATTTTTTTTATTTTTTTTTTTTTATTTTGCTGCCCCAACATTACAAACACTGAATATATTATCAAATTTAGATTTTACTTGCATTTGTTCATTTATCAAGTCATTCAATTATACTTCTTGTATTTGTATTTAGACTTTTGTTCTTTATATATATATATATATATATTTATTAATTAACATATGTTTTAGGCCGAAGACGTATTATATGTATATATATATATATATATATATATATATATATATATATATATATATATATATATATGTATATATATTACATTATATATATAATATATATAAATGTATTACAATTTATTTTTTATTATTGTAAGGAATAATATTGTATAATAATATACTTTTAAAATAGCTTTATCACAAATAATTATTGAATTAATATTTATAGTTTTTAGATATAAATGTCCTTCTTTTAAGGCAATCGTAATTAATCAAAATTATTTCAATACTAAATAATATATTTGTGAATTAAACTATCATCGTACAAAATTATTTAATATAAAACAAGAAGTTCATAAATTAACAAGAACAATCAGGATGAATTCGGTTTCAACTAAGAAGATACAAGAAGTAAATGATTGAACAGTGATTTATTTTGTGTAATAATTATTAATAATAATTTGTTTTTATAATAACTGTAATTTGAGTCCTGTACATTCAAATCAAAAAATTATATTTTTAATTATTTCATATCAAACATATATCTATTACACTGATAAAGTAGTTTGTTTCTTTCCTAATCGAAAACATTTCTAATGTTTTCATTACCAATAAATCAAACTATAACCCTTGTACTCTGAAAACGGAATGAAAATATTTGCGTTGTCATAATTAAGCAAAACATAAAAGTACCTGGTCCCTTAATTCTGTATAAGGGAAGAGGCGTTATTTGCTACAAATTTTAATTAAAACTTGTAACCTAACATTGCTTACATAATTTTAATTAAAACTTCAGATCCAGTATGGCACCCTGGCGGGAGAAAGGTTTTGGGGTTCTGTATGTTTGCCCTAATACATTAGATATTATTAGGTTAAAGAAAATTAGTTTACGGACAACTAATAATTTAGATTAAAATTTTTTCCATCTTTCTATAAAATACATATTTTTGCCTAAAGTACTTAAAATGTGCTTATAATAATGTTAAGTAAAAAAAAATATTTTTTAAAGTTATTACTATTACTAATTTTAGTATTGATATTTATGTAGCTAATTTCAGTATTGATATTTATGTAGCTAATTTCAGTATTGATATTTATGTAGCTAATTTCAGTATTGATATTTATGTAGCTAATTTCAGTATTGATATTTATGTAGCTAATTTCAGTTTTGATATTTATGTAGCTAGCTGATTTCAGTATTGATATTTATGTAGCTAATTTCAGTATTGATATTTATGTAGCTAATTTCAGTATTGATATTTATGTAGCTAATTTCAGTATTGATATTTATGTAGCTAATTTCAGTATTGATATTTATGTAGCTAATTTCAGTATTGATATTTATGTAGCTAATTTCAGTATTGATATTTATGTAGCTAATTTCAGTATTGATATTTATGTAGCTAATTTCAGTATTGATATTTATGTAGCTAATTTCAGTATTGATATTTATGTAGCTAATTTCAGTATTGATATTTATGTACCTAATTTCAGTATTGATATTTATGTATCTAATTTCAGTATTGATATTTATGTAGCTAATTTCAGTATTGATATTTATGTAGCTAATTTCAGTATTGATATTTATGTAGCTAATTTCAGTATTGATATTTATGTAGCTAATTTCAATATTGATATTTATGTAGCTAATTTCAGTATTGATAGTACCATGTATGTCTTCAGTATTCACATTAATGTTATTACTGTTGTTATAAAACCATCAAGTTTATAGTGCAAAAGGGTCTAACCTCCAGTAGCGGTAAAAAAGCATGAGTGGATTCCGGGTCTTAGTTCAGTGTCCGTAATAAGAAGAAAATTTACCATTTATTGTCTATCATAAACAACATATTGAAAACCTAATGCTGAGACTACGGAGAGATTAGGAAGACTCATAAGCCCCATGGTAGGGAAACTGCATTACTACGTCAGTGGACTCAGGCTTTAATTGTATGTATTCAGGCTGTTTACTAGTACGCTGGCGCGAGATTAGCGATAGAAAACAAAAATCCTATTTATAAACATTGGTTTTTATTGCGTGTTACATCAATGGCCATCGCTAAGTAATTGCAGGCGTTGGGGAATTTAGAAAACTGATATAAGTAAGTTTGTTCAAAATTGTATGTAAATAATCTGTTTAATATGACAAATCAAATAAAATATTATTTATATCTGCCCTTTGGTCTTGTCAAATCTACATTATTGCAATATAAATACTATAACCTGTATTTTAATGTCTGTAGAACGGTCTTTTGCTTCCTCTATTCTCCCTCCCCCCTTGTGCTCGCCCTTCTAGTTCGGGGTCCACCTTACGTGTGACCAGCTATACTCGGTCGTGAAACAGAAAAGTACTTACACTTTACACTGGCCATAAGAATGACTTTATTGGATATACTGGTAAATAATATTCCTTATGTTATTATTATATAGGTGGTTTTATTACATTATTATTATTAAATAATATTATATTATTATTATTAATAATATATTATATTTATTTACAAACCTATGTATATGGTTAATATATTATACAACCATTTTAATCTGAGCACAACTGTTATCAGTAGGTTGAGTATTGTATGACGACCCATTCATTTTATAGCTTTAAAAATATTCTAACTATATTATATTTATTCACAAACCTATGTATATGGTTAATATATTATACAACCATTTTAATCTGAGCACAACTGTAATCAGTAGGTTGAGTAATTTATGATGACTCATTCATTTTATTGCTTTAAAAATATTCTAATTATATTATATTTATTCTTGATAACATTTTCGGTATTTTTAATATTATTTTATTCTTTGTGACCTAATAAAATAAATCACCTTTTCTTAAGTATTATATAATCAAGGAAAGATAGAAATAATTATATTGTGATTGACTCTTTATCTGAAGTATTTTGCTTCTATTTCCTTCTCACTCGCTTTTTTAACGTAGACTACGTCAGCAGCCATTTTGCAGTAAACACAAGAAGGTCCTAATTAACGACATACAACTTGTCAATCCAATAGAGGTAGATCAACACCAACCATGTTCCGTGAGTAGCTGCGAAGGGGTACATTAATATCATCTATGTCCTTCCTTCATTGAGGCCTAACCTAACCAGCGAATGCTAACTGGCGGCCTTCACAATGTTACAGGCGTATGGTTTATTGGTAGCTGGGGTGTGGTATTCCATTTTTAACCTTAATTGTTCACAAAACAATTACAATGTTACCAAAGCAAAAGCAATTACCTAATATGAATACAACGATCAGGTTTAAATAACAACAATTACAATTACATTGTAAACGTTTATGTACACCTCTATTTAAGTAAACTTTATACTTTCACTCCAAAGCATAAACAGGAAATTTATGAGCTAAATTATGTTAATTGCCAAATGTTAAATCTTACATCGTTTACTTGTTATGAAAATAAAAAAAAGGTTCAACAAAATACATTAAGAACGAAATCAGAATGAGTTTAAACTCTTTTGTTGTCTGATACAGGTTATCTGAAAGGAAACACGTTGACTCCTTAAAGAGCTCCATCAGCAAATAAAATGCCACAGATGCAAGCACGGCTTTTCCAGGGATCATTTATACGACTTTATTTCATTGACTGTGATACTGAGGGACTTATTTATCTCGCTTCAAGGCTTCCGAGGCATTCCGCTTTAAATATTTCTCATTTGCGGAACAAAGCGGAAACCTTTTTACGATATTCCGCCGCTGTGAGCAATCTGACGCAATCAGTCTTTACTTTCGTCAGTCTTTTCCTGTCAGATTTCTCATTTTAGAAAAGCTATAACTTTTATTTTCTCAAACGCTAACAATTTTAAGACTAATTTATATATATTTAGTGCTTCGGTTTTTGTTATTATTAATAATTCCATTTTATAATAATACTAGGGGCTTAAAGAGGCGAATCCCCTTATTCATATTGAAAAAAAATTTATATATTATTTAATTTTTTAATATTATTTAAATTTAATATCAATCAAGTTTTCCGTAACAATATTTCTTTATAAACTATATTTGTCGTGAATGTGTTATTAATTTGATTTTTTTGGCCAAACCTATTTTCAGTATGTATCTCTAATCCATCGAGATTTTACTCGAGTTAGTGTAACATAATCTTGACTATCTGTAAAAATAGGTTTGGTTAATTGAAGCTCTGCTCTTAAAAATGTTTGACCCTGAGCCTTATTTATAGTTATTGAAAATGCAATTCTTAAATAAAATTGGTTCCTTTTCATTCGAGATGTAAAAACAAATACTATAAACGCTATTAGCATTAACTTATACACATAAAGTTTAATAATGATAAAATATTTGTGTTTTACAAATCATAATTTGCTGTTTTTCATTGTAATGTATACACATAACCTGCTTTCATACTATTAAATTATTTTTGTTTTACAAATCATAATCGGTTGTTTTTCTTTGCAATTTATATCTTATGGATATTTTTAGTATCATTAAGTTTTTCAAAACCACAAAAATTAGTAAATTTAGAAAAACCTATATTTTTCCGCTCTTTCGTGTCAATACCTTTAATTTTGGTCATCTACCAGCTCTGTACGACCTTCCAAGCTCCCACAATCTTTCTCTCTATATTTGCCTTACGAAATTATAGATTAGGTTATATTCTATTGTAGGTTTAGGATAATATAATTGATGCGATGAGCAAATAGACGCTATAAAACTATAAAAAATAATTAGTTTATGTGTTTCATTAATATTATAAAATATTCAATATTACAATTTTTGCAGCTTTGCATAGTTAATTTGAAACAATGTTTAGCAAACGAAAAAGTTATTCAAATTTTTAAACCTATTTAGTATACATATTTTACTGTTGTATTAATTTGTGATTTTTTTTAAGCAGGTTAAATTACATATAGAATTTTGTTTCAACCAGAATGCATTACGTTTTGTCATTCATTCCATAATTTCTTAACTCTTTGAATTTTTTAAAGAAATTTATAAATGTGAAACATGTGTTTAATATCGTAAACTATGTATCCAAATGTTTAGGATTTATACATTGTTGTATAGTCTTTTATTTGAGTAATGAATTTATTTTTTCAGAAAAATAACTATGCATTGAGTGAAAACATTTAACTAAATAAAACGCTAATATTCAACTTTGTCTACTAATTCGTCTATTTTGGCCTATGTTAGAGTCTTAAACCAAGATCTTTGTAAGGAAAATTAAACGAAGATCTCAGTTTGAAAAAAAATAATAAATTAATTTAGTTTACAACACATTTCAGCTATTTTCTACTAAAGTACAATATATTAGACTTGTTAAAGATCAAATGATAAGGGTTTAGAGAGAAATGTACCCTTAAGCTATATTTGCTTGAATAGGAACAAATATCGATGGGTAGCATATTCAATTCTATTAGTATCTTACGATCGTTATGCTCCCCTGTATTAGAACTGCTTTTTTAACATAAAACCAAGATACAGGTGATGCACATTTCTATGAAACATAATTACTGTGCAACTTTACAACCTCGAGTAATTCAGTTTATACTGTAATTAGTGGAAACTAATTACCATCTTTCGTCGTCATCTCTCCAGTTACTACATTACTACTAGTAAATGGCATTTGTTCATTTTGTGCAAGAACAATAAACAAAAGACCTGAAACAATCATTAAGTAAAGAGAAAACATAAAAAGCAATCTCCTGATTTAAATGTTGATTGGTGACGTCGTTATTGATAATTTAAATATATTAAATTCACTAAAGGCATTAATATTATTCATAATATATATATATATAATAAATTAAAAATATTTCAAAAACAAAAATATTTTAAATGAATATATTTATTCAAAGCTTTTCGCCGATAAAATAGTACCAGCATCTTCAGGAAAATAATTCCTGAAGAATCATGCAGAATTATTCTCCTGAAGATGCTGGTACTATTTTATCGGCGAAAAGCTTTGAATAAATATATTCATTTAAAGTATTCTTGTTTTTGAAATATTTTTAATTTATTAACTATGTTACAAGAAAACATATCACCATATTAAATATATATTATGTTGTATTCACTTATCACTTACAACTCGAGCATCAACTGAAGGCACGTAAATAAAGATCTCGAATGTTAACTCGCATATATACCAAGTATGATTCTTATAGAAGTACATCTCAGCCAACTCTGCTGGTCATTTAGTACTACCCAGGGGGCACGTACAGCTTAAAGTATACTGTGGATGCGACCAACTTCGTCCTCTCCTAAGATGTCTGTACTTGTCTGTACTGAGAGGCTAGGAGGAGAATGGCAGAAATGCCAAGATCAGGCATTGGCTAAAGTAAAGTAAAGTATGTATTGAAGTACATTATAGTCTAAGTGATATATATATATATATATATATATATATATATATATATATATAATTTATTTATTTTCATAATCTACTTTTATGAGTCGTGATTTGTGTGTTTCAATTACCTTAACGAAGACTCTCAGATAAAGTAGAACTGTTTACATACCTGAAAACAAAAATGTTTTTAAATGATTATAAAAACTACCTATTTGTAAAATGAATATATTGACAATTAAACAATATTTAGTTTAAAAATTTGACTTAAAACTGTTGAAGCATTTCTAGTTCTATTTTTTTCCCTCGGAAATCGAGAAAATTTGACAATATTTTTAACCCAATTTCAACAATGTATATCGGAAATTGTAAGGAAAATCACTCTTAGTTCCGATAATCCCTTCGGGAGTATCCGTGGCTGATGTATAAAATATTACAGATACGTTATTACCTGAACGAAAAATTTAACGGGGCTCACAGTTTTAAAAAACATAACATATATATCCTAAAACACAATTCAGCTATTTCATACTTAAGTACAAAACAATAGACGTGTCGTTTAAGAATAAATAATGGGCGTTTCAAAAGAGAAATGTACGGTTAGGTTATATTCGCCGCTATAACAGCAAATGGCTATGGATAACAAAAATTACCCCCCCCCCCCTATGGATAACTCCCCCCCCCCTAACCCTCGTATTAGAATTGCTTTTTTAACATAAAATCTCCTGGTACTTGCGATAAAAAGGTACCCACTAAAGTAATTTATAAGAAAGTTTCTAAAACAAGTTTCTCTAACAGATTTAAAAATTTGGTGTTATTTGCATTTTAATTAATAATGTATTTTATTTCTTTCTATCTTCACTTGAGCTAATATACTTTCACTAAAATACTTGAACATATATTAGTATGTTAAACTTGCTTATATTAGCAATTACTTTTTTCTTATTGAGGACGCCCGTTTCGTGATATGTGTCCTATGGCCAACTCAGACTGTTACTTGTTATATAGGCAATTGTAACATATTAGTTTAATTTGTATACGCTTGGTGTAGCAAAAAGTGCAACAAATTTTACATTGGTCAACAGGTCACAGCTTCAAACAAAGAATAGAGAAACATAAAGCACCAACTCAGCATTTTATAACCATATAAAAGAAACAGGACATAAATACACAGACATTTACCATAACCTAGGAATCTTACACATCAACAAAAAAGGACCACTTCTCAACACACAAGAAAAATATGAAACTTACAAACACAAACATATTAAACGAAAAAACCCAATACAAATCACACATACTCTTTAATACTATTGAAAACCTGCTTTTAAAACTGTCACCGTTTATTGTAAACAATTAAACAGAAACATTATAACGACTAATAAATTGTGGCTTTCCCTTTTGAAGTTGAATATTAGATATGAGGTAACACCTTAGATCGTCATCCAATTCCAGCAAAATAGTTGAATAAATATAGAAATAAACAAGAAAATACGAAATACGAAGATTATGTAATTATCGTTACAATGATAAATAAAATGAAATAAAATTCCTGACCATCAGCAAACAGGAAATTAACTTTCTTCTTTTTAAAGTTTATTAAATATCTATATAAACATGTGGGATTGTTCAGTTCACTTCCCCCACTGTCACAGATCGTTTTCCGGAAATTAAAACGCTGTTCAATTTCAACTGCAAGTCTTTCGGTTTTTCCACAGCTCGATTATTAACGTATTTATCTGACTATTAGTTTTAATGTTAGTCCAAATATTAAAAGATTTAATTTCCTAATTTCAGTTATTTATATATTTATATAAAACATAACAATTATTAGTATATATGATTAATGTTTTACAGGGTTACATAAGATTATTATTTTATTTAAAAGTTATTAACTCCGTTAAAGTTAAAATGCAATGGGAACTTTATAATTTCTAATAATTGCATAAACTGTTATTAGGTACCTATCCCTTATTTAAAATATATATATATATATATATATATACACAAAATATTAGTATCTGTGACGGTTCTAGATTATAATTCTCAAAAAGTGCTCAATGATAATGTAAGTTATTTAAAGAATATCGTCAATAAATCTGATAATATCTCTGAAATAGTTTTGTGTTTTTTCGTTCAAACGAGACATATAATGTAAGGTTTTATCTTTAATATGAGAAATTGAAACATTATTTTATAAATGTAGTTATAAATCTAGCAACGTAATTTTATGATAGGTTTTTTTATAGGTCAAGTTATAGAGAACACACACCGGCTACATTATATTACATTCCTTAAACTTCGCTTGAATGAAAATGTTAGCAACAAAAAATACTTTTTATTTATTGGAAAATAATAGCGTTATCTCGTATCAATGCAAAGCCATCAAAGAGATTGCAAGATCTCGAAAAATTTTAAATATTTTAAATATGAACAGATGAGCTTCAGAAAGCCTTTGACTAACGCGATTAGTTCCTCAATTCCTTTTTATTAAAAAGAATCGATTTATATCGCATAAACTTGATTAATTCTATGGAGGGGTTTGTTTTTCACACCTGCAACAGAGTAAATACATAATATAATGTTTAGCAAGAAAACTATATCATATATTTTAATTAAATTTAATAATATCTATAAGCTTACATGACAATGTTTTCTATTTTAAAAGGAGTAAAGAAATTATATTTTAAAATTCTTACAGATTAAATTACTATCTATGTGTCGGTTGAAACTTCTTGGCATGTACAATAACCTCAGAATGTTTGCAGGCAATATTTAGCTTTATATATTATGAAATTAAGTGATGTTTGAATTTGTACAATGGTTTTATTATTTCCCAGAAACTAGAATTAAGACGATCTAAGTTTATTATTTAATATTACAAATAAGTTATTGAAAGTAACTATGTATGTTTCAATTAATTCCATTACGTTGAATTAAAAATGTGTGATATATTTTTGTTTTTAAAATAGCAACTTAATTAGGTGCGCTGTCAGTTTTAGAGAACAAAGTTTTGATCGCATTATATAAGTTATTATAATTCATATTTCTATTTGTATTGACTATATAAAATCAGAAGCTACAATTTGCAAGTAAGTTTTCGCTCCTACTAGCCACCTCCGTTACTACCAATTTTTTCTTATATTTCTCTCACGGATTTAAATATCCACTACGGCAATAGGAAAATATAATTTTCCTCAAAATATCAACACAAACTAGTTTCGATCCAGTATGTTTTAGGGAAACATACTTACTACATTGTTTTAAAACGTTCATTATAAACTCTATAAACATCCCACCACCTTTTTTTGATATCGGTCATTTTTCTTAGGTTTGAAGAATGGTTCGCAAATATTATTGTCCATTGGTTCTATTGCAGATATTTCTTTTCTTCATTATTGTTTATATTTGAGGTATGGCTTATATTTACACGAGAACAAATGAACATATAGGTTTCATGAATCTTTTGAGAGCTCCTTGTGCCTAGACCTAATCAGATAAGTATTATGGCGGACCAATTAATAATATTTCGATTTACTAACATCCGGTTGAGTTTATCGCATAACCGTATCCTATTGTGCAGCGATGGGAAAATTACGGCCTGCAGGCAAAATGTGGTTCTTCGGGCTATTCAATCCGGCCAACGAAATGGTTTTGAGTAACCCCTACAATTACACAAATATATTTTCTGCGTAGAAAAATGCTCCAATTAGGTGACGTTTTGTGTCCTGAAAAAAAATAAATTTGAGACAGGTAGTTTGTCTAGAAAAACGTTTTATTACAGAAATGATTTAATTCCTAATTGATGACAACTTTTGTGTTACCGAAGAACTAGATCGGGTGTGTTCATTAAAGGGAAATACAAAAGGATCAACTATTGTCCAAGACTTTTAACAAACTATAACATCTTTGAAGGTAACTATGACCAATATTTGTAACTTTACTATTGATGGAGCACTAAATATGACAGGGATGGGATCTGGTGTTGTAGGCATGTTTCAGGAATCAATTCCTGTGTTTTTTCATTGTGTCATACATCAAGATTTCTGTGTAAATCTGTTCCAGACATGAAACATTCATGTACTCGATATTTGTAATTAACATGTTAATATAATCCGTTTACAAGCACTCAAACATAGAACATTTTCGAGAATTTCTTAACTATTTCCAGTCTCAATATTCTGATATAGGTTTACTCTACTACACTAAAGTAAGATAAGATGGCTCGTTGCTCGACGGATTTTTGAAATAGTTTAGGATCTATAAAACTAAATAATCTTTTTCAATGGAAGGATGAGTGTGATCATTTGATAGATATTGTATGGCTTTCGGACTTTGCGATTCTTACAGATCTTCTCAGACATATCAATAAATTGAACCTTAAACTCCAGGGAAGAAGTCAATGAATCTATGATATTTGGGGTCATATAATAGGTTTAAATATTCAATTTAAAATATTTTCAATACTAAAAATAATTGCAGTAAGGGACGACTAACGTGAGATCTATGAGTAAAACGTGAAATGTTTTCTTGAAGAAATTGAACGACAATTTTAAGACTTCAAATCTATTCAATAGGACCTGAAAATTGTTAACATGCCATTAAAGTGGTTTGTGAATCAGTCAAACCAGAATTACTGCTCGAACTAATTGAGTTCCAATATAACACTGAATTGGAACAACAATTTCTCAACATTTCTAAAATTGAATTCTACAAGGCTCTGTTGAAATCGAGTTTCCCAAACCTAAAATCTCACGCTCAGAAGAGAATTGTGATGTTTACTACTTTTTACATATATAATCAGGTGTTTTCTAATTGAGGCTTCACAACCGGGTTAAAAACCGATTGACTGACCACCATTTTGCTTCCCTACTAAGAATCATTCCATCCCAGTTTCTACCAGATTATTAACAACTCTTAGAAGCTTAATCACAGTTTCATATGTCACATACATATTTATAAGCTTCTAGAGAATAATCTATTATTGTAAATTTTCTCTGAGTTGTTTGCCATTGTAGTAATGTATACAAGTTATGTGTAATGTAAAAATAAAAAATAAAGTTGATCATTTATATAAATTTGTTTTGTTAAATTTTGTTTTCAGCCGGCCTATATAATATTTTATTTTACCTGGCCCTCCTAAAAGGTTCGCTCATTACTGCTACAGTGTGTTGCGCTTTATACTACAAAAAGGAAGAATTTAAATTAATAATTGGTGCATACTATTTATTCCCTTCATGGAAGATAATTTCAGATATTAAATATTTTAAGTTAATAAATATTTTTATGCATGAACAGGAGAAACGGTTTCGTGCCTTCTGCAAATATTTACATAAAACCCATAGATCTTCTAACTTATATTTTATGATTCATAATATTTCTTGGTGGTTGAAAATCTGTTTTTCGTGTAGACACTTTATTACTATAATCACCAGACAACCCAGATTCCAAAACCAACGATAAATATCGAGGGGGCCATTGTAACTAAACACTTTGTCGCACTGTATTAACATCAGAGTCTAATATTATCTGCGAAATTAGACATGTATAATATATTTACTGGTCCATACACTGCAGCCCCTTCACACAATTATACAATTTGAGAATACCTAGTTAGTATGTAATAAATTGTGAAAGATGTACCCTTTGAATCAGCAATTAAATTTGCCCTTGATGGGATGATCATTCCAAAAATTATTTGCCGAATCAGTTTATCATATTTCCTACGCATTGGCATTTATTGTGCTATATAATTATATTCACTTATTAATTATTTATAGTATTGGATATAATTAATTATATAATTAAAGGAAACCCGAAATAAATAATTGCACACACACACACACACACACACACACACACACACACATATATATATATATATATATATATATATATATATATATACATCAAACAACTCTAATTTTCTTAATTACCAGTTAATTCTTTCTATGCCTGCAAGAAAAACTCCACCTATGCAAGGCACTTCGTGCGATAGTAGTACCATGGAATTTGAATTCTTATCTTACAGTGCTTTTCGCTTTATACTTATTTCTCTAAGAATATTAAAAAAATATATTATTTAATTTTATTTAAATAAAATATTGTAATAGATTATATAATGCTTTCTCTTCTTTTAAGGATGTAAATATTACGAAGACTAAGTTTCATGTAAACGTTGTACGTCTCGGATATTTATGAGTAATAAAGCAATGTATATACTAAAAATAAGACACAAAAACGGAAACTCAACGCTCGGCTGCAGAGGTTGAATTTCAGCATCCCATTTTCGGTTGTTGGAATTAAACTTATAAAAGCATGCAGATAAGTCCTTCTAAAACATGCTTACTATATTTTACAATTTAAAACTATAAAAGAAATACATAGTTAAACTATATCTTTTCCTGGTTTGGTATTGTGTTTTATGGTTTGTGTAGGCTACCTAGGAATTGACTATTCAATGATACAGTATTTTATTTTACAATTGAAAACAATAAATAATACCAACCAAAACTAAATCTAAGATTCTCCCTTTTATACACACAATTTTTATCCGAAAAAAATGTTAATATTTTCATCTGACGTTTAAAATATTTGAATCACAAAACCAGATTTGCATCATAGCGTTTAATGGGGTACTTCAATTGATGAAACTGCTAATTAGCTTTGGGGTTGGAAATTACATTGACGTATTACATTCTGATCCGGTTTCAAAGCAAAATATTAATTCAACAAAGTAACAAGCAAAAATTATTAAATAATTTTTTTTAAATATCTATTTTGTTAGATACATTATTACATTAAACTTTGCCTAGTTAAATGAATAATAATCTTATTAAATTGTAGCTTGTTCCAATAAACATAGTTATTAGTTCTTACAACCCATGTAATTTCACTGTCAACTCAGTTCCATGAGCGTAATTAAGGAAAAGTGTTATTTCTTGGCTTAGGATACATATTATTTTTACAATTAATCACCTACTATCTGTATTTAAAAAATATATCCAATATTGTGAACACCTCCTTTAGAATATTTTTATTCAGAACATATCTTTTTAATAACTCGAAATTTATCTTTATAACAAAAGTTGTAATATCCACAATTAAAATAAATATTACATTTTTTTTAAATTAATATATTTTTACATTACTGTAGTTACATATATTCTTATTTATAATTGTTTTTGTATATATTCTTTATTCTAAAGAAACCGTTTGTCAAAACATGTACAGTGCATACTTTTCACCAGCTATATTGTTCACATTTTTAAACACTTGATCGTTTTTATTTACCTTTATTTACTTCTTCTGTAGTCTTGGAATTTAACTTTCCATAGTATCTGTTGACAAATTCAAGTATTTTATGACGCCAAGAAAGTAGCTAACGAAAAGCTTGAGGTATCCTAAGTAACTACGGTGAATTATTGTCCGATAAATCAGTAATAAAAAAATACAAAAAGGAGAAATAATACATTTAATAAATGAGTTTCAAAATATTTTAGTGAAAACCCAAGGAGATCAAACAAATATAAACCTAACCAAAGAAATTTCTGGAATAAAATACATAAATATAAAAAATAAGACAACTTGGTAACTAACTGAAATTAATAAATTTGGAAGAAAATCAAAGTTAACACAAATATACATCCAATATACAAGTAAAAAAGTAAATAAATAACAATGATTTAAAATGAGCCAGCTTATATAAAGAGAATCCTGCAAAAGCCACCTTCCAGATGGATTCGTTAACATCAGAGGCAGCGTGAGAGTCGGTTCGGAAAGGACCAGCTTGTTTACCTCCAAATGTTTATCTCCCGTGTTGTCATCAAATATCTGTGGCGTAAGGATGAATAAATAAGTAAATAGTAAGTGAGTTAGGTTTAAATATTTGTGTACTTTGTTAACAAAGGGTTTGATAAAGTCACTAGATATTATTGGACGGGTAAAATCATTGATATACTAATGTTTGCAAAATAACTTGTTTCTAATATGAGAGAAGAAAATAAATATCTCATCTGATAAATTGTGTATTAAAAATTGTGCTAAATGTGAGTGTTCAAATGTTATAAAATACCTGTGTTTATGTTGTCTGTAATGTGCTTTACAAGTGTTGCAGATTATAAACTGTTGTCAAGAAGAACTGTTCGAAGAGACTATGAGAATTTTAGATATAAGAGATAGATGGTAAGGTAGTATGTAAGTGATATAATTAGCCATAAGATAAATTCAAGAAATTTGTTCGTAACTTTGAATATGAAAGAGTTAAGAAAAAAATATTTTGTTTTCGAGGGGGGATAATTGTAAAGGGCTTACATTGGAGATTTAAAGGTTACAATAAAATATTAAATTGAAAAAAAAACTTTCGTCATTCATGACAAACAAATACTTAAATCAAATTATAAAGCCAAGTCCATATAAGTGACGATTAAAATAATGTAAATGAGCATAGGAAAGCAGTTTTAAGAAGGGGTTTTTATATATCTGAAGGAGTTACAAACAGCAATGAAAAGTCATGAAAACTCAAAACGATGGTAGAGGGAGAGTACCTACGTTTGAGAAGAAACAGAAAGAAAAATAAAAAAGAAAATCAAGAACAGGAAAATCTCGAAAAATAAGATAGGGAAACAATGGTTTTAGGACAAAACCTGCAACGGCGAAACAAGATGAAAACACCAGGCCATGAAGTAGTTACGAAACGTCGGCTGACGTTCGCACCACTTCGAAAGCCTTTTTGTCATTGGTCAAAATCGCTACTGGAATAGTTTGTGTGATCTTTGAACAAAGAAAAATTTGTTAGCATGTCTTTAAAATTCAAAGAGGACAAAGTTTATAATTGCAAATACAAGTCATTTCTGAAAAAGTGTAGGAACAATGGAAATGAAGTGTTAAGTGGACAGTGGTGGTTCGCCAAAGATGTAATCTTGTGTGTTTCTCAACCCTTTTAGGGTGAGAACTCCCCAATAGCGGTTTGTTATCAACATCGCTTTGTGTTGTGTTTTCCCGGAGAGAGATTTCGAAAATATCAAAAGCTAAACGGGTGAAATATAAAATTGTTTAAAGCTAAACAGTGTCTAAATTTTAAATTAATATAAGTAGACTTTAATTATAAACTGTACAATTATGATAAATTAAGTAATTGGAGAAATGAAAAACAATGTTTTTACTAACTAGCAAATAGAGTAATAATTGTATTTTATTTTAACAAATTTCTTAAACAATCCTATAATACTACACAATATCAAGAGCACAGTGGTACAATATATTACAATAAAAATATTGAAAAGAACCCCAATACCACAAAAATAATCAAAAATAACAAATAAGACAAGTTACTTAAGATTAATCCCTTATGTACATTTCGATGACCATGTCATCATCATCAGAGGGTCTTGTTACAAAACACAATCTAGCTCACAAGAAGTTACAATCTAGAATGATGATATAGAATTGTAATATATTGTACCACTGTGCTCTTGATATTGTGTATTAAGAAATGGCTGTTTATTCCACGATAGATGTTTACTTCCTATTTCACTTTTAATAATAACTTCCTATTCTCTAGCACCCAGCATCTCCTCCGACGTGACGCACACTTTCGGAATAACTGGACTAGGTTGTTGATAGTTTCTAGTACCATAAGATACGGAGCTGCCTCTTGTTTGCTTTTTCAATAAAGACTAGATAACAATTGATGTGAAAAGCGCCCAAATAGGATCGTGGCAGCGGCTATCCCGATTCAGAATCTTGAACATTTTTAGGTACGTGTTGTACTAAACCTTCTTGCATTTTGATGTTTGTATTAGAATTTACTTAGTCAGTACAGTAACTGTGGGGCAGTAGACAACTTATTTTTCCACATTCAATAAAATCAGAAATTAAATCCATTCTAGGATCATTCTAGTTTGTAACTTCTTGTGTGCTAGATTGTGTTTTGTAACAAGACCCTCTGATGATTATGACATGGTCATCGAAATGTACATAAGGGTTTAATCTTAAGTAACTTGTTTTATTTGTTATTTTTGATTATTTTTGTGGTATTGGGGTTCTTTTCAATATTTTTATTGTAATCCTATAATACGGTCACTAAACCGAAGATGCTTTTAAAGAACTCATTCGCCGGTAACAAAAGCCAAAAGAGTTGAATCTCCGCGGATTTTGTTTGTTTAAAATAAAGATCAGTTACACGTTCTCGGGCAGATTTTGGCAAGCGATAGCACAGGGTTCGGTTATAGGACGGATACGCTTGTTTCAAAATATAACCTTACGACGCCGGCGGCTGGAATGGTTGCGACAATTGAGTTCGTCGTAATGTCTGGATGTATGTGTGTTTCTGTGAGCGCGCGCGCGTGTGTGTATGTGTCTGTGTGTATTATTATTGCTTAATACATTGTTGAACCCTTCTTGAATAACTTGAATATATTATATCTCTCTCCCCTGAAAATTACATACTGGTAATATTACGTAATTATTATGCATTTATGCAGTAATTTAATTATAAAATTATAAGTATTTGTAACTTTAAAAATCTATTCACGTAACAAACTCACTATATACACTTCTTAATATTTTTATAACGTCGTGATTTTATTTCATGAATAACCATGTACATAATTTCTACCAATGTACATACTCGTAGAATTACCAAAATAGATATTCAGTTTGTAAGCAAAGATAATGAATATATATTAAAAAACAGTAACTCATGAACACTAGCCTATTTACTCATCTCATCTAAGCCTACCTTTAATTTGACATTGAGGCTATTAACTTTAACATTTCATTCTCTTGCTATACAGGTTATTTTCCTCAGATTGAAACACATTGCCACTGGACTACCCTGCACCATTACACGCACAGGCACGCAGCATGGGAGAAGCCATATGTTTTATTTACCCTGACAGTTTACGGGACATCTAGATTTATTTGCGAATGAAATGTTCTAGTAAACTTCCTGCAATAACTACATCTCTACCGGGTGAGTATAGATTGTTCTTAACACTTGGACACAACTCTAATGATTCTAGTTTCGTAATTATCTCTGTTTTCAAATTATTATGAGCTTTCATTTTAAAATATCGTATTTAATGTTAGATTTTTTCGCACTATATAAAAAGTTGTTCACGAACATGTAGAACACGTGGTTCAAGACAGGGGGCAAACTCTGGCTGCTTCTTAGACATTTCCAAGTAAAAGTAAAAATAAGGCTTTTGCGAAGTTAAATAGCGACTATGTTGCCATTCCACTCACAGTCTCCCGTATCAATGAGACCACACGTTTTATTGTGTTTGGAAGTTTACGTGGGGGATGTAGACAGTCATTATCATTTACATATAGCGCTGACATCTTTTTGTAATTATCTAGGTGTTTTATTAATGTCTCTAGTGGCAGAATTGGTTAACGTCTGTAAATTTTTTTTCACGAACATGTAGAATTTATAAATGCATATTTTTTTCTGCACAGGGAGGAAACTTTTGTGTATCTGGGATATTAACAAGGTATAGAGAACGTTGTTCAACATATTTTGTTCAGTCGATCAAGCGATGACATGTAATAGCGACTGAAAATATTGGCAAGTTAGTACATATAGTAAATTGTGATGTACATTGAACAGATCAACGAGTCAAATAAATTTATTTACTTAAAGACAAGGTTTCGTAAGCTGTTTAATTGTCTTCCTCGTGTATTTTTTTTAATATAAATCAAGAAATCCTAACATTAATACATGTCTAATATGACGGAGTCACAAATTCCATTTTAAGAAGGTAAAATATCATTCACCCTACGCTTACCTAAGCACACAATAAGGATGGGTTTGAAGATCTATGATTCCAAGTGAGTTTTAAGTTAATAGTAAAAGTAATATTTTCCCTCTTCATATTAGGCATTTTAGTGTTAAATGTAAGAACTTCATTCTTATTCTAAAACAGATATTTGAAGAGCAAAAAACCAGTTCTTAAAGCCTTGTCTTTAAAATAAATAAATTTACTTGACTCGCCTGTCAACCGTTTATTATTCCTTACAAAAACTTTCATAGGACTACCTACATAAACATAAACTACTTTTATTTGCACTTCTTTTACATTACAAAATGTTTTTTCGGACAGTTTTGTTTTGTTTTTTAGCTACTATATATTTCTAAATTTGTAAATTTTATATGAGATGGTAGATATTAAAAGAGTGTTATTGATAATTAGTTGACAGTATATAAATCTAAATATTTGTATATTTTAAAGCGTAACGAATAATTCTAATCATAATATAAAACAGAATAAAAATGTTTCTTGACATTTGGTTCTGAAATATATAGAACGTTTTAAAAAAACCAATTCATAGTATATATGAGTTAAGATAATATTGAATTGAAGAAACAGGAGTGGTTTACTAAATCCTTGGCTTGCAAAGGTTGCACAAATCTGCAGGAGGATCTGAAAAATAAAGTTTTAAATGCAAAGAGAAAATAAATGAAAATATTTTACCTGGTAAGATACAAATCCGTAGCCACGTACGTTGATGTAGAAATATATATGCATTATATTAAAATCTCTGACATAATTGGTTCTATTGACATATGACAGTAGAAAATTACAGAACTATGATGACGTTATTACAGGGTTCTGTTATAGGAGGCTCTGTGGTAGTATAAACATTAAGTTTTAGATTTTAAAGATATTGACTGACCTTTGTAGAATGTTGAAACTGTAGTAGTAATAAAATTAATTCAATAAATTTTAAATATAATTTTAAACAGATTATAGAGGAACCATTTTGAACACGTTTCGAGTAAATTGGAGACTAAATATTTAATGAATTATTATAAATTCTTCCAGCGGATAGGCTAGACGCCAGTTCCACATAAAAGGTTTTTTTTTAACTACTTTAAAAATACAAGATTTAATACTGTCTTTTATTTCATTAGCCAACATATAAATGCTGATATTTTATGAATTGACATTCATAACCATTGCAACGGGTAACCAATGAATTGGACAGAAACCAATGCTACAGGTATATTTAGTAAAAATATATTTACGTATTTCATTCTATCTAAATTTTTAAAACTGTATAAGTTTAGTTTTTTTTTCAACGATTCAACGTTATTTAGTTTTTAGGAGTTGAATACTTTCCCTATCTAAAGCTTCCAATAACATTTTAAACTCACCTTCCCACACGTTTTGTTTGAGTTACGCAAATTTCCATTTAAAGATTTACCTTACAGAATTCCTCCCTTTAAAAGAAATGTTACCCTTATATATCTACCATACTCATATTGATTTTTTAACGTTTCTATTTTGTTTTCCTCTAAAAACCAAGACAAACTGTTTGGTAGCTAAAAACGTTTTCTTAGTTCGCACTTGCAAAGGATTAAGTTATCTAAAAGGACAAGAGTTTTGGCATTCCAGACCGCAAAAGTTCGTAGGGAGATTTTTAGTTTAAAGAGGCAAATATGAAATTAGGAGCTTAATGGACGATCTTGGGGTGATGTAAGTAGTTCCTGTGGTACCCGTGTTTATAATAGTACAGCAGTTGGCGGTAATGATATTTATAGTGTTACACCAGGTGGCGGTAGTGGTGGTTTTTGTAGTGCTGCAGGTGGTACTACTGTTTAAATTAGTGACTTTGGTTTTGGCTGTAAACCTGATTTTAGTGGTTATTTAACGGTGTTATATTATAAATGGTGGCTTATTAAAAAATTGTTTCACACTTTCTTACTATATTTCATTCTTGCTTTCATTGTGTTACATATAAATACATTTTGGAAGTTTACGGATTTTTCTAATAGTTGTGCTAAGTTTCGGAGTTCACTTTCTCTTTACGGAACATTTACTGATGTAACGGATATTGTTTTTTGACAAGGAATCAGCTACGGCTCAAAACAAAAAGTTACTTTGCTTTTAGTTTATTTCTTGTTTTGTACCAAAGCTATTGTGAGGAAATGTTTATCTTCTTCTTTACGGGTTATTTACTTGAAAATTGTTATTTTCATTAAAGAATCCGTCATGATTCAAAACAAAAACATAATTTAACTTTTCCTTGTAGGCCAACACGACTCCCGCAAAAACGTACATATTGAATTTATTTTAAAATATGTATTAATTGGGCTCAAAATATCAGATGCGCTCTAAAAGTTTTTTATGTAAATTAACAAGCTAAAGTTTATTGAATATTGAATGTTCTTGAGTTAACCACTGGTGACGACACTTGTTAATAAGGCCTCGAGTCATCAATAAAGTCCAACGTTACTGGTTTTATATTATGGGTTATTTCATAACATGTTCATAAAGATGTCATCGGGTTTTATAGATATTTTATTACAATGAAAATGATCCTTCGCCCATGATCTCCTTCTGGAGTTATATAGAACTATTCCATAACTTCGGAGCGAGTTTTATTAAAAGAGAGTGTGTAACAAACTTTCAGAAGTGTTATTGTAAAAGTAAACGGACATTGTCAGAATTTAGGTGTCCAGAGAATTACTATATCACCTAAAACTTAATAATTGGCCATGAGTAAGAATTTAAACATCACTTCATGTTATAATCGTAAAAACTATTTTTCAAAATACTTTACGAACTACTTAAAGCCCATTCATGTCCTAAAATGATACCTTACTAATAGAATTTATGGTATTAAGAAAGTACACGCAAACATGGTTACATTTGATCACGTATAGCTCTAAGGTCAATAATGTTGTCGGAGTTTTTAATAATGGGAAGACACATTATGACTGTAAAATCTTTATTTTCAACTTATTCCAATGAATGAAAACAGATATGGACATAACAAGTTAGCACCCCTCCGTGTGTTTTACTGATTGAGCCAATCGTTGCTTTCAACTTCAATTACTGATTGAATATTGCAGCTGTTATTACATTTAAATGGTCACATTGGAATTGTAATAACTGAAATGTAAGTTTTAAATATTACGTATGATAAAATGGTAACACTTCTAATTGATGTTGCTCAACTCGCATCCATTAATCCAATTTACGTTTATAATTTAGCACGTCTAATTATTGATGTAGGCCAAGCTGTTTACCTTTTTTCTACGGACTAACACGTATAATTTTACCAGTTAGTAACTATTCAATAATTGTAGCACAATGACACTATATTTTTACACAGTGAAAATAATACTATAGTATAGCTTTTAATTTTGATTGAGTATTGTGTTTAGCTCTCCCGCTTACATGTACGTACACAAAGTGTGTCCAGACTATCGACCTGAGTAGCTTACGGAGGCTATTAGTAAGTCAGTTTACTCTCGGAGCACTGGTTCGCAAAGCAACCATTCTGTTTACTGTTTACTCTCATTAAACACACAATAATTGGTACACTGTGTGCTTTTTTCAAACAAACTCTTAAGTCTCGTAATGAGTTAGTAGAATTCCGTTTTAGAACAATTCGTAAAAATATTGTATTTTAAAATTTTTGAAGAAACCGTTATTAGGTTTGATAAAATTGTGGTTGGAAAAGGGCTTTGAAACACAGTTCAATGTCAAAACGTTGTTCAGTAATTAAAGATAAATTGTAAATAATACACCTGATTGAAAGCCTCATACTACCCATAGGTCACACAGAGAAATAAAATAAACTCTTTTTGAATAACATATATAAATTAAAAAATAATTTTTATTTTGACATAAACAATAATATTTTTCTAACTTTAATATATCATCGTTTCCATATATGGTACCTAAAATTATACTGTAAGAAAACTAAAATAATTTAAGAGTAATTTAAGTCAAAACAGAAACAGTTGTTATCGTAAGAGAACTTATTCTAATTGTTATCATACAAATACAAGCTCACTCTTACAACATACTGATCAGCGTGAGCTTAGCGAACTCGTTCCATCAGGTGTTAATAGAATAATATATTAATTTAACAGAGTAGTGGAGTGTGTTGAAAGCTAATTTAAATATTTATGTTTCTAGGCATCAGTTTAGTTACTTACAATACTTAAAAATAAAACATTTATCACTGAATATTACGTCATTTATCTGTTACTCAAACAATAAACTACAAACTCCTATTAGTATTTGAATCCCCCGTGGTTGGATGATATGGGAAAAACTCATATCTTAACTGAAGTTGCTCTATTGAAGTTTACAAATATTTCTACTGGCTAATACGCCTATAGAAAAACATAAGTTTAGGGTTTTTATTTTAATTAAACGTTGTATATATATATATATATATATATATATATATATATACAGTAAACTCCCAATTATCCGTGGGCGGATTAACCGGTTTGCGGATTATCCGGGGTCTGCCATTGTTTTACAAATATCTAATTTTTATTCCAGTCAGATTCATGTGTTTAAATTTCCAAACGGCGAATTACGACGTAAATACATATAAGGCTTAATAGAAGTTAAGATGAAGGGAATAGATATGTAAATATGTACGTACTAATTTTTACATTGAAAAGGAAGCATCCCGACGCAGGCCAGCGAAATAAAAGGGGCGAGCAAACTACTGTATATAAGAGACAACGACAAAATGCTTAGACGCCCGAAAACCTAATGTGTTTCATAAATTGTAAACAAATGTCAGCTAATTACGGCAATAAATAGTCTAGGACGTGACATATGCATTATCCATGTCTCTGTCATATACATTATCGATCTTTATGGTTTTGTGACACACGTGACACAAGCAGACACTGTGCGCAAAATGGTATTCAAGAAACTTAGATCGCACATTAAAGCTAAATCATTGCTCACAAAAAAAACATACAAAAGTGACAGATTTTTTTGTTAAAAAGTGAAAGTATTATGTGCAAAGGAAATTACATATGTAGGCCTACATACGTACTTACTGTTGACATATACTTATGCACGTATTGTAAATAGTTGGAAATATAAATGTACATGTTATAATCCGTCAAATACAACAAACATTTTAAATTATTTTCTGTATTTATTCTGTCTTCTGAAGATTATTTGTGAACTGCATTAACCGGGGTCATTATTTGTGTAACTTATGGTATAATAATCGATTATTTATCGATCGTTTTGCGTATTCTTTGTTCATAGCAGATTATCCGGGGAATTCGTTATTCGGCGTTGCCGGGCCCAACTATTCCATATATGATCGGGAGTTTACTGTATATATATATATATATATATATATATATATATATATATATATATATATATATACATATTTTGTAACACTCTTAAAAATAAGGTGTTACATATAAATTCATTTATATATTTAATTTTTATTTAATAATTATATCGTCCCAATATAAAAGAAAATGTTTGTTTTCTTGGTGCACATTGTGAATCTAGGTAGTAAGCGCTCCTAGCGGGCGAAATTGAAAAATATCGTACGAGTTAGTAACTTAAAGTAATTAACCACATCACGCCATGTGACGTAAGTAAGCATGAGGCGATACCTGTGAACCAATTAGAATTTCATATATATAAATAAGGGTGGGAGTTTGTTTGAAATTTTCAGTTAGCGCGTCCTTGCAACGACCCCACTTCTCCAAACGTCTTTGAACAAGACGGACGCGATGGCATTTTCGGACATAAATGAGAAATTAGTAAGCTTCCAGTATTCAAAATTTAAGATGTCATGGCCGGTACCAAATTTTATAAATGCAATTAAAGATGAAGTTAGAAGCGATTATTTATGTGTTTCAAATAAGTAAAAGTTTATGTCATTTTTGTTTAAGATCGGCGATTGCAAGAGCGATGTGCAGTTATTAGTGTACAAAAGCCATGTGCAGTGTTAAATGGTATATGTTATAGTGTTTTACAAGTAATGTGCACAACCAGGTACGTTTTAGATAATGATAAAGAAAATGTATTTTAATGTCAACTAACTTAAATTTTAAATGATAAACTATCAACACATGAACGGTAGAAATCGCCTTTGAATATTCATTTCTAAAATTAAATCGGAAAACTTAAGTTACTACCTTCTCGATATATATATATATATATATATATATATATATATATATATATATATATATATATATATATATATATATATATATAAATTTGAAAGGTTAACGAGTAATTAAAATATGTATGGAATAGTTAGCAGTAATTAAAAGTTAAATATTCGACACATTGGTGCCATTTGTTCTTATGTAATTTGTCATTGATAAATAAATTGTATAACTTTGTATTTTAAAACTTTCAGTTAGCGCCTCCTTGGAACGACCCCACTTCTCAAAAAGTCTTCGAACGAGACGGACGAGATGGCACTTTCGGACATAACTTAGAAATTAGTAAGCTTCCAGTATTCAAAATTTAAGATGACAAGGCTGATACCAAATTTTATTAACGCAACTAAAGAAGAAGTCAGAAGCGATTATTTATGTGTTCCGAATAAGTAAAAGTTTATATCATTTTTTTTAAGAGCGCTGTTTGCAAAAGCGGTGTGCAGTGATTAGTGTACAAAAGCCATGTGCAGTGTTTGGTGGTATGTGTTATAGTGTTTTACAAGTTGTGTGCACAACCAGGTACGTTTTACATAATGATAAAGAAAATGTATTTTAATGTAACTAAGTTAAATTTTATTTGATAAACGATTAACCCATGAGCGGTAGAAATTGTCCTTCGAATATTAATTTCTAAATTTAAATTGGAAAACTTAAGTTACTACCTTCTCGATATATATAAATTTGAAAAGTTAACGAGTAATTAAAATATGTATGGAATAGTTAGCAGTAATTAAAAGTTAAACACTCGACACATTGGTGTCATTTGCTCTTTTGTAATTTGTCATTCATAAATAAATTGTATAACTTTGTATTTTAAAACTTTCAACTCTTATTTCACAAGTAACCTAGTTCTAGCTTTAAGATAAAAGAGCCTCCCAGACAGACAGTAATTGCCTGAGCTATGACGTTAGAACTAGAATCCTGGTAAGTAAACTTAATTATTTTGGTAATTAGCATTATAACACGTTTCAAATAAAAGTAATACTTACCGAGGTAAAAAGGGCCAAAACGTTACAATTTCAGAAAGAATAATTTTATTTATCACCTTGACGTTGGTTCTCTGATAAAGTACTACATACGTGAAAATATCAATTTTCAACTATTCGTAATAAACAATTATCTAGTTACAATAGTTAATTGCGATACTTTGGCGCAAACCACCCCTAACTGGTCTGTAAGTTACCGGGGAATATAGGGGTAGTTTTGGAAGACAGAGAGGGTTGGGTGGCCTTGATCATAGACTTTGGGGTGGGTTTGACTACGTTTAGAGGGGTAGGGTGTAGTTTTTGGAAAACAATATATTTCAAGCCACTAACCTTAGGTAGGTAAATTGCATCTAACCTAACCTACCCCTATGTGAAGGGGTGTCCTCAACCACGGTCAGACCCTACCCCGGGGTATGCTCCCGGGGGTAGAATCCGGGTGGGGGGTAGTTTTCGAAAAAATTTTGGAAAAATGTGTCTTGACTGATAGGATGATTCTAGAGTGTATTATCGCTGTAGTTGGGGGTGGTTTATATGAAATTGCCAAAAATTGATCGTTTGGATCAAAAGACTGTATGTGGTATGTATGAAGTCCAGTATGGACTGCTGTGGGGGTGGATTCACCAGGGGGTAGTTCTCAGATTGCCAAAAATGATTGGGTCTTAGGTAAAAGTCACTCCCGAACCCCTTGCTTGAGGTAAAACCGCCTAGGATCCTGACCTGTGGAGCATGGACTTAGGTAGGGTCACCCCGAAGCCGACCCTTAAGTAACCAAGGAATCTGGCCTTAGGTAAACTACCCTGAAGTCAGCCCTTAGATATGGCCACGTTGGAGCCAGACGTTAGGTAAAGCAGTCAGCCCTTAAGTAAAGCCACCCAAGAGTTGGGCCTTGAGTAAAGCTACCTTGGAGTCAGACCATAGGTAAAACTACCTTGAAGCATGGCCTCAGGTAAAGCCATCTCGAGGATGGCCCTTAAGTAAAACCGCTTACTTAAAGTAATCCTGGAATAGCTCCGGGGGTGGGGGTAACATTTGGAAAGATTTAACGGTTATCTGATGACGTATCCGCGATTGAGCGACTCTAGGCAAGTAGTACACGCAGCTATAACTAGAGTGTTCTACCCTTAAATGATTTGGGTGATGCAGGGCCCAGCCCTGAGGTAAGGGGATATGATTGCCAAACTCAAAATTTGTCTATGCTACTAAATTAATAAACAATGCGACAAAGCCTTATCGTTTGTGGGAATACGCGTGGCCTACATAACCGGTGACCGTGTGCCTGACATGTGCAAACATGCAGAGATAACACATTATCTTGGAATTAGAGCCACCCAAACCTCAGGTATAGCTTCCCTGCAGCGTGGACTTAGGTAAAGCCAACCCAAAGCCTGCCCTTAAGTAAAGCCACCTGGAGAAAGGCCTAAGGTAAAGCTACCTTGGAACCTGGCCTTAGGTAAAGCCTCTTTGGAGGTAGACTTTAAGTAAAGATACCCAAAAATCTGGCCTTAGGTTCAGTTATGTTGCTATATCAATTACAGCCTCTCGACCAAGACAAATACCTCCAACAACTCATACGTAAAGCTACCTTGGAGTAGGGTCTTAGGTAAAGTCATACTGGAGTCACCCAGGAGCTAGGCCTTAGGTATAGCCTCCATGGAGTATGGACTTAGGTAAAGCCATCCCTAAGCCAGCACTTAGTTAGAGCCACCCTGGTGAAAGGCCTGAGGTAAATTCACACTGGATTCAGGCTTTAAGTAAAGACACCCTGGAGAAAGGCCTTAGGTAAATTCACGCTAGAGCAAGGCTTTAAGTGGGGGGTAGTTTTTAATAATATATGAAAGCATCAAAAGTGATAGGTTAGATCAAATGACCAAAGTTTCAACTAAACAACAGTGAACCACTGTCTTACGCTAAGTTTAACCGACCAATTTACACTCATTTCAATCCACCAACAAATACGGTAAATTCAAATAGACTGTGCGGGGAATCGACCTATCACATTGCAGGGGCTCGGTAGGCTTACGCAACACAACGCAAACGGTCGCTGTAAGACGTGCAGGCATATATACCATGTTAAACCAACATGCATGATAGCCCATATACCGTGTTAAACCAACATGCATGTAAGCCTACATACATACTATGCTAAGTCGACATACATGAATCCCTAAATGCGCCTACTATAAGGCCTACTATGTCGGTAAATCACTGGCCAAAGCCGTTATGATCTGAGCCTGACACACATTTACACCTTGTCTATCAAGTAGAACCTCAGGCAGGCAACCGTATAGTTCATATGGGAAGTACTATATGGTATAGCTAACAACCTATGCATACCACCATAGCTATGTAAAGGCGGCTAGCTACCAATGCATAACCTATCACACCCACGTAGATGACGGTCAACAAATATTACAATATAATTAAAAAAAAGTCACGCAACCTATATACATACAGTGCTAAGCCAACATTCATGTTAACCTATATAGGCTTATATACTATGTTAAGCCAGCATGCAATATACTCTAAATAGCCATATATACGCTGTTAAACAAATATGTGTGTAAGCCTGCATACATATTATGCTAAGCCGACATAGGCCTACAAATTATAACACATTATATCCAATGCATAGTTTAGCTAATGGTTATCACACAGTATCCTACGAGTAGCCTGACTACATGTTGCCCACAAATTACCACATATTACCTGATACATAGCTAGACTGATCATTAACACATATTACCCGATGCATAGCCTGACGATGGGTTAACATATAGTATCCGATGCATAGCCTGACGATGGGTTAACATATAGTATCCAGTGGCCTCGCTAATGATTAACACATTGTATCCGATGAGAAGTTTGAATACAAGTTAACACATAATATCCAGTGGATAGCCTGGCTAATGACCAACATATAGTATCCGATGCATAGCTGGGCTAACGGCTAACTAATAGTTAGCTTGACTATGGGTTAACATATGGTATCCGATAAGTAGCTTGACTATGGCCCACCACATAATCTCCAGTGCATAGCCAGGCTAATGTTCATCATGTAGTACCCGCTGCATAGCTAGGCTAGTGGTTAACTAATGGTTAGCTTGACTACGGGTTAACACATAATATCCGATGTGTAGCTTGACTAATGGTTAACACATAATATCCGATGTATAGCTAGACTAATGGGTTAACACATAGTATCTGATGAATAGGTTGACTACAAGTTAACATATAGTAGCCGATGCATAGCCTGACTAGGGCAAACACATAGTATCCGAGGGATAGATTGAGTAATGGTTAACACATGGTATCCAAAGCATAACTTGACTAGGGGTTAACAAATAATATCCGATGGATAGCTTGACTAGGGTTTAACATATCGTATCCGATGAGAAGTTTGAATACAAGTTAACACATAATATCCAATGCACAGCCTGGCTAATGACCAACATATAGTATCCGATGCATAGCTGGGATAATGGTTAACTAATGGTTAGCGTGACTAATGGTTAACACATAATATACGATGCATAGCCTGACTAGGGCTGACACATAGCATCCGATGCATAGCTTGACTAGGGTTTAACACATCGTATCCGATGAGAAATTTGAACACAAGTTAACACATAACATCCAATGCATAGCTTGACTAGGGTTTCACACATAGTATCCGATGAGTAGAACGACTACAAGTTAACACATAATATTAAGTGCATAGCCAGGCTAATGGTTAACACATAGTAGCCGATGTAGCCGAAGTGTAGCCCTACTAATCGTTAACACATAATATCCAATGCATAGCTTGACTATGGTTTAACACAAAGTATTCGTTGAGTAGGTTGAATACAAACTAACACATAGTATCCATTGCATGGTTTGGGTAAAGGTTATCACATAGTATCTAATACATAGCTAGGCTAGTGGTAAACATATAGTAGCCGATGCAAATCATGACTAGGGCTAACACATAGTATCCGATGCATAGATAGACTAGGAGTTATCACACAGTATCCGATGAGTAGATTGACTACAAGTTAACACAAAATATCCAATGCATAGCCTGACTATGGATTAACACATCGTATCCGATGAGAGGTTTGGGTACAAGTTAACACAAAATATCCAATGCATAGCACGACTAAGGGTTAACACATCGTATCCGATGAGAAGTTTGGATACAAGGTCACACATAATATCCAATGCACAGCTTGGCTAATGTTCACCATATAGTACCCGATGTATAGTTTGGCTAATGGTTATCACATAGTATCTGATAAATAGCTAGGCTAATGGTTAACACATAGTAGCCGATGCATAGCCTGACTAGGGCTAACACATAGTATCCGAGGCATAGATTGAGTAATGGTTAACACATGGTATCCAAAGCATTACTTGACTAGGGGTTAACAAATAATATCCGATGCATAGCTTGACTACAAGGTAACACATAATAACCGATGCGTAGCTTAGCTAATGGTTAACACATAGTTCCTGTTGCCTAGCTAGGCCAATGTGTAACACACAGTAGCCGATGCATAGCCTGACTAGGGCTATCACATAGTATCCGATACATAGATTGACTATGGGATATCACATAGTATCCGATGAGAGGCTTGAATACAAGTTAACACATAATATACAATGCATGGCTTGGGTAATATATATATATAGTTAGCCTACATTCTGTGTTATGTATGTAAACCCACATACTATGCTAAGCCGGTTACCCGTCAGGTACTAGACCCAGATCTATGGTGATGCAAGAGTAACCCTAAGTGTAACCCACACAATGACAACAGATACCTGGTATGACCATAGCCTACATTGCCTGACAACAGATACCTAGCCTGACCATAGCCTACATAGCTAGACAAACGATACATAGCTAGACAATAGATACCTAGCCTGACAACAGATACCAAACCCGGAATCAAATACATAACCTGACAACCGATACATAGCCTGACAACAGAGCTAGATAAACCAACGTTTCAACTAAACAACATTACGCTACGTTCAACGAACAACATTGACACCAAGCTCAAATAGGCTATGACGGTTATGGCTGGTGAAGGCCAGATCAACGTTTCAGCTAATCAAAGTTGAAAAACTTACGCTAATCAACCAACATCTACACCGAGGTCAAATGGGTTATGTTTAGTGAAGGCACTGGCAAAAGCCTTAGGCCTTAGACATAATTATAGCTATCAACGCATACCAAAATAGCTATGCAGAAACCGTCAAGGCCTTTATGATCTGGGCTCTACTTATATTGTATAGGTATGTTGTATCAGTTACAACATACTGACTAAGACATATACTTCCATCAAATCTTAGGTAAATCTACCTTGGAGTCAGGTCTTAGGTAAAGAAACCGTCGAGTCAGGTCGTAGGTAAAGCTATCTTGGAGTTACCCTAGGTAAAACAACCCCTGTGTCAAGCCATAGGTAAAGCCAGCTTGGAGTGGTAAAACAGCTATCAATGCATACCCAATCTCAATAGTACACATTCTGTACTACACCATTAATTGCGTTACCCTACATCCTGTATTAAGCCAATAAGCGTGTAAACCTACATTCCTCCTGTATTAAGCCACGTTACCCCTACATAGGCCTACACCCTGTATTAGGTCAATATGCATGGTACCCTACATTACCCTACAGATTGTGTTAAGCCAATATGCATGTAACCCTGTTTTAAGTATATATGGGTGTTAACCTCCATAGGCCTACATATTGTGTTAGGTCGATATACCTGTAAATCTACACACATCCTGTATTCACCCAATATGCATGATACGGTACATAGGCCTACATATTGTGTTAAGTCAATATACAGTGTTATTACGTTTCATTGCAGGTGTAGATAAGTTCACACACAGAGCTCGACAAATAAATGCTTGTTTAAAACCTTTACAGTAATATTGTTAATCGCCAGCACCCGACCGCGATAGCACACTCTGAATTTATCAGCATAACCGCAGCAAATGACGTCAAACAAAATGTCGGTCAAGATGGCGTCTAACCAAATGACGGACCAGTGGTAAGTCATCTGTATAGGATTAACTGTTGCCTGTATAGGTGTGCCACCCATACTTACTTTAACATTATTCTATCTGCAGGACAAACACAGGGCAGGGCCTTCGGGCAGTTACATACTTGTGCCTATGACCATGTTCTCACGCTAGTCATGAGTTTCTCACTACAGCAAATTTTGAATAAAATTCATCTTTTGCCCCTAGGCTGGATATCGTCTTATTCCATCTACAAGTTAATTCAGGGTTAGGGATATACAGTAAAGACTTAGGCCAGTTACATAGTTGCGTCATGTCTTATGATCATGTTCTGACACTTGTCATATGGTTCTCATTTCAAACAAGATTATCGCATCTGCCCATCTACAGGGCATACTATGATAAAGAAGAGGATCATCACGGCCTCTAGCATGTCTAAGGTAGCACTTCCAATGTACTCTGGTACGGAAGAGGATCATCACGCCATCTGCCATGTACAAAGATATTGTGATGGGTTAGTTAGTGACCCCTCAGTTAGCCTGTGTGATAGGCTAAGCATTGGTAGCGCTATTTACTTAGCTAATGTGACGAGTTATGTGTTGGTAGCTGTGATAAGTAATGCATTGGTAGCCGCCCATACCTTGCTGTTTTCGTAGTTCATGCAATGGTAGTTTTCCTTACGGGGCTATTGTCTTAGCCTTGATATAGGTCTTACGTAACTATTATCTTGGGTCATGAATCGGTAACAGTTTTTTACGTAGCTATTGTGATAGTGTATATATATATATATATATATATATATATATATATATATATATATATATATATATATATATATATATATTTGGTAGCTTTCTTTACGAGGCTAGTGTGATGGTTCGTAGCAGTCATTACTGAGTTAGGTTATGCATCTTTAGCTGTCTTTACATAGCTATTATGATAGGGTATGTATTGGTTGTTACCTTTTCGTAGCTACTATACTGGGGTAGGCATTGTTAGCTGACTTTACGCAGTTATTGTGAAAGGTTATGCAATGGTAGCGGTTTTTACATAAGTCTTGTGATAGGTTATACATTATTAGCCGTCTGTACGTAGCTATTATGATAGGGTGAGCATCGGTAGCTCTTTTAACGTAACTATTGTGATATAGTATGGATTGGTTGCTGTCGTTACAAAGATATCGCCTAAGGTCTTAAATTGATTCAGGGCTTTACGTAACGATTGTCTTTTGTGAGATTATGAGTCGGTAACAGTTTTGACATAGCTACTGTGGTAGAGTATAAATTGGTAGCTAGTTTTACAGAGATATTGTCTAAAGTCACGGTTTGATGGAGGTGTTTACGTATCTGTTGCGATAGAGTTTGTATTGGTAGCTGTCTTTACACATCTATAGTGATAGGTTATGCTTTGGTAGCTATATTTATGGAGATATTGTGTAAGATTATGGATTGGTAGCCGTCTTTGCGTAGCTATTGTGATTGTGTATGCAATAGTAGCTGCCTTTACTTAGCTGTAGTTATTGTTAAGGGTTGACTGCAAGATAGCTTTACCTAGGTCTGATTCCAGAGAGAGTTTACCTGAGACCTGGCCTCAAGCATAACTTTACCTGAGGCCCGACTCCAAGCTGGCTTTACCTATGGTTTGAAACAGGGGTTGCTTTACTATAACCCCTAGTGGAGTGTTGCTTGACACAGGAGTTACCCTAATAACTCCAAGGTAGCTTTACCTACGACCTGACTCTACGGTGTCTTTACCTAAGACCTGACTCCAAGGTAGATTTACCTAAGATTTGATGGAAGTATTTGTCTTAGACAGTATGATGTAACTGATACAACATACCAAAAAAATATATGTAGAGCCCAGATCATAAAGGCCTTGACGGTTTCTGCATAGCTATTTTGGTATGCGTTGTTAGCTATAATTATGTCTAAGGCCTAAGGCTTTTGCCAGTGCCTTCACTAACCATAACCCATTTGACCTCGGTGTAGATGTTGGTTGATTAGCGTAAGTTTTTCAACTTTGATTAGCTGAAACGTTGATCTGGCCTTCACCAGCCATAACCGTCATAGCCTGTTTGAGCTTGGTGTCAATGTTGTTCGTTGAACGTAGCGTAATGTTGTTTAGTTGAAACGTTGGTTTATCTAGCTCCGTTGTCAGGCTATGTATCGGTTGTCAGGCTATGTATTTGAATCCGGGTTTGGTATCTGTTGTCAGGCTAGGTATCTATTGTCTAGCTATATATCGTTTGTCTAGCTATGTTGGCTATGGTCAGGCTAGGTATCTGTTGTCAGGCAATGTAGGCTATGGTCATGCCAGGTATCTGTTGTCAGGGTGTGGGTTACACTTAGGGTTACTCTTGCATCACCATAGATCTGGGTCTAGTACCTGACGGGTAACCGGCTTAGCATAGTATGAGGGTTTACATACATAACACAGAATGTAGGCTAACTATATATATATTATCCAAGCCATGCATTGTATATTATGTGTTAACTTGTATTCAAGCCTCTCATCGGATACTATGTGATAACCCATAGTCAATCTATGTATCGGATACTATGTGATAGCCCTAGTCAGGCTATGCATCGGCTACTGTGTGTTACACATTGGCCTAGCTAGGCAACAGGTACTATGTGTTAACCATTAGCTAAGCTACGCATCGGTTATTATGTGTTACCTTGTAGTCAAGCTATGCATCGGATATTATTTGTTAACCCCTAGTCAAGTTATGCTTTGGATACCATGTGTTAACCATTACTCAATCTATGCCTCGGATACTATGTGTTAGCCCTAGTCAGGCTATGCATCGGCTACTATGTGTTAACCATTAGCCTAGCTATTTATCAGATACTATGTGATAACCATTAGCCAAACTATACATCGGGTACTATATGGTGAACATTAGCCAAGCTGAGCATTGGATAATATGTAATACCTTGTATCCAAACTTCTCATCGGATACGATGTGTTAACCCATTGTCATGCTATGCATTGGATATTTTGTGTTAACTTGTACCCAAACCTCTCATCGGATACGATGTGTTAATCCATAGTCAGGCTATGCATTGAATATTTTGTGTTAACTTCTAGTCAATCTACTCATCGGATACTGTGTAATAACCCCTAGTCTATCTATGCATCGGATATTATGTGTTAGCCCTCGTCATGATTTGCATCGGCTACTATATGTTAACCATTAGCCTAGCTATGTATCAGATACTACGTGATAACCATTACCCAAACTATGCAATGGATACTATGTGTTAGTTTGTATTCAACCTACTCAACGGATAATTTGTGTTAAACCATAGTCAGGCTATGCATTGGATATTATGTGTTAACGATTAGTAGGGCTACACATCGGCTAATTAACCATTAATTAACCAGGTTAACCATTAGCCTGGCTATGCCCTTTATATTATGTGTTAACTTGTAGTCGTTCTACTCATCGGCTGTTATGTGTTGAACCCTAGTCAAGCTATGCATTGGATATTATGTGTTAACTTGTGTTCACATATCTCATCGGATACGATGTGTTAAACCCTAGTCAAGCCATGCATCGGATACTATGTGTTAGCCCTAGTCAGGCTATGCATCGAATATTATGTGTTAACCATTAGTCACGCTAACCATTAGTTAACCATTAGCCCAGCTATGCATCGGATACTATATGTTGGTCATTAGCCAGGCTGTGCATTGGATATTATGTGTTAACTTGTATTCAAACTTCTCATCGGATACGATGCGTTAAACCCTAGTCAAGGTATCCATCGGACAATATTTGGTAACCCCTAGTCAAGTTATGCTTTGGATACCATGTGTTAACCATTATTAATCTATGCCTCGGATACTATGTGTTTGCCCTAGTCAGGCTATGCATCGGCTACTATATGTTAACTTGTAGTCAACCTATTCATCAGATACTATGTGTTCACCCATTAGTCAAGCTATACATCGGATATTATGTGTTAAACATTAGTCAAGCTACACATCGGATATTATGTGTTAACCCGTAGTCAAGCTAACCATTAGTTAACCATTAGCCTAGCTATGCAGCGGGTACTACATGATGAACATTAGCCTGGCTATGTACTGGAGATTATGTGGTGGGCCATAGTCAAGCTACTTATCGGATACGATATGTTAACCCATAGTCAAGCTAACTATTAGTTAGCCGTTAGCCCAGCTATGCATCGAATACTATATGTTGGTCATTAGCCAGGCTATCCACCGGATATTATGTGTTAACTTGTATTCAAACTTCTCATCGGATACAATGTGTTAATCATTAGCGAGGCCACTGGATACTATATGTTAACACATCGTCAGGCTATGCATCGGATACTATATGTTAACCCATCGTCAGGCTATGCATCGGGTAATATGTGTTAATGATCAGTCTAGCTATGTATCTTTGCTAAGCTTACAGATCGGATACTATGTGTGAAACCCTAGTCAAGCTATGAATTGGATGTTTTGTGTTAACTTGTGTTCAAATTTCTCATCGGATACGATGTGTTAAACCCTAGTCAAGCTATGCATCGGATGCTATGTGTCAGCCCTAGTCAGGCTATGCATCGTATATTATGTGTTAACCATTAGTCACGCTAACCATTAGTTAACCATTATCCCAGCTATGCATCGGATACTATATGTTGGTCATTAGCCAGGCTGTGCATTGGATATTATGTGTTAACTTGTATTCAAACTTCTCATCGGATACGATATGTTAAACCCTAGTCAAGCTATCCATCGGATATTATTTGTTAACCCCTAGTCAAGTTATGCTTTGGATACCATGTGTTAACCATTACTCAATCTATCCCTCGGATACTATGTGTTTGCCCTAGTCAGGCTATGCATCGGCTACTATATGTTAACTTGTAGTCAACCTATTCATCAGATACTATGTGTTAACCCATTAGTCTAGCTATACATCGGATATTATGTGTTAACCATTAGTCAAGCTACACATCGGATATTATGTGTTAACCCGTAGTCAAGCTAACCATTAGTTAACCACTAGCCTAGCTATGCAGCGGGTACTACATGATGAACATTAGCCTGGCTATGCACTGGAGATTATGTGGTGGGCCATAGTCAAGCTACTTATCGGATACCATATGTTAACCCATAGTCAAGCTAACTATTAGTTAGCCGTTAGCCCAGCTATGCATCGGATACTATATGTTGGTCATTAGCCAGGCTATCCACTGGATATTATGTGTTAACTTGTATTCAAACTTCTCATCGGATACAATGTGTTAATCATTAGCGAGGCCACTGGATACTATATGTTAACCCATCGTCAGGCTATGCATCGGATACTATATGTTAACCCATCGTCAGGCTATGCATCGGGTAATATGTGTTAATGATCAGTCTAGCTATGTATCAGGTAATATGTGGTAATTTGTGGGCAACATGTAGTCAGGCTACTCGTAGGATACTGTGTGATAACCATTAGCTAAACTATGCATTGGATATAATGTGTTATAATTTGTAGGCCTATGTCGGCTTAGCATAATATGTATGCAGGCTTACACACATATTTGTTTAACAGCGTATATATGGCTATTTAGAGTATATTGCATGCTGGCTTAACATAGTATATAAGCCTATATAGGTTAACATGAATGTTGGCTTAGCACTGTATGTATATAGGTTGCGTGACTTTTTTTTAATTATATTGTAATATTTGTTGACCGTCATCTACGTGGGTGTGATAGGTTATGCATTGGTAGCTAGCCGCCTTTACATAGCTATGGTGGTATGCATAGGTTGTTAGCTATACCATATAGTACTTCCCATATGAACTATACGGTTGCCTGCCTGAGGTTCTACTTGATAGACAAGGTGTAAATGTGTGTCAGGCTCAGATCATAACGGCTTTGGCCAGTGATTTACCGACATAGTAGGCCTTATAGTAGGCGCATTTAGGGATTCATGTATGTCGACTTAGCATAGTATGTATGTAGGCTTACATGCATGTTGGTTTAACACGGTATATGGGCTATCATGCATGTTGGTTTAACATGGTATATATGCCTGCACGTCTTACAGCGACCGTTTGCGTTGTGTTGCGTAAGCCTACCGAGCCCCTGCAATGTGATAGGTCGATTCCCCGCACAGTCTATTTGAATTTACCGTATTTGTTGGTGGATTGAAATGAGTGTAAATTGGTCGGTTAAACTTAGCGTAAGACAGTGGTTCACTGTTGTTTAGTTGAAACTTTGGTCATTTGATCTAACCTATCACTTTTGATGCTTTCATATATTATTAAAAACTACCCCCCACTTAAAGCCTTGCTCTAGCGTGAATTTACCTAAGGCCTTTCTCCAGGGTGTCTTTACTTAAAGCCTGAATCTAGTGTGAATTTACCTCAGGCTTTTCACCAGGGTGGCTCTAAGTGCTGGCTTAGGGATGGCTTTACCTAAGTCCATACTCCATGGAGTCTATACCTAAGGCCTAGCTCCTGGGTGACTCCAGTATGACTTTACCTAAGACCCTACTCCAAGGTAGCTTTACCTATGAGTTGTTGGAGGTATTTGTCTTGGTCGAGAGGCTGTAATTGATATAGCAACATAACTGAACCTAAGACCAGACTTTTGGGTAGCTTTACTTAAAGTCTACCTCCAAAGAGGCTTTACCTAAGGCCAGGTTCCAAGGTAGCTTTACCTTAGGCCTTTCTCCAGGTGGCTTTACTTAAGGGCAGGCTTTGGGTTGGCTTTACCTAAGTCCACGCTGCAGGGAAGCTATACCTGAGGTTTGGGTGGCTCTAATTCCAAGATAATGTGTTATCTCTGCATGTTTGCACATGTCAGGCACACGGTCACCGGTTATGTAGGCCACGCGTATTCCCACAAGCGATAAGGCTTTGTTGCATTGTTTATTAATTTAGTAGCATAGACAAATTTTGAGTTTGGCAATCATATCCCCTTACCTCAGGGCTGGGCCCTGCATCACCCAAATCATTTAATTGTAGAACACTCTAGTTATAGCTGCGCGTACTACTTACCTAGAGTCGCTCAATCGCGGATACGTCATCAGATAACCGTTAAATCTTTCCAAATGTTACCCCCACCCCCGGAGCTATTCCAGGATTACTTTAAGTAAGCGGTTTTACTTAAGGGCCATCCTCGAGATGGCTTT
>JBAIZL010000001.1:47068770-47108770 GCA_036971475.1 Prosapia bicincta | reverse complement strand
AGTTACGGATTATGGAACATTTTACATTCTATTTATGAATTTTTAAGGATAGCAATCCTTCAATTAATTAATCATTCAATGGCTGAAAATGAACATGTATTCGAGTTTACTTGCCTTTTTATATAATCAAATTTAATAATTCAATGTGAACATAATGGCACCAAAAGATGCGTAATTACAGTTAAGCTAATTAGTTAAAAAGTTCAATGTTCATTATTTGGAATTCTGCTGTGAAACATTTTAAATTTTGAAATAAATTTTTAAAAGTCTTAAGTCGCCCACTTAGCTGTATTAACTTGTCGTAACCTCGCTTCCTCCTCGTGGAAAATATCGGTAAAAGCCTTGCATCATCCTCGTGGAAAAGACTCGGGAAATGTCACCAATAAGTCAGCGACCCATCTGGTACCTGGTATCGTACGCCGTGTTCTAAGCCATGATTAAACGAATATAAAACTTTACATTAATTAAAATTAAAAAAAAACAAATAAATTTCCTTGCTCTTTGAAGACATCCGTTCCCTTTTACATCTTGGCCAAATGAGAGAGACATATTAGTTGCGTGCAACCTTCCTACCTATCGCGCATCCGGGGGGGCGCATACCTAGCTTGATTACTTGTTTTAATCTTTTCTCGTTAGATGTCACTATCAGCCAGAGATCTCATTAAAATATTTCTCATACATAACAATTTTTTTACATAGTCATATATTATTACAATTTTGAATCTATTCTCGTTTATTTTCTGAAATTTGCTAATTTAATATGTAACACCGTCTAAAGTGTGTTACATATTTTTCCCCCCTCTTGAAAAAAAAATTGTGTCATTTCATTTCTCCCCCTTTTTTTTATTGGAATGTTTTTATCTAATTTTTATAATTTATCAATGACTCTCAGTTCAGCAACCAAACTATTCTTCTTTAAAGGAAACATATCATAAACCCTTTAACATTACTTTCATGTCCATAATTAGAACAAGCTTAGTTTAACAAAAAAAATTTTTTTTTCTTTATACTACATTAACATAATACAAACAAATTATTTCTCGGATTTAGCATCCTTCCAAACAAAAATTAAACCTTTTTTTTTACAAATAAATCCATAATCATCTCTTCTTTTACATTTATAAAATATTGTATTGACACATACTCTTATACTTTTACATAATGTTCTTTACTGCCTTTATTTCATTAAAACACTTTTATCAATTAATCATAAATAACATCAACTCACTTCAATAGTGTTTTTATTTATTCGGTGCGCACCATTGTCTTTAAATACGAAGTTTACATATAAGATTTATACCTAATTACATAATTCATCACTCCTGTATCTTTCATAAACATCATTTAAAAGTTGTTGCAAATTGTTCAGTTTTTTGCTTGTTAAAGTGTTATTAATTATGTATCGTTTAATTTAAAGTAGTTTGTTTTGTAAAGTCAGTCCGTCTTGTAGGTGTGGTCCACGTCATGAGTCTGGGACCAAATAGTCTTACTCCTTGTGTAATTGTGTAGTCTAAGTCTAAATTAATAACCTTTATTCGCATTACGAACAATTGCTGCGGAGGTTTCCTAGCCTCTTTTTAATTGCGAGATATGCACCTTGCGTATCTCATTTAAATTTTCTACCCCTTGTAATAAAACACTTACAGGGTTTAAGAAATATCATAATTTGTATGGACCTTTATATTTTACATCTAGCTTAGCTTGATATTTATCTATCTTTTTTGATAATGACTGATGCTTTACATACACCTTATCTCCTATTTTGAAAGGATGTACATTATCACCTTTATAGATACCATACTTTTTATTTTTCTCAATTGACATTTTAATATTCTTTATGGCTTTGTTAAGTCTGCTTGCTATTTCTGTTTTGGAAATTTTATTTTCTACAATGTCATTCAAACTCCACAAATTGGTTAATAAATCATTTGGTTTAAAATTAAACATTAATTCAAAGGCTGAATGGCCAGTGGATTCATTGAAGGCTGAATTTAGACAAATTTGCAAATAATGAAGTCCTTCATCCCACATTGTTTGTTTATCATGAAAAAAGCTCCTTAACAAAACCTTAATATTTTTAATATATCTCTCAGCCTTATTAGCTCTTGGTATGTACGGTAGGGTTTTGATATGTTTTATTCCATTATTAAACATAAAATTCTTAAACTCAATGGCTTTAAAAAATGCTCCATTATCAGACACCAAGAAACGAGGCATACCAAAATTAACAAAAACTACATCTCTCAACTTGTTGATGACATTTACAGCTTTGGCATTTCTTAAAGGCATTATATAACAGAATCTACTTAAATCATCTACTGCAATTAACAAATGATTATGACCTTTCTTACTCCTTACTAATGGTCCCATTATATCTACATACAGTTTTTGCATAGGATTGTTTGATACAAAACTTACAAGTTTCCCATTATAAATTGTTGGTGCTTGTTTACAAGTAGCACATATTTGACAAGCTTTAATTTTTTGTTTTATAAAATTACACAAATTAGGTCTATAGAAATATTGGTTAATCTTTGACATTGTTTTTAATTGACTAAGATGTCCGCCCAGAAATGAAGTATGATAATATTCGAACATCATGTCTTTCAAATTAACAGGCAAATAAATTTTTAATTTGTTTTTATCTTTAAACATTAATAGGCCTTTGCTCATACAAAATTTTTTATTGTTAGTTTTAGATTTAATACTTTCTACAATTTTTGTTATTTCAGGATCTGTTTTTTGATGTACTTTCAAATCTAGGTAACCTAAAGGTATTTGCGAAATTACATTAGTTTGAGGATTAGGACATTTGTTGTTGTTAAAAGATTGGAATTTCTTCCCCTGTTTATCTTTTTTAAAGATTTCGTCCTTCGACTCTATCTCCACTATTTCGATATCAATACCTTCCCCATTATTGTGGATTCTACTAAGAGCATCGGCTACGACATTCTGTTGCCCTTTTATATGAAATATTTTGAAAGGTAGACTTACAATTCTCTCTAACCATCTTCCCAATTTGCCTAACTTTCGGAAATGTGTAAGAGACCATGATAATGCTTGATTATCTGTAAGCAAGTAAAAGGGTTGTACCTCTAAGAATTTATAAAATTTTTCGATGCTAAGAACAATGGCTAAAGTTTCCTTTTCGTATACTGAAAGAGCTCTCTCTGAATCTGTGAATTTCTTTGAAAAGTAAGCTACTGGTTTCTTTTGATCGGCTTCATTCTTCTGTAACAAGCATGCACCAACGCCATGCTCACTGGCATCTGTCATCAGATAGAAAGGTTTATTGTAATCTGCTATTGCTAAACAGGGAGGATTGGATATACAATTTTTTAAGGTGTTAAAACTTTTCTCACACTCTTCCGTCCACTGGAATTTAACTCTTTTCTTCCTTAACTCGTTCAATATACTAGCTATTTTTGCATAATCTTTAATGAAACTACTGAAAAATGACACCATGCCTATAATCTAGACACTTCCTTAGCATTTTTTGGTCTAGGAAAATTTTTTATTGAATTCGTTCTTTCTGGGTCGATTTTAATTTGATTATGGCTCACTTTATTGCCCAAAAAATTAATCTCTTTACACACAAATTTTGCCTTGCTCAAATTTACAGTTAAGTTATTTTTACTCAATCTACTAATTACCTCTCTAACATGTTTCAGATGTTCTTCTAAACTATTACTATATATAAGGATGTCATCAACAAAGTTTAACATGTATTTAAACTTAATATCGCTAAAAATTCTTTCTATATACGAGCTTAATATTCCACTGCCTACATGCAAACCATATGGAATTCTCGTATAATTATATTGACTGAAAGGTGTTGAAAACGCGGTATATTTTTTGCTATTTTCGGTAAGCGGTATCTGGTGGAAATTGTTACAAAGATCAATACAACTAAAATACTTAGCATTGCCCAGAAATTGATAACAATCGGCCATGTCGCCAATAGGATGTGAAACTCTTTCTATCAATTGGTTCATTTTGCCATAATTCACTACAAGTCTATGTTTATCACCCTTTGACACTAAAAATGAAGGAATCAAATATGGGCTAGTGGAATGCTCAATTATTCCTTGTGCTAGTAAATCATCTAATATTCCTTTTAGAATAGTCATTTTAGGTGGACTGATGGGATATGGTTTAACTTTTATAATTTCATCAGATTTTACTTTTAAATCAAATTTAAAATTTAAGGCTTTGCCGATCTTGTCTGTAAATACATTAGGAAATTGTATTACTATTGCTTCAATTTCTTTAATTCCTTCTGGACTACCAATTTGTATTTTACCATTACTCATTATATTGTTATTGCTTAAGGATTTAAAATTATTAATCTTTATTTTTACTTTAGGATCAAAATTAAAATAGCATGTTTGTTCTGATATGTCTATTATTAAACCTGTTTCATTGATGAATGGAGTTCCTAATATCAGGGGCCATGTTACGTTATTTACAATATAAAATTTTACATACCAGCTAAAGTGTTTTATTTTTATTTTTTGAATACAAAAACCTTTTACTTTAATTTCGGCATTATTAGCAGCTATAATGGTTTCCATTTCTGACTTATACATTGTCATTTTGTTCAGCAATTTATTCTCTTAAATATACTTTTCACTAATTAAATTGATTGAGCTTCCAGTGTCAATAAGGGCTTTACTTTTATTGCCTATCTTATTTACTTTTATATCTATCGTTGATAACATAATTATTTTAGGTTGGATCTTCATCCATTTTTTATTTTTTACCATTTTCAAAACCCTTAGGCATTTGTTTTTATCTTTATTATTTTTATTAAAAATATGCTTTTTATAATTAACATTTTTCTTATTCATATTTTGGCAATAATTGACCTGATTACATTTTTTATTCTTTTTATCATTTGTTTTGAAATTTACTTGTGAGTTACCTTTATGCTTAGCCAAAAATATATTTTTTACAAAATTGCGGGAGGTATCCCTGATGAATGCCTCCCTCCTAATTAGTTTTTGAATTTGTTCTGCACACATTAGCCTTGTGACCCAATTTACCACACTTAAAACATTTTATTGGTTTATGGTTATAATTTTGATGTTGAGGTGGTCTTTGATAGCGATTGTTACTATTACCATTGCTAGAATTATTATTGTTATTGTTACTATTGCTAGGATTACCATACATATTGGACTTCTGAAATGCCCTGAACTGTTGTTCACTATTTCTACTTCTGACATGATCATTATATGTAATGTTTTGTATTTGCACAGACATTTCGTTAAAATCATTCAAGCATGTAGGGTTTCTAATGAATGACAACTTATTCCTGGTTTCTGGATTCATCCCTAATTTAATTAGTTATACTAAATCATTTTCAGAATATTCACCTAACAATAATTCATTATGCTCTTTCAAAGATTGTACATAAAGAGGCAGGGGTTTGCCAATACCTTGAGGTCTATTAATCAAATCTCTTTTTAAATTTTCCCTAAGATTAATAGGTATAAATGTTTTTAAGATATTCTGGTGAAATTCCTTTAAATTACTGTTTTGCTCTAACGCTGACAATAGTTTGTCCAATAATGGACCGGTTGCATAGTTCATACCTAGTTCTAAAATTTGATTATCGGAAAGCTTTACCTCGTTTTTTTAATTTCAATACCACTTTAATAAAATTTAATAATTTTTTAGATTCTAAACCATTTGTTGTAATAAACATTTTGAGATATCTCTCTAATGGATTTGTCAGCTTATTATATAATCTGAAATCGAACACTGCATTCTGGGGTCTTACATTAGTACAGACTTTATCTACATTGGATGTTATTGAAGCTTCATGGGTACTTAAGAATACTTCTTGTAAATTTTCTTCCGACATATTTTCTTCGGATAATTTTCTTACTACTTCTGTCTTTAAACTTACATCTATATTCAATTCAGTTATTGCTTTGTTTAAATCATTTAAAACATCATTAAGTTCATCCCTCATCTGTTGTTCGATCTTAAATTTTAGCAAAACATTACATCTAGTCGTTAAATGAATTACATTAGTTTCTGATCTAACTGTATCTATAACTCTAGGATCGTCTTTTAATTATTTAACACTTTTCATCAGAGTTTTAAATTTTGCACTAATAACTGCAAATTCAGTGTTTACATTTAATTTATCTTTCAAATTAATAGGATTAGCCACTATATTAACATCTTTTATAACTTTCCTTAAAATTTTTCTAACATCAGATGCAACTGAATCGCTTCTAAAATTGACATTTCTTAAATTTAATTCATATTCTAATTCCTCCTTTGACAAAAGGTCTATTTTTAAAGCCATTTTGTTTAATAGGATTATTTTCAGAAAATTCACGAGAATATATTCTTAAACAGAAAGTCAAGCAAACTCGAAAGGTTCGAACACGTTTTATGCAAACAGGACTGGCAGCTGTGTAAACGATTGTGCTCTACCACTGCTTTCAAGGACATGCACAAACTTTTAAAAATCTAAAACTTACTACGCACAGACATGACGAATATTGTGAACAATAAGAGTCTCTGACCTTGACTACAATACAAGTAAAAACAGGTTATAACTGGTTTCTTCCCTAACTTTACCAAACTGTTTACACAAGCTACCCGCTACATCCTTTTGCGTTCAACTTATACATTTTACAAAATTTTACAAAACTTACACTGTTAAATTTACCTTTTGAATATATTTAATGAAATCGGTTATTTTCAACCATTTTTAAATTTTCTTTCCACCAACACACAAATTTACATTTCAAATTTTTATAACAGAGTAGCGCATTTTGTGTAACGGTTGATAATTAAATTTAGCAAATTGAATATTATTTAGTCCTAATTCTTAAAAATTTAATTTTTACTTCTAGCTTACAGTTCAGGCGTAACAAGACGTCTGTCTGTAACGCAATTGAAGGTATAACTCCGTTACATTAAAATTTTAATGTAACGGAGTTATACCTTCAATTGCGTTACAGACAGACGTCTTGTTACGCCTGAACTGTAAGCTAGAAGTAAAAATTAAATTTTTAAGAATTAAGACTAAATAATATTCAATTTGCTAAATTTAATTATCAACCGTTACATATTCATAGCCTTATATTACTACACACCATCTTTGTTCTAATATCTTATTCAAATCATCAATCGTTAATATAATACATTACGTTATTCCATTCAGAAGTCAAATTAAATTGATTATTTTAATTTAATTTAGCAGAATACGTGTTACAAAAGGTGCTATGTAGAAGTTAGCTTCTCCTTAAAATAAGTGATAACATATGATTTAAAAAAACAGCTGATTTTATGTTATAGGTTGTGTGCTAGAACGGGATGTTTAACTTATTGGTTATGTTCCTTTATTCATAACAATTATAAATATTTACTAAAAGGTAACCAAAATTATTTATTTCTGTGGAGGAGAAATTGATTTTAAAATATTTTTGTTTACAATACTTGTTTTTATTTTACTTCTCTTATATTTAACAGTTACTTTAAAGCCATGTTTCAATATCATTCAAAAGCTATCCTATTTAAAAAACATGATTCATGTCAATAAAACATTAGAACCTCAGATAATTATTGGAAGTGCAAGAAAACTGGATTAGAATGGCAGTGATATTTGAGGGGTAGTTTTATCATTATTTGTAATTAGTATGATGTCGGCACTTTACAGCTAGATATATTTTCCCGCAAGAGGCAGAAATAATTACCAGTTACTGTGATTAATATTAACAATTCAGAAAGTAATTATTCAGAAACTCGCATAAATTATGGCAATTAAGAAAATCTAGAAACTCTACTTTATTGGACAAACCAATGTGGGAATGTAACCTGTATAAATAGTATCTCGACAATACTCTACATGACAACTAAATAACTTACTCATAAGGTTTCTGCATAAGGAGTTCAAAATAACGTTTGAATAATGTTCAAAGAACATTTAGGCAATTCAGAGAAATATATAATTTAATAACTAGACTCTCATTGAAGTACTCTCATTTACTAAGTACATGTGAATTGTAATATTTTATAAGGTAAGTTACAACTATAAAAAACCTTTGCAATTAAACCCAGGACAAGGGTGCATATTGTTTTTGTTTTGTTTGAAAATGAAATATTAGTTTATAAATGTAATTCTTATTACTGTAAAATAAGGAAAATTAAAGAAAATGAAACAACACTTACTGAATTGCTATTTAAAAGTAAATAAATAATGCGTAAGAAATAACATGTTAGTAGTTTTTTTTAATAGTTTTTATGTGGGATATGTAGTTGAAACAAATGAATTTACACTTTTAAAAAAATTGTAATTCAATAGCTAGTTTTGTTTATTAAACACAATATCGTATATAAAAAAACCTCTTATTAAACAATTATAAGGATATAAACGTACCGTTCAAATGTGTATGTAAATATTATTTGTATCATTAGAATACGGTAAACGTAATTTTTTTATAAACACCGTTATTATGAATTAAAAAGCTATTATTGCATATAATCTATCCCAGTACCTTTTATTGTATAAAGTAGATATTTCTTACAAATATAATATTAACAATAATAGTATTTAAACTAATCTCTCATGTATATTTAGTTGTAAAAATTTATTATATAATATAAAATTTTAAACAAACGTTTTTCACATAAAACACTTATTTTTTACAAAAATAAATTTGAAAAGCTAGAATAAGGTTATGTTAAAGTTGCATACAAAACCAATGAGTGAGAATAAATCTGTATTGCGGGCGGAAGTAAGTAGGAAAGTCTCACAGTTCTAGGGAAGTGAAGTGTGTAGAAAAAGAAAGATTCACCGACGGGTATAAATTGCAAGATGTGCGGCGCCCACTATGGCTTTGACAATTTGCTACGTCATTGGTTACACGATAAATTACAGGTGTTAAGTCAATCCTTTATCGTGCACCGCACACAAGAGGGATTTTATGAGACAAAACCTACCGTACTACAGTTCACGGAATCTACTATACTCATCCGAGTTATTGTCTAAGCCTTTATCTGGTATTAAACTCAATACATAATTATCAGTTAATCTGTTGGAGTAATTCAATTGATTTTGTCACTATTCGAATTATGAAACGTTCTTATGCTTGTTATACGTACTTACACACACACACACACACACACACACACACACACACACACACACACACACACACACACACACACACACACACACACACACACACACACACACACACACACACACACACACACACACACATATACGTGTATGTGGAGACTTGGCCGGATGCAAACAGTACACGTCTCTTGTGGGTACTCTTAGATCTATTGAAGTAATCAACGTGACATTTTGTATGTAGTTGTTAAACATTGTTATTAGCAAATGCACAACTTCTTTGTTCATGTAATTTGAAATTTACATTCACATGAAATAGATTCCTTCCGATGACGGAGTGTAGGTGTGCACAATTACTTGTGCTTGATCTGGTAGAAGGATTCTACCTGACTATTATCGAACTGATTCATCACTTTCGTAAATGCTTAACCCATCTTTGTTTACGTCTGTGACCATAAGAAGTCAAGATATTGTCTAGTAAACCCGATAACATGTTGGGCTAGATTAGTTCGATCTGCAAGACTTACAGATGAGGGCAAAGTAGGTTACATTTGTGTGATAAATTTAAACGGGTGGACTTATGACATTAAATGCTTTTAGTTTCAGACACAATACAGTTCCGCAATATTCCCACAAAAGTAGATGCGTTTTGAAAAATAGAATCAAGTTTTCTTCACTCTGTCAAGTTTTGTTATTTCTTAAATTTTGTTCTATATATATAACAAAGTTTTACATTAAAACTTTTATATAAGGGAAAAAAGTAATAGAATATATATACCATTAAATATATTTTTTCTTTACGTCTAAATACAAAGAGCTATATAATTGTATTGAAATTATTTTTTTAAAACTGAAAACAATTACTATTTTTATCCGTTATACCATGCAAAATGCCAGCATCAACATAGAAAATAATCTAAAATATCTAAAATCCAAAAAGCAAATGAAAGGCGTGTTAACATTACTGAACGTAATTTAGTATTTTATTAACATAATAATAGCTGAACTTATATAGTAGTCAATCGAGAAAAGTGTGACGATAAAAGTTCTTGATTTATGGTTATTTCTTGAAGTCTACTTAGATGTAGAATATATTTGGTTTTTCTCTTTGGCGCGAACACAAATAAATCGGAAGGTTTTCCGACGCGTGAACAAGCCACATACAGCGGTTAATGTGAGAAGCATGGATTTTCAAAATCAGGTCCAAATAATTTTATTTTGATGAAATAGGTACCAAAATTTGGAATGAATTCGTTGAAATGTCTTAGGATAGGATAAGATAGAAAATAATATTGTATACTACTTACAATACAACGGTACTTTAAAAATACATTTTGAAAAAAACATTATGTCGTCGGGAAGAAGTTTTGCTAAAACCTAGCGCCATTTTATAGGCTAATATTTTCCTGCTAAAATTAGTTAGTATGAAAATCACGTTAAATTATGCCCCTCCCCGGCTATGGCCTTGAAACTAGCTATACCAGAAACATACCCAGAAATGTAATCAACATTTTACCAAAGTTGTATGGCGATTGGATCAGTGGTTTAGTAACGCATAACGCTCATACATACAAACATAAAAACATTCAATATACATATATATATATATACATATATATATATATATATATATATATATATATATACATATATTAAATATGGTGATATGTTTTCTAGTATATATAGTTAATAAATTAAAAATATTTCAAAAACAAGAATACTTTTAATGAATATATTTATTCAAAGCTTTTCGCCGATAAAATAGTATCAGCTTCTTCAGGAAAAAAATTATCTAATAAAATACTTTTACAAAATTAAATCATGTAATTATTTCAATAATCTTATTTTATAAATCTTACAATATTTTGTAAGAACGTTAATTAAATATTTAAAAATATAATTTTGCAGATGTTGAAAAAACAAATATCCAAGTTTTAAGGATAAAAATTATCGTAGAAAATGTTCAAAAAATTTAAATAGATTTAATAGAAAAAAATAAGAAAACAATGAGTGATAAATAACGAACTGAAATCAGGCGTTAGGTAGTTTTAAATAAATTAGAACGTAATACTACTGCAAACTATTTAGAATACCAAAGGAGAGCTGAATCTGTGACGTATATAGAGACCTCGGGATGAAGAGCGTGAGAGAGAATGCCGCCGCAGCAGCAGTGAATCACTCTGAGCAGCTCTAGCAACACAAGATCCCTACAGCTCTACGGCTGGTTCACAGGATGTCAGTGTGCAAATTAAGGCCGGAGGAACGCCTGATACGGCTTGTTTAAAATTAATAATAGCCCTATTAAATAACAACATAACTTATTAAAATAATAATAAACGCTGTTTTCGGGAAACTGGTGGTACCAGTGACAAAATATGGAAAATGACAGTTCCAGTGACAACGGATCGATCGGAAGTTGTCTCTGTTGTAATTGGTCAAAGCGGCGCATTCGCTAAATTAAATCTTACTAATATTTTACCACGGCTGGCATTGGTTGATTTGTCGCTTTCACTGGTTCTACTCATTTACGTCTTGTCTGAGTGGATGATTTGTGTCAGGTTTCACAACAGTAAACGCGATTTCGCACTCGGTAGTTTGTTCTTAATTTCGTAGCAGTTTATTTTTTAAATAAAATGAGCCTTCCAAAACCTGTTATTGGCAGTTACAGAGGTATCTCAGTATACTTTGTCACCGGTGGTAAAATCACCGATCCAATGAGTAGTAATGGGTATACTTTATCCCCCCAATGAGAGAGCAGTATTTGTTACCCCACACCTTCCTAAGCCCCGCCCCTTTAGTTTGATAGGTCGGTTAGTGAAGATGGCGCCCAGGCCCCGCCCCTGGTGGGTAGTCGGTCGAGGTGGTGGAGCGGAAGGGCCATCTTGTTCTGGTTGTGACGTGAGTTTGGAAAAAAATGTAATTCTTGGTTCGGGAATGGAACCTAGGACGTTTGGTTTGCTGGCGTGTGACGCTAGCGACTGAGCTACGAGTCGTTCAGTTGTGTGTAACTGTACGATTGGGGTACAAGTAGGTCTTGGGAATGGTGGAAATTTCGGTTGTATAAAATAAGAGTAATACGTGTATTTTAATAAAGATGAATTTATTGTCTCAAAAAATGAATAATAAAAATATATTGACAAGAACAAATACGTAATTTAAATACAATATATATATATATATATATATATATATATATATATATATAAATCTAACAATAATTTTAAGTCTGAATTTAGAGGGAAGACTTCATTAACGAATACTATGATAATTTAAACAATTATTCCAGGTTCAGAAATAGTCGGTAGCGTCTGTCAGCAGGTTTCCTGCATATGGGACACCTCTGCACCCTTTCCGCACACTCGTTGCAATACACGTGACCGCAGGGTATGATGGCAGTGCATGGTGGTCTTTCTAAGCAGACAGTGCAGTCTGCTATATGGTAGCCGCTGTTTCGGTCTCCGTCGTTCTGCTCTTCTGATGTTCTCTGTTTCAACATACAAAACAAAGAAGATAATTTATATTATTGTAAATGAATAGCATAAATATCAGTTTTTACAAATTGTAACACTTACGACTACGAATGAAGGGATTCGATCGGCCATTATAGCCTCCTCTTCAGCGACAGCCACTCTTCTTCGGCCCTCTTCAAGAAGTTTGTCCAGATCGCTCATCATGATCCTCCATACGCCGACTGCGTAGAAGCTTTGTTCATATCCGTCTCTTTGAAACGCTGTCCCTAAGTCTGATACTAGCCTTTTTAGTATCTGCAGTGCATCAGCCGATATGTTACGAGCTGCAGTTGCACGTGCATTTCCCACAGCCGTCTAAGAAAATTAATTAGAAATGAAATTCATTTACAATCCTTTGATAGTACAGCTATTATCATCGTACAATAAAACTTACTGAATATTGAGGAGGATATCTTGTCCTACTTCCTAAGCAAAGGAAACAGTCAATACGAGAATGCTCGTGTCCTTGTATGTGTTGCAATTCCTCCTCTAGTTCACCCGAATGAGACGCTCGATCTCTGAGTCTATTTACAACGTGATTTAATAATGCAGCCTATAAAATACAATTTATTTTAGAAATGAAAAATAAGAAAATAACAGTAATAATTCATTAAGAATACAATAATCACCGGTGTTGGGTGGTCGGTGTTGCTACGATCAGCCAAAGGTCCTCTGGTTCTAGACGGAGTGTTTGTTCCCTGAAAGAAAAAAGCTTATTAGATACGCAAATGAAACTGTTAATAATCTAAATTGTTTGGAAAATAAGAAAATAACAGTAATAGTTCATTGAGAATAAAATAATCACCGGTGTTGGTTGGTCGGTGTTGCTACGATCAGTCAAAGGTACTCTGGTTCTAGGAGGAGTCGTAATGTTTGTTTCCTGAAAGGAAAAAAGCTTATTAGATATGAAAATGAAACTGTTAATGATCTAAATTGTTTATAATTACCTGTGACGTAGTAGGAGTCTCCCTGCTGTGATCAACCATCGATTGGCGTCTATGGTACGGTGTCCATGCAGCCCTTCGTAATATTGATGGGCTACGTCTGTTACGATCGATTTCGTTAGCATGATTGTCTAATTCTTCCCAAATGCCCGTTTCATCGTAGCTAGAATCATCGTTGTTTGTTGTGTCGTTAGACTGAAAACCAATGAAAAATTGTAATAACGAAACATAAAAACTTTAACAAAAAATAAAAAAACACGCTATTTCATACTCACCTCTGATTGACTTCGTCTATCGGTCATCGTGTTTCTGAAATAAATCGATAGTTTCTGAAATAAATCGATAATTAAGTATTTGTTTAAAAGAGTATTCGTTAATCAAGTCAGCTCCCCCCGTGGGATGAACTCTAATAGTTCGTCCCAGTGAAAACATCGTATTTCCTATATCACCATGTCTTACCGAAATTTCTCCAACTCCGGAAAAATCTTTCACTATAGTCAAAGTCAACTTGAACAGATTAACGGTTGTTACGAGCACAGATAATACCGTATTATTTATTCAACGCCAACGACTTTAAAGGCACCAAAATTCGCTCGTAAACCGGAACCGCTCAAGCCAGCTCCCCGTGGAACGAACTCTAATAGTTCGTCCCAGTGAAAACAGCTCCAGCCACGCTGTAATCAGTGGTGACCACTCCATTAAAATATGTCACCCCCTTGAAAATAAATAAGATTTACGGCCGTATTTCCATTATCACCGTCTTACCGACATGACGTGTAATGACAAATTTGCATTTCTCCAACTCCGGAAGATCGGAATCTTTCACTATAGCGGTATACCGTTTCGGAAAAAAAGTAGTCTTTTTTATATCGTCGTCATCAAAGTCAACCTGAATAGACGAGCCATGAACGGTTGTTACGAGTTTCGCACAGATAATGCCGTATTTGTTATTCAACGCCAACGACTTTGACGACACCAAAATTCGCTTGTAAACCGGAACCGCATTGAACCGGTTAACTGTCGAATTTTTGGAGAGCTGACTTGCAGTATTCATAATTAAGATAAAACACACACACAACGCACCTAACTGCAAAGCGCTGAAGACTGATGCTCTCTGTATGTTGGTACCGGCTTATATACTGTGCAACTCCCCACGCGTCCTTTGTGTAGTTCCCATGACGTAGTTGCCCAAAGCGGCTGTGTCACGCAACGGAAAGTTTAGAAATCATTGACCTTTTCCCGCACTCGAGGTTGTTTCGTGCCGTTGAACTTTCACTCCCACTCGCGGTTGTGTCATGCAGTGAAAAGATTAGAAATCGCTGGCCTATGTCTCCCACTCTAAACAGGTAGCTATATAAACCCGTATATTACAGGTAGGACAGTATACTCCGGTCTCATTCTGACTGCAAAGAGGTAAGTGTGATTGTTATCCTATCTCTGTTTCTAATAAACAGTTAGCTATATAACAGTTAGCACAGTATACTCGGGTCTCATTCTGACTGCAAAGAAGTAAGTGTGATTGTTATCCTATCTCTGTTTCTAATTTGACTTCTTAAAATAAAACCTATATTATGGCCGTGTATATTTTTTCTAATGTGCAAACCTATGTAAAGAAATTCCGTTTATACGGGAATAAAATTGTTTTTAAATTCAATACACCCCTTGAAGGTGTAGGAGAGATTGAATGGGTTAGACAGGGACTTCAAGAGTTGGTTGAATCTGTGACTAGGGGTACAACAGACGAAGATCGACTTGGTTTTACTATGACTAGCATAAACTTTAAGAATCGTACACCTGGGTACGTAGCCTTCAGACCTGCTTCGGAATTAACGTCAGACATTCTTTGGGACGATTTTGGCGGAATAATACAGAGTAACGCTGAAGGATTTATGTCAGGTGATACCTTCCAGGTATCGTGTACCAAGGTTAGAGTACCTGTCGGGCGGGGTCGAAGTAGGCGTGGGATTTACAATAACTTTGGCGAAGAGTGTCACAGCAGAACGGGAATCGTTGTAATTAAAAATAAAGATGCTTTGTGCTTGCCTTGTGCTCTTGTGGTTGGCATTGCTCGGGCGCAAAATGATAAAGAATATAAAGCTATAATACAGAACAAAGGTAAACGTCAGACCGTTAGGGCACAGCAACTAATAGCTGACGCTAATGTAGAAATTACCGAGTCAGGTGCGGGTGTGAATGAGTTACAAGCGTTTCAAAATCATTTAACTGAATATAAAATCACGGTGTACAGCTACGGTAGTAGAGGTAGGCATGTGTTTTTTGAAGGTAATGTGAACAATCCCAAGTATAAAATAAATTTGCTATTTCACAAGTCCCATTTTAATGTGATTACCAGTTTAACTAGCGCGTTTGCGTGTCATTTCTACTGTGAAGCATGTCGGACACCGTACAACACTTTAGGCAAACACAAATGTTCAGCTACCTGTTATTCATGTAAACGGACTCCACCGTGTGTGCTAGACGACAACGGTGGTATTCAATGCGGTGACTGTAACCGTCAATTTATGAACCAGCAATGTTACAACACACATTCCGTAAGCGTTTGCAAGTATATTAGAAAATGTCTAATGTATGAGAAGGTAATATTTACTACAGACCGTAAAAGCACACATCAGTGTGAAGAGGTTTATTGTAAAATGTGCTTAGAGTACAAGCCGGCTAACCATCGGTGTTACATGAAAATCAATACACAAAAGCCTCCAGTTAAAGATTTCATGTTTCTATTTTTCGACCTGGAAACGCGTCAAGACGAAGTCCTTGATAGCACTCACGTGCACAGGGTAAACTTATGCATTTCTCAACAGTACTGTTGGAAATGCGTAAATGGCGACGTTGCCGTAATTGTACGCCACGAACTCGTGTTTTTAAAGAGAGTCCAGTTGAAGGGTTCATGGCCTACATAATGGATGCGCGTAAAACGTTTAAAAAGGTATGCGTTATCGCTCATATTGGACAGGCATTTGATTTCCAATTCCTTTTGAAATACGTTCTGGAAGAAACTCAGTTTACACCTGAATTGATAATGCGTAGAACTAGGATTATAAAGATGGAGATCGATAACGTAAAGTTTATCGATTCTCTAAACTATATGCCAATGGCATTGTCTAAACTCCCTGAAGCGTTCGACCTACCTCCCGAAAAAAAGAAGGGTTACTTTCCCCACCTTTTCAACACAGTGGCCAATGAAAATTATGTAGGTCCTATTCCTGCAAAGGAGTACTACTGTCCTGACTCAATGTTCAAAAAGAACAATACAAAATTCTTACAGTGGTACGATGAACAGGTCTCCAACGGTTATGTATTCAATTTTCAAAGGGAAATATTCGAATATTGCCTCTCTGATGTTGATATATTAGCTCAAGCCTGTATAAAGTTTCGTGCTTCGTTCTTGCAGGAATGCAATGTAGATCCGTTTCTCGAGGCCGTCACTATTGCTAGCGCGTGTAGCCTAGCGTTCAGAAGAAATTTTCTCAAGCCAAACACAATAGGCATACTGCCAAAGAATGGATACAGACTCGTCGATAAGCAGTCCACCATTGCTCTACAGTGGCTCGCATGGATCGAAGACCAGAAAGGCTATCGACTGGAGCATGGTGGTAGAGGTCGTGAAATTAAAGTAGATGGTATAAAGGTCGACGGACTATGTGACCAAACGAAGACCGTATATGAATTTCACGGCTGTTACTGGCACGGATGTCCAAACTGTTACACATTTGGGCGTGATTCACCTCTAATCGACGACCCGTCAGACACTCATAGTGCTCAACTGACCAGGACTAAAGCTAAGACGGCTAAGTTGTCCCGTCATTATAATGTTGTCGAGTTGTGGGAGTGTGAATTTTATAGGATGAAAAAAATAAACAAAAGGATGGCATACCTTTATTCCCACCCTCTAATACATCTCACACCACTAAACCCTCGAGATGCGTTTTTCGGCGGTCGTACGGGGAATGTAAAATCGTACCATATGTGTCAGGAGAACGAGAAGATTCGGTACATTGATGTTTGTTCCTTGTACCCCTGGGTGTGTAAGTACCGAGAATATCCGATAGGACATCCGAAAATACACGTCGGTAATAATGAGTGTAGAGCCGCAGGAATGTCTGCTGACGGCCTCCTGAAATGTACAGTCCTACCTCCTCGGGATTTGTATCATCCAGTGCTACCGGTCAGGATGAACGATAAATTGATGTTCATCCTATGCCGCACATGTGGTGAGAACCTTATACCTGGAGACTGTACTGACTCTCTTGACGAACGGACGTTGACAGGAACATGGCCTATGGACGAGATACGCAAAGCTGTGCAGAAAGGTTACGTGATATTGGAAATGTATGAGCTCTGGGAATACGAAATGGCTTCATTTGACAAAGGGAACGGACTGTTTACCGACTATATTAATACATTTTTAAAAATAAAGCAGGAGGCTTCAGGTTACCCAGAGTGGTATCGTACTGAACAAGGCAAAATAGACTATGTCCAAAGCTATTTCGACAACTAGGGGGTTAGACTTGACCCGATGAAAATTGAAAAAAATCCTGGTGCCAGGTCGTTGGGTAAACTAATGTTAAACTCCTTTTGGGGTAAGTTTGGACAACGTGAAAACCAGCCAAAGACTACAATAGTAAGAGAGCCGAATGAACTGTTCAACTTGTTAACGTCACCGTCAATTGATGTAAACAATATACACGAGGTTAACGAGGACGTTGTCGTAGTGAACTGGTGCTACACCGACAACGCCTGTGATGTACTACCAACAGTAAATGTCGTTCTCGCTGCATTTACTACAGCCCATGCTCGTCTTACGCTCTATGAGTATTTGGACGTGTTGGGATCACAGGTCCTCTATTACGACACAGATAGTGTAATTTATCTCCACAAAGACGGTACGCACGATGTATCGACAGCAGACTACTTGGGACCTATGACAGACGAACTGGCAGACTATGGTCCTTCTGCAAATATAACAGAATTTGTTTCGGGAGGTCCGAAAACGTACGGTTACAAGGTAATGTGTCCGGAAAATGACAAAACCGTTACAGTTTGCAAAATTAAAGGACTGACTTTAAATCTCCGCACCTCGGGTTATTTGAATTTCGATTCTTTAAAGAAATTAGTATTGAATGAACAAACAGAGGAGGATAGAATAATGGTCACTGAACCGCGTATACGTCGCAGAAAGGATCAAGATGTTATTACTGTGTGTGAAACAAAAATTTTCAGAGCCACAGGTGCGAAAAGAAAACGTAACGGGGATTTTGATACGCTACCTTATGGGTACTGTAAGGTTCCACGCCTAGAATGATTCCCATCATTCTGAACGGTATTATGTTGTGAAATCAAGTCGTTCCATTTTAGTTTTTGTATGACCTATGCTGTGTGGAGATCCTAGGCTGAATGAATGGGCCCTCTGTCACGATCTAAACGCCTATAAGGCTGTGTGAATAGCTAAGTGTTGTAGCAACAAAAGAACATAGCTTCTGTTGTGGTAATGTCAGACAGATTGTGTTTTTGTATTGAATAAAATACCTTTTTGCAAAAGGTATAAAATATTTGTTGCACGTGTGTGTGTGTGTGTGTGTGAAACCTAGGTTGAATGGTCCTCTGTCTCGACTTAATCGTCTATAAGACTGAATGTGTGTGTGGATAGGATTTAAAGTAAAATTGAACGACAAAAACTGACCGCCTGGGAGGATAGGCCTTGGAATGCTTCACATTCCCTGGGACGCTTCCAAAAACAAGAACGACTTCGGACTGTACCTCCTGGGTGTTGATGGAAACCTAGTCAGTTGGTTTAAAAGTACCAAACGTATATTCAGGGTGGTCAGTTTTGAAATGAACGTTAGACGTGCTATCGCTAACGAGCTTCATAAGCCGGCTCGTAGAAACTTTAAAACACGTAGTGTTACTTTGAAAGGTGTAAACGATCTTTCTCAAGCTGATTTAGTTGAGATTATTCCCTATGCAAAGGAAAACAAAGGCTATAAGTATATATTGACTATGATTAACTGTTTATCAAAATTTGCGTTTGCGGTGCCTAAAATCTAAAACCGGTTCCGAAGTAGCTTCAGCATTATAGCCTATACTAGAGAAACACAGCATGAAGCATTTTCAGACCGATCAGGGTAAAGAATGGTTTAACACATCTGTTCAAAACTTATTGAAAACCTATAAAATTAATCACTATCACACTTACATCGAGAAAAAAGCTTCCATCGTAGAAAGGTTAAACAGAACGTTGAAACGTAAAATGTGGTTAGAATATACGGCTCGCGGTAGTCATAAATGGACTGAATTTTTAGATGATATTGTGAAGTCATACAACAAAACCGTACACAGTACTATTGGTATGAAACCGTGTCAGGTGAGAAAAAAACATGAAGCAATGCTGTTGGCTAGAATAAACGAGAAAGTAAATAGTCGTACTATACCTCAATCGCGATCATTCCAGAATATCCAAATACAAAAAAGTTTTTTCAAAAGGATTTTATCCAAACTGGACGCAAGAAGTATATACCAAGTTCGCTGTTGTACCGTCCTCACCTAAAACCTAGATTTTACAAGATTCGAGAGGTGAAATATTAAAAGGTGTGTTTTATGCTGAAGAATTAAGTCGAACAAATGTTGGCGACGTTTATTTGGTGGAAAAGGCTTTGCGCCGGAAAGGAGATAAGGCTCTTGTGAAATGGCAAGGTTTCGATAAAACCCACAACTCGTGGGTAGATAGAAATAAACTTATACTGTGAAACATTGTACCACATCCGGCCAGCCGCCCATCCGGCCATGTGCAAGCGCTGACTTCAATGGAAAAGTACTGTTCGTAGCGCAAATGCGTCGCAATGGCTTTGTCCCAACTGACCTTGTCCGCATCCTGCCACGAGCTTGCGATGACGTCAATGGAAAAGTACTATTTGTAGAAACAATGTGTCACAATTGCTTTATACTGCAATAGAATATATGTTTCGAAAATAAATATTAAGTCTTTCGCACAATTGATTCATTCTGGTTACGTCTTTCGAGATGCGTGTAGTGATTGCTCCATATACGATGCAGCTACATAATTTCGACGCTTATGTAGGTGAAAAGGAGAAACGAATTCGTCACAGTCCCCTATTGCCCAACACTATTAGAGCAATTGTGTGTGGTCCTTCAAATTGCGGCAAAACAAATGTAATTTTGAAACTTTTGTTCGAGGCAAACGGGCTGAAGTTCGCCAAAATTTATATTTTTTCAAAATCACTTCACCAACCGAAATATAAGTTTCTGTCTAAGGTGATGGAAGAATCGGGTATCGGTTATTTTCCGTACAGTGATAACGACAACATCATAAATCCACATGAAGCGGAACCGAATTCCATTATGATATTTGACGATATACAGTGTGAAAAACATGATAATATACGTAATTACTTCAGTATGGGAAGAGATAGCTCAATTGACTCTTTTTATCTCGGTCAAACGTACAGTAGGATTCCCAAACATTTAATCCGAGGCAATACCAATCTGATTGTTGTATTTAAACAGGACGATATGAATTTAAGATACATTCATTCGGATCACGTAGGCACGGACGTGTCGTTTAACACTTTCAAAAAGCTCTGTGCAACAGCCTGGAAAGACAAATTCGGTTTTATAGTAATAGATAAAGACAGCGATATAGATCAGGGTCGATACAGAATCGGGTTCGATTCCTTCGTAAAAGATTTTTAATGCGTATATACACTTATAATGATATTTCGCCATATGCTAATAGCGGCACTACCAAAACACCAAAATCAAATTTGTGTTGTTTCTATTATCCCGATAAAAAGAGGTTTTGCGGGAACTACTGTAGCCGTACGAATAGACATGGACATGTATTTAATAGACGCTGCTGGAGACATGAGCGGTTCGGGTCGTACAGCAAGAGTTTACCGCCTGTAATTCTGTTAATGATCACATCCGCAAATAGAATTTATAATCGAGACATTTGGATTAGGTTCATGCACGTGATAAAGGAGGTGTACCATTTGAATTGATAATATACAATGAACACATGCTGAAAGGAACTGTTCGGCATCCACAAAACTTGGTATCCAGATTCCGACCGTTTCCTGATTTTTTTCAATCGGACTTTGACTCTCAGTCACGGAGGCATAGAGTACACGCAAATATACCTCGACATGTTACAGTACAGCTGTTCATTGCCGTACGCGTCCCGTTGTGTAGTAATCACGGAAAGGACAATTCCCATAGTCGGTCCTATAAAGGCGTACAAGCTTATCAGCAGTGTAAAGTGTTTTGTAGACATTAGCTACAATGTGAAATACGGTCCTAGACCTTCGTCGCTACCTTTACGCAGTAGAGGTTAATTTTACGAGGCTGTAAATAATAAGGCACAAGGTGTGTTTACAACCGAATTTCTAAAGGCCGCCCTGCCGACGGTGCCTAATCAGTGTCATCATTTCCGCTTGTCTTTTGACGGATCAAAATATACTGTTGTCGATCGTAGACAACTTCAAATGTGGTGCACATACACGGGGGCAAATACTGATGAGTTTCTACTTTTGAATAGTTATCTTTTCGAAAACTCTATACCGACGCTAAAACGGTACATGTAGGAAATGCCTAGAGATGATAATCTAATAGTAGCCGAAATACCGCAATGGCGTGAAAATATAAAACGCACCTTCGTCTTTAGAAGCGCCGAGAAGGTGGAAAGTATACCATATTTTGACAACAACATGTACAGATACTGCCGAGGTTTATCTTGGAGCAACTCGAAATTGATGAAAGCGTCCGCATCGCAGGTTGTACAGTACCTATTGCGTGAACAGCGTTATGCTGTGTTTTTTCGATCTTTGGAACTGTCTTAAAAGCTATTTGATAGTCGAATTACTGTTCATTTCGCAATATGACACCAAAGGAGGAGCAAGTTATCTCTGAGATTGCCCGTTTGAGGGAGAACATCGAGAGAAAGTATCTGTAGATAAAGTTCGGCGATGCAGATGCTGAACGGATTTTGACTAAACAGTATAGCCCTATCATTAAGGAAATTTCGAAAATTCGTCGTCCACAGCCGAAAATGGAAATTAAAAAAGAAGAAGAGATGGAAGAAGACATGGAAGATGATGCTTCACAATCCCATGTTCCGAAATTCATCAATACCGACGTAATAGCTGAATCAACAGGTGAGCCTGGATCTTCAGTAACACCGTTGCGCCAAAGTAGTGTTGTTAAAGAGCTACTATCAACGCCGACAGGTCAGGAAGATAGTGTTCGTTATGTCCACGATTTGTTCAAACATTCCCTACCGCGGACCTATATGTTGAGAATGATTAAAGACCATAAGAATACAATTGATAACACATACGGTCCTCGAATAGTGGATGGTACTGCTATGATAGGTGATAAGTATATAAAGATTGACGACAAAAACGGTGACATCGTGTTCGACGGAGACACTTACAAGGGAACCGAAGGGCTTTATGAATTGTTGTTTATGCGCAAACCCAATGAAGATTTATACACAAAGGCCGACCTGAACACATATAGACAAATCTGTATAGAAACAAATGCTCATAAGAAAAGTTATAATCCGCTCTTAGCCATAAACCGTGTTAGCAATTCCACCAAGTACAAGGCAATTATATCGAGATTATTTCCTCCGACTGGCTTGCATAGCGGTAAAGGTTATGCGTATTGGGACAACCCTAACGAGCTCTGTGACAGGTTACGACTACATTTGTCATCTCAAGAGGTAGGTCATACGGGCCATGAGAACGAAATTGCCTCCATTATAGAAGAGCTGAGGGAAGCGGGTCTTATAAAAGGCAGTGGAAATAGAAAAATTAGGACATTAATAAGATGAGCGTCGATAAGTTTGGGCGTTTTTCGGACCAGGTTAACGCTCCCCATCCCCATCATCATCAGCACGGGATAGGTCTGACCCCCGATGGTAATCATTATGACGCGATAGGCAAGTTATTGCGCAATGTTGGTGATCCTATTGAGGACAGCGATGCCGTCAATGCGGGTACGATAGCGAAAAAATGTTTAGGTTTCGACGAGGATATGAAAAATACTACACTAAAGGCTTTTCTGTAGGCGGTCTAGGTCAACCCGTTGAGGACGGCGATGCAGTGTCCAAAACGTATCTCGAACAAAACTGTTTGACTCGAATAAAGAATAGATATCATACAAAAGGCTTGCCTTTGGGAGGTCTCGAAGAGCCGAAAGAAAAAGATGATGCCGTAACGAGAGCCTACCTGGAGTCGTTGGTTCCTATTAAACTAGCCGATTGTTTTTCCTTTGGCGACCAAAGGGTGTGCGGTGTATCGGCGCCTATGAAAGACTCTGACGCTATTAACATGAAGTACGTCAGAGATAATTTCTTATCGAAAAACGCAGAGGGTAAATTTGACGCTCACGGAGGGGCCATATGTAATGTCAAAGCGCCTTTGTATAAAAATGACGCCGCTACAAAATTATACGTGGACGATAGGGTGCCTCGAAAAGACAAAACTGTTTGGAGTTTTCAAAATAAGCGGCTCGCTCAGGTCGAAGAACCTTTGTACCAACAAGATGCGGTCACACTGGGTTTTCTAATGAAAAATACGCTGTTTCTCACCCTACTGCCGATCGGTGAAATGTATAACGCAAACGGAAAATGTATAACTAATGTTCGAGACGGTTTCACCGATGTCGACGCTGTTAACGTTCGTCAGCTTCATGAAATTAAATCTTGGATAAAGAAATACACTCTGCATTCCGAGGAGACGGGCGACTACTACTGGTTAAACTCTAAGCGCTTATCGGGGATAGCCGATGGTATAGCTGATAACGATGCTGTTTCGCAAAGGCAATTGAATACGGCTATTCAAAGCCTACGAGACACGCTAATGCGAGAGAAGCCTGTCGAAAAATAGATACAGATTGACAAGGTCATATCAATACACGAAAATAAATACGGGAACACTTTAAAAACAATATCAGTCGTTGAAATGTTCTTCAAGCTGATGTTACTGTTCGCCTTGTTGAGCTCCTCGCTCGCAACGTCGTCGTCGTCACATTCCCCTATCACCGATACGACGCCAACGGTATTTTGTGGATATACTGAAACTAACGGTAGTAGTAGTAGTATTGTTCAGGCTAAGACCAACCGTAAATGGGGTATCAACGGACTAACTTGGTATATGTATGGTAATAGAAAATATCTCAATATCGCTTCGCACGCTTTCAATCTCTGGAGTAGATATATCCCTTTGACATTTACTCTCGACTCGACAAGGCCAAATATCGCTATACTATTTGGGGACGCTGAACATATAAAACTGTCGGAAGGAACAATGTGCGGTACTAGATTTGACGGTAGAGAAAGAGTCGTTGCCCACGCTTTTGCGCCTCATGTGCTTCAATCGCAAGTAGAGATACACTTCGATAACGAAGAAGAGTGGGACTTTACAATGTCTACATCCGTTAATGGCCATAACTCGTTTTACGCTGTTCTGGTCCACGAAATAGGGCACGCTCTAGGACTGTCTCATAATAAGAAACGAGATTCGATAATGTATGCCTATACGACCAACCGAAATATATCCAGTATGTATTATTTAGACCTTTCTTCAGATGATATTAATAATATTCAGTATCTATATGGTGCAAAACCAACCACCACTACTACCCCCTCCACCACTACCACCACAAGCACTACTACCCCTACTACCATCAGCTCTACCGCTAAACTTCGTTCTACCCCTACTACGATCGAAACAGAAATATACACTATCGATTTATGTTCTGTCCGCGGCTTTGACGCTGTTTTAATAGCGATGAAACATATGTACTTGTTTCACGGACAGTATGTATGGATATTGAATTTGGATCCGAATAAGAGAGAAGTTGTTCCGAAACCCGAAATCATTTCGGAATGGTTAAACTATTTGCGACCTGGTTTTACAAACGTTACCGCCGTTTATCAATCACCCAGCGGAGATGTGGTGCTCATTGCTCACCGATGGGTTTACGCTATAGAATATCCTAGTCTTTTGAAAAGATATATGTACACGCTGAATGATTGGATAGGACGACCGATGAAGACGGTTAACGCTATTTTCAACAGTCATCTGGGTAAAACAATTGTCCTCTACGACAACGCTTATGTGATGAGATATGATGAATGTAGGTACACCGGTTTATATCAAGGACCTATGACCGAAATCTACCACGGTTTAGCAAACGATTTGCGCGGCGGTTTCAGATATATGGACGGAAATCTTTATTTCTTCACCGCCGACAATCAGGTTTTTGTGTACAACGAATTTCTGGAAGCTGTGACGGCAGTTGAAAAGGATATTTTCGATGTTTTGAAAATACGATGCATAAAGACGACTAGACTCCGAGAGTTATATGCAATCTTGAAAGACATATTTTATAAGTAGGCGTAACCGTGACTGTTATGAATCATTAATAAAATGGGTGTCAAACGGAAAACAGCTGTTAGTCGTAAACGCGGTGTCGTAAAGACAGGACGTGGACTAGTGTCTGGTGTTTTGAATAAGGCCATCGATTTACTTCCAGTCGAGTTACACTTACCTTCGTACAATTATTGTGGACCGGGAACAAAATTGAAGACACGGTTGGCACGCGGTGATAAAGGTATAAATCCGTTGGACGAAGCCTGTAAACAACACGATATCTCCTACAGCAACTACAGTGATTCAGATAGAAGACGCGTAGCCGACGAAATCTTAGCGGGAAAAGCTTGGAGCAGAGTCAAAGCGGGTGACGCATCGCTCGGTGAAAGCGTTGCTGCTTTGGCCGTAACGGCAGCGATGAAAGCTAAGACAGCATTTGGCGGCGGTAAAAGACGTCGTCGTCGTCAGCCTACCGTTCAACACCTGTTGAAACGTCTGCAAGGCAAAGGGCTTTACTTGAAACCGTACAAGAAACAAGGTAGCGGGAAGAAGAAGAAAAGATGTACGAAAAAAAACGTCGATAGATTGTATACCCATTAGACCGTTGACTAATATAGAACTGGAAAGATACGCCTTAGCATTGGGAGTACCGTGGTTCAGAGGTGTATACATGAGAGATACATTACCTGCACGACCTTTAAGAAACGAATCGGCTATCGTGAATTTGGATAGTATAACCGGCCCCGGCAGCCATTGGGTATGTTACAAAAAGAGAGGAAACTCTATAGAGTACTATGATAGTTTCGGGAATCTGCGACCGCCAATTGAGCTAAGTAGGTATTTTGGCGAAAACGCTAACGTACACTATAACTACAAGAGACATCAAAAAGACAACTCAGTCGTTTGCGGTCATTTGTGTCTAAAGTTTCTAACGTCATGAGTATAGTTCTAACAGATCACACTGCTGTTTTGTCTTGTGACTTTTTCCCACCAATTGATGTATCAAATGGCGAGTGGGAAATAGCTTTCATCGATCTGGCAACATACAACTCGATACCAAACATCGTTGAGGATGTAAACAATCTTTTTCATTACGGCGATGATAAAAACATTCACACGATTTCATTACCGACCGGATCGTACGAAATATCCGATATTGAGAGGTACATTAAAAGGAAACTAGTTCCCGATACTGTTTTAGTATTGACACCGAATAATAACACTCTCAAAGTGGAAATAAAATGTTCGCACGCAATCTTTTTCGACAAGGCCATGTCTATAGGCCAGCTGATGGGGTTCAGTAAGATGAAATTAGAGGCAAATCATAAACACTCTTTTGACCGGCCTGTAGATATCATCAGGGTTAACGTGATACGAGTGGATTGCAATATAGTCGCAGGATCGTTTCAAAACGGCATAGAATGCCATACGTTGCACGAATTTTATCCGCAGGTACCGCCTGCTTATAAAATTGTAGAAGTCCCTCAGAGCGTAATATATTTACCTGTCAACGTAAGCGTTATTCATAATATCACTGTAAGTCTACGAGATCAGAACGGTGATATAATAGATTTCCGTGGAGAAAACATTTCCGTACGATTACATTTACGTAGACGTCGAGTGGGCCTAATATTTAACGAGCGCTTCTATAAGAAGGGCGGCAGTTTACGTCCGACGACGGCACAGTTAACACTGCGAAACGTTAGGTTCCTCAGATCTTTGGGTTTTAAAGTGAACAATGGAAAACCTTTTGGCAATCGACTCTAGCGCCCAGTAAGACAACACCCTCAACGGGCTGGAGTACCATACTCATCGACCGTACTCCTCCGCTACGTTTGGTAATAACGATGAAATTCGTATTCCCATTCATCAACAAGATGTCATTACGATACCTTTTCAGAGCACGCTGCATATAAAAGGTACGTTGACAGCGACAAAAGACGGAGGAGCGGCCGCTAACGTGTCTTTGATAAATAATGCTATAGCTTTTCTTTTCGAAGATATCAGATACGAAATCGGAGGCAACGATATAGACAGGACCAGGAATGTCGGTATAACGACCACCATTAAGAGCTTGCTTTCTTTGAGCGAACATGAAAAAAATTAACTCGGAAATTGCGGTTGGCTAGGAGTGGGTAAAACAAATAACGATTGTAAAGAGTTCAACATAGTTATACCGTTGCGTATGTTGATGGGATTTTTCGAGGATTACAATAGAATTGTAGTCAACGTGAAACAGGAGCTTGTCCTTTTGCGTTCATCTTCAAATTTAAACGCAATAGTTAGCACGGGTGCGACAAATATTGATCTGAAAATAAATACTATCTATTGGCGAGTTCCGCACGTCTCCGTAGCCGATCCGATAAAATTGAAACTTTTGAAAATGATTGAACGCGATGTCACCGTTCACGTACCACACCGGAAATGGGAACTAATAGAATATCCCGGTTTACCGGCCACGAAACAACTCTCTTGGACTGTAAAGACATCTTCGCAACTGGAAAAACCACGTTACGTAATTTTCGCGTTGCAAATCGATCGCAAAAACAAGATTAAAGCAAATACTTCAGAGTTTGATAGCTGCAAGGTAACGGATGTAAAATTGTATCTCAACTCTCAGTACTTTCCCTACGAAAATATTCTCGGCGACACCGCCATTTTGTATGATATGTACGTTAGATTTCAGCAGTCCTATTATTCACGCGAACCATCACCATGTCTAGACTTGTCTACCTTTAAAGAGAAAGCACCGATTTTTGTAATCGATTGTTCGAAACAAAACGATACGATAAAATCAGGGCCTGTAGATGTGAGACTTGAAATCGAGGCGTCTGCCAATATTCCGCCTAATACTTCCGGTTACTGCTTGATTATTCACGATTCGCATATTGTCTATAACCTGCTAACAGGTGTTGTTAAAAAGATTACGTAATCTGTGACCACACCCTGTGATATATTACCCAATTTGTGCGCATTTAGTCTCAGTTGTCGTCATGGACGTGATGGATGTAGACCGTACCGCTCGTCCGTTGGGCATATTTCTAAAGTCTGTGTATTTTCTAAATGACCAGTGTACGAAGTTTGTCGCGACCGGGCTGTTTCAGCACACCGTCTACGAACTAGGCGTCCTTATACAGGCTGGTAGAAAATTTGTTTTTTTCACATACAACGACTTTAATGATTTCAAGACAAGACTACCGCTGCCTGAAGGAGAACAACGTAAGTTTACACTAACTAACGGCGATATTACAATAAAGACTATCTTCGGTAAACGTTATATCGCATTGTTTGACGGAAAACACAGGGTCACCTTGGGCCTACCAGAATGGAATTTATTAATGGATACCATACCGCTCGTAAACCGGCGCATCAGCGAACTGTTTTATAATGAACCACAACTAGAGTCTTACATCATTGAGTGTCTAGCCACGGACGAGATCGTGTCCAGTACTCTCCCCGAGGCAGACAAGTTGTACGAGGAAGTTGTTTTGTACAAGAAGCATGCAAGCAGTGGTTGAGTTTCATGCCTAATAATATATATATACGTTACTTTCTAGGATTTATATATTTCTTACTAGGTACACGTTCGTATGTTACTTCATAACATAGCGGCTCTTTAAATTACTTCATATCTTACGAATTTATTTATTATTAATTTTTTATTATTATTAATTTTTGTATAAACTTTTGTTGGCAGACAAACATGCAAGCAGTAGTGGAGTTTCATGCCTTCGTCGACAACGAAGGTAAATACGTTGTGAAGGAACTGGCTGTGGTTGCCGAACACTATCAAAGTGTTACCATTTTCAAACCGCATTACAAATTTCATAATTTAAATGAGTCATCACAAAAGTCTGCTCGATGGTTACAGGCAAGCTATCACCATATCAGCTGGTACGAAGGTAGTATACCTTTTGATGAACACAAATTGCGAAACATGTTAACACCGTTTTCCACCATTTTCACAAAAGGTTTGGAAAAGGCTCAATATTTGCGACAGTTCCATCCACATGTCATGGAATGGCCTGAGAAATACTCGTCTAGCAACAACAACAGCCGTATTTACTTCAAGTGCATACTACCGCAACACAACACTTATGTAGATTGTAAATGTGCACTACGCAGTGCAAGATATTATTACGGTTTGCTTATCGCTTAGTATTAGAGTTTAAAACTGGCTGCTTGCATTGGGAACTGCATTTTGCATGGAGTGGCAGTTACAGGAAATGGCGGTGGTTGGAGCCATTTTCATTCGGGTAATCGACCTTGAATGTCGGGGTAAACACCCTACTTGAAAGTCGATTGCCCGTCGCAACACAACACTTATGTAGATTGTAAATGTGCACTGCGCAGTGCAAGATATTAGAGTTTAAAACTAGCTGTTTGCATTGGGAACTGCATTTTGTCATGGAGTGGCAGTTACAGGAAATGGCGGTGGTTGGAGCCATTTTCATTCGGGTAATCGACCTTGAATGTCGGGGTAAACACCCTACTTGAAAGTCGATTGCCCGTCCGAACACTATCAAAGTGTTACGATTTTAAACCGCCTTACAAATTTCATAATTTAAATGAGTCATCGCAAACGTCTGCTCGATGGTTACAGGCAAGCTATCATCGTATCAGCTGTTACGAAGGTAGTACACCTTTTGATGAACACATATTGCGAAACATGTTAACACCGTTTTCCACCATTTTCACAAAAGGTTTGGAAAAGGCTCAATATTTCCACATGTCATGGAATTGCCTGAGAAATACTCGTCTAGCAACAACAACAACAGCCGTATTTACTTCAAGTGCATACTACCGCAACACAACACTTATGTAGATTGTAAATGTGCACTGCGCAGTGCAAGATATTATTACGATTTGCTTATCGCTTAGTATTAGATTTTAAAACAACTTGAAGGTCACTGGCGTGGGTTAACTCCCACTAAACCTTCAAGAAAAATGTTTTAAAGGTCCCTGACTCGGGGTAACTCCCTGTAAACCTTTAAAGCTTCAAAAAAAACAAATTTGATGGTCACTGGCGTGGGTTAACTCCCCCTAAACCAAAAGAAAAATGCTTTAAAAGTCCCTACCGCGAGGTAATTCCCGGTAAACTTTTAAAGCACAAAAAAAGCTTTGCCTTTGAAGGTTCCTGGCGTAGGACAAGTCCTCCTAAGCCTTCTTGGCTGTTTGCATTGGGAACTGCATTTTGTCATGGAGTGGCAGTTACAGGAAATGGCGGTGGTTGGAGCCATTTTCATTCGGGTAATCGCTTGAATGTCGGGGTAAACACCCTACTTGAAAGTCGATTGCCCGTAGGGACTGCATTTTGTGGTAGTCAATGGTAAATAGCGTCGGCTATTTCCAAACTTGTAATGTGGGCATAATGATGACGGTTTCAACCCCGTATGAGACACAGAGAACAAGTGTATAAGAATACAAGACATTTAAGATTTTCAGTCATTCCACAGACAGACATGGTTTGGCCAGATTCTCTTACAATTGAGAACCCAGCTCATTGACGTTATTCACTTGCGAACAGCAGATTATCCTCTTTTCGTAATTGGAAGGGTGTGGAGAGCGAAACATTGAATCCATATACTCTAAGCTTGACCGGTTTTTTCTACACCGGAGAAGATGACCATACTGTATGTTTTAGTTGTGGGGGAGGTCTCAAAGGTTGGGAACCTACAGATGACCCGTTTGTTGAACACGTTGAATGGTTTCATGAATGTAAATTAGCATGGATTGTAAAATTTAAAGTAGAAGAAATGAATATCGATATTAGAACTGTTTTTGATGACGATGATGATGATGATGATGACGATGATGATGATGACGACGACGACGACGGTGATCTAGTGCAACGTAATTAGGGTGATCGTTTGAAATGTAAGATTTGTTGTGCAGACGAATTGCAAGTTGCAAGTCTACCATGTGGACATGTGTTTGCCTGTCAATTGTGCTCGCTTAGCCTTGAAGTATGTAGCGTGTGCAGAACGCCCACATCCGCCACTATACGTGTTTATCTTTCATAGGCTTGCGAACTGGTAAACCTTGAGAACCGGACGTTGCGGTCGTGGAGCCAGTGAGAGTTGTTGAGCTCAGTAGAAGGCGTGGGAAGCTGAACCAGTAGACCTTGACACCGGATACCAACTGTGAGAACTTGATACCCCTACCAAACGTTGGGGAGAAGAGTATATATCAACAACACACTAGTAGATCTCTCACAGTAGCTCCAGAGGGTACCTGACACAGTTGCTTGAGATGGTGCCTGGATTCAACATCACTCGTTATACCGACGACATGCTGAGGGAGCTGATCAGGTCTATATTTCCGGGCTTGGCTGATGACTTATTTAGGTAAGTGACAACGAATATTTATTTGAAAATCCTTTATATATATGTGTTTAATTTTGAATAATCTTCATTTCATATTGCTTTTTACAAACTTTACAAATAATTATACTGTCGTGTTTTATTAACTTTAAGCGAGCTCAAACTGTTGGATATATTATGTGCTAAACATATATCGATTTTTAATAAAATAGTATAAGGTAGCTGTTCTTTTTCAGCATTTCATTTTACAGTAGAATTTGTTTTGTATTACCTATTTTGGACATATATTTTCATAAACATTGTATTTATTCATTAAATTGACTTAATTTTTAAAATTATACTGTGAATTAGTCTTTCAGATTTTATAGTATTCCGTGTATTCATATTACTAAATTGTGTTGTCGGTATTTCAGTCAGATGCTGAGACTGAGATCGGAGGCTACGGCGGCGGGGTACCCGTTGGTGACATTGAATATTTCGTCGGGAGTATCCTATCTCCCATGCTCAAACGACGGTCGAATTATAATCAGCCAGTCATGGGATAGGTATCTGAGGACGTCCCGCCCGTACGACGGCCAGCAACCACCACCAGCGCATACCTGGACATCGACATCTCTGCCTTCAGCATCCCAACCACTTCAGCCAGCATCCAAGCCACCGTTCACCGCAGCGCCAGATGAGGTGGCAAAACCATCAACATCTCTGCCTCCAGCATCCCAACCACCAGCATCCAAGCCACCACCGTCCACCACAGCGGCAGATGAGGTGGTTGCTCAGAGCCTGGATATCGTGGACTGTATTACATCCGACTTACGTAGACAAATGGCGTCTGAGAAACCTCCTGAGCCGCTGCCAGTCACGCTCGAGGATCTGGACGGAATTGACGTCACAACTTTATTGTCAACTACTGACGAAGAAATGCGGAGTGTAGAGGAATAACACTTCTCGCAAAGCGGTAAGATTATTGTTTTCATGTGAATATGATAATAGTGAGCAGTATTTTAAACCTTGCAGTGACACTTGTTTTAAAATATTACTTCCTACATTCATTTTCACGTAAAACCAACAGTTTTTCTCATTTGAAGAGGTGTATATTCCATATATACCCGCATTTCTTTGTGCATGGGGGTGGTATGTTGTAATGGATGACCACCACAGAAGGCAGCGATGGATGGAGCTGCCTTCCGTAGCCCTTAAGGCAGCTTACGCACCCGGTAAGCTCAGGATACATGCGAATGCCGGTCTTGCGTGGTATTATCGGAAATAAAAAATAATTACGATTTGGAACCCACAGCAACGTCATCAAAGATTCACTACTAGAATTGACCTATATTGTAGTTCAATTCTGATAGTGAGTAATTGCTGATGTTGCTGAGATCCCAATCGTAATTATTTTATTTCCCCTATATTACCACGCGGTCCCTGCAGTCGCTAACCTACTTACTGTGTGCGTATAATATTTGTGTGTGTGTGTGTGTGTGTGTTTGCTTGGGGATGGCATGTTGTAATGGAATGGCCACCACTGAGGACAGCGATGGCTGGAGCTGTCTTCCTTAGAAAATATTTTATCCACAGTAAGCCAAGGATACATGCGAATGCTGGTTTTGCGTGACTTTAATATTGGGTGTGTAATATTTGTACTCTGACACCCACAGCAACATCACATTTATGCACTATCGCAATCGACCCACACCATCAAAGACTCGTTACTAGAATTGACCTATATTGTAGTTCAATTCTGATGAGGAGTAATTGATGGTGTAGTTCGACTTCGATATCGCATAACTGTGATGTTGCTGTGATGTCACCTACAAATATTACACCGAATTTTAAAGTCACGCGAACCCATTCGCTAACCTACTTACTGTGTGCGTATTATATTTTCTAAAAATATTTTTGTGTGACTGTTGGTGTGCGTGATATATATATATTACTCTTATTTATATTTAGTTTTATCATTGCTAAATTTTAATTATATTATATTTGAAATATGCATTGATGAGTTTATTCTAGTCTTAATATTATTATTTTTTAAAATTATTGTTAGATTTATATATATTGTATTTAAATTACGTATTTGTTCTTGCTCATATATTTTTATTATTCGTATTTATTCTAGTCTTAATATTATTATTTTTTAAAATAATTGTTAGATTTATATATATATATATATATATATATATATATATATATATATATATATATATATATATATTGTATTTAAATTACGTATTTGTTCTTGTCAATATATTTTTATTATTCATTTCTTGAGACAATAAATTCATCTTTATTAAAATACACGTATTACTCTTATTTTATACAACCGAAATTTCCACCATTCCCAAGACCTACTTGTACCCCAATCGTACAGTTACACACAACTGAACGACTCGTAGCTCAGTCGCTCAGCAAACCAAACGTCCTAGGTTCCATTCCCGAACCAAGAATTATATTTTTCCCAAACTCACGTCACAACCAGAACAAGATGGCCCTTCCGCTCCACCACCTCGACCGACTACCCACCAGGGGCGGGGCCTGGGCGCCATTTTCACTAACCGACCTATCAAACTAAGGGGGCGGGGCTTAGGAAGGGGTGGGGGTAACAAATACTGCTCTCTCATTGGGGGAATAAAGTATACCCATTACTACTCCAATGATCTATACCTGGCAAAGTTCAAATCAATTCCTAATGAGATCAACAAATAAAAATTCCATTATAATCTCTTTTTATTTTATAATTACAATTAATATGAATATGTATATAAGTTACACGAGACAGAATTACAATATTAAGTGGCAAAATAGAAATCGAATTCCCTTGCAATTTTACATTTTTTTCTCTATAGCCTGTATGGTTTTGGAATCATATTTTTGTTTGTTACTATTTATACGTTTTTTTTCTTTTCTTGTATTGAGTTGTAGTTTATTTTCGCTTTCCTTTCGCAATCCAGTTTGTTTGTTTATTTTATTGTTTTCATTCATTTTAAATTCTAGAGCATCATTACGATATTGAGTAACAACCATGGTAACTATTTAAGGTTGTACAATGGAGGTTTCGACGACAACCAGTAGGGGGCAAAAAAAAAACGAAAAATGCAGTTCTAGCTTTAGGAAAGTTGGCTCAGTGCCAAAGTCCTGGATTTAAAACTCATTCAGTTGGAATACAACCTGGAGCGGCCGACTTTTAAAATTTAATTAATGAAGAAATATTTCAAAAACAAAACTGTATTATCATCAATTGCTAATCCACTAAATGTTTTTAAAAAATGTATTCAACCTTGAGTGGATGAAAACTAACGTAGTTTATTAACGACTGAAAATCTGTACAAGATATATATATATATTTATATATATATATATATATATATATATATATATATATATATATTTATATTTATATATATAAATATATTTATATATATATATATATATATATGTATATATATATGTATATATATATATATATATATATATATATATATATATATATATATATATATATATATAAGGTAAGTGTGAAGTAATAACAGGAATTATAGATCACCTATTAAACAAGCATAGGCTGCATAGTGGTTCAGATATCAAGACAGGGGTTGACCTTAATTAAGATGGTCTGGACAATTATTGTCACATTGATCTAAATAATTTCTAATAACAGATTAAATTACTAGTTGCCTAAGCACGTATGTGACTTCTTGTCATCATGTGTTATGTTTCCAAAATAACATGACTGAATCCTATAACCTTTATTGGCTGTAAATATCACGGGAGAAACGATATCAATATAATTGCAAAGCATATTTCGTCGTATGAATTTATGAAATATAAAAAGAGCAGGATGTGCACATATTTGTAATCAGAAGTACACTTCAAGGTTATTTGTGTGTTAAAAATAAGGCATACGTCATTTGAATTTTTTTTCACATTGTACTATATCTTTACGAATTTACAAGTTTGTTTTTACTTTTGCTTTCTGACGTTTTTATATTTGCAAAAGATGACTGCTTTGCAAGAATTGGGTTGTAGTAGATCATTTACTAAAGTATTTTATTAAAGCCACAAATTATTTTACATAAAGTAAGAAAACCCAGACTTTGAGCTCAATAAATAATTGCCAAGCGAAGAAGGTAGAAAAATCGATATTTGAGTTGGTAACGCAGTTGTACAGATATTTATAATTTTCATTCTTCCGAAAAGGTATGTGCAACTTTAACAACTAGGACTTCCACCCGTGTAGCAAGCTTTTTAGTGATGCGGGTTACACGGAATCGCTTAGGACCATACCAATCGGACCGAAAAAACGTGACCCAATATTTACCGCGTTTTACGGTCGTATTGGAACACACGTTTAGCATATAGCGCATACTATACGAGCCGACAATCGCGCGCCGACAGACGCGTTCAAAAGCGGAGAGGCGGAGATCTCAGAGAGCAACGCCGTGGCCGACTATAGGGACTGAATAATTGCGGAATGTCATTTTACAGTAAAGGCTGAATACAAATATTTTTATTGTAACTAAACTTACTTCAGTGTTGCCTCTAAGCAACTACTACGCTTCTCTTCATGTACATATCCTGTTTCTTCAAGCTATCCCAAATCAGAAAGGTCAATTCCTCAAAGGAAACATTCCCTGGCATTGGAAAACGTGTCTGGATACACCGGCACAAACTACCACCTCCATTTTGATAATAAATAGTTGGTACATTTTTATAATTATGTCCGCCGATAAAACACCCGTATATTATAACAAGTGGAAACTCGGCGTCGAGATATTCCCCTCGTATAGTCACATCACATTCGGGCGTTTATGACGGCGATAATCGGTCCGTATAGTGTGGCCCTTACATTCATCATCTTGTTCATATTATGAATACGATAGGGTCTAGCGTTTCAGTCGATACCTCCCTTTCAATTAAATGCTATAATGTCTATACAATGACAGTTGGCACTAATAACATTGATCTGCTAATTGCAATAGTATATATTACTTTTTAAACGTCATATAATGGTACGAAAATGTATTTCGTTTACATTCTTTAACTGTAACGGCCGAATTGTTATATACTTTTGCATATACACTCACAAACCCAAGCGCGCATTCAAGTAATAGAATGTTATAAATTACAAAAAACATACTAATTTGCACACTTAAACTCTATAATTTTAATAAAGAGATACATCTAAATGTATCATTTGACTTGGGGTGGAAGCTTCGGTATTTTATAAATAAAAAGATTGACCTTTTATAATTGAAAAAACCCTTTTAAGGTAAACTCCTACTTGGTCAACAAAGACTAAATTTATTTTAGTTACTTTTTATTAAACAACTAGCACGTTGCTGAGCTTGAAAGTATAATTTTTCCAATAAGTACAGCAAACCAAACATCTAAACCATTATATTTCATTTACTGCAATACTAAAGGATGGACAATGTTTTCCCTCATTTCATTAGGCGTATAAACATATAAATATTAGATATCCCAACACGTGGAGTACGACATATAATTATCCGTGGTAAACGCTCAAATGCTCTAAATTTAATCCAGTAATGTTCGATGATTGTCCTTGTCCCTTGTTTATGGTTATTGCGAATGCAACTTGCAAAGGAAATTGTAGTCGTTTGAAATCAATAGGTGGATCTGATGGAATCATCGGTATTCATGGAATTAAGACCATCTCTCCTTTGAACTTTCCACCTATGATTTCTGCCCAGAACAAGTTTGGTGTCACCTTTTTCTTTGTTGGTTATTCTGGTTCTGTTGCACACCTTTGGTTGATTCAAATTTCGCAAGAATATTATCGGCGATCCTACTTTTAGTATCAATAGGTGGGATAGCAATAATTGTACATGGAATTTAGCAATTATAAACTGTTTAAAATAATTAATAAAGTATTTTTATTCTTACCTAATGTTTATAATTTTTTTAAATTAATTTTTGGTACGCTAGTATGGATATACATTTTAACATATTTCTTAGAAAAGGCTGTACACTGAACTATCCTAAGCCACTGGGGCCGAGCCCTGTGAATGGATTTACACCGAACCTCACACGCACCTTCCTGGGAGTATGTTAAACCAACCCTTTAAATTCCATCAACTTCTGTATAGCACTTTAAGCGTCCATAAGACACATACATTTATACATTATTTTTTCAGCCATCCTAAGCTTCTATGACGGAGCCCTGTGGAAGGACCTCTGGAAACATCCTGGGAATACGTTAAACAATTCCTGAAAATTTCATTAACTTCTGTTCAGCGGTTTAGGCGTCCATAAGATACATACAACACACATACATATATGCAACAATTTTCGAACCATCCTACGCCTCTGGGGCAGAGCACTGTGGATGGATCTACACCAAACTAAACACAAACAATTCTGGGAGTATGTTAAACGATCCTTCCAAATTTCATTAACTTCTATTCAGCAGTTTAAGCGTTCATAAGACATTTCATACACACACATATATGCATACATCGGTTTTTGAACAATGCTAAACCAGTGGGGCGGAGCCCTGTGGAAGGATCTACACCAAACTTCATTTGCACCATCCTGGGAGTATGTTAAACAAACCTTTTAAATTTCATAAACCTCTGTTAGCAGTTTAAGCGTCCATAAAACACATACATTTATACATCAGTTTTTCAGCCATCTATGGCGGAGCTCTGTGGAAGGATCTACACGAAATATCACACGAACCATCCTAGGAATACGTTAAACAATTCCTGTAAATTTCATTCACTTCTGTTCAGCGGTTTAGGCGTCCACAAGATACATACAACACACATTTTTACATGCAATGATTTTCGAATCATACTAGGCCTCTGGGGCAGAGCATTTTGGATAGACCTACACCAAACTAAACACGAACAATTATGGGAAATGCTAAGCAATTTCATTATCCAATGTTGAGCGGTTTAGAATTTCATAAGACATATACATACACACACAAATGCATACATTGGTTTTTAAACCATCCTAAACCTTTGGAGCTGAGCCCTGTGGATGGACCTACACTTAACTTCACACATACCATCTTCGGAGTAGGTTGAACCACCCCTCCAAATTATATTAACTTCTGATTTGCAGGTTAGTCGTCCATGAGACATACACACACACACACACACACACACACACACACACACACACACACACACACACACCCACATATATATATATATATATATATATATATATATATATATATAGACCCTATATATATATTCCTGATATTTTCATTATCAGGAATGAAAATTACAATAATTACGATTATTGTAATTTTCATTCCTGATGAAGTTGGTACTGTTTGCCAACGAAAAGCTTTGGATATAAATTAATAAATATTCTTGTATTTGAATAACCTATGTTATTTTAAATTATTAAACAAAAAAACGTATTTTATATTTATATAATATATATATATATATATATATATATATATATATATATATATATATATATATATATATATATATATATATATATATAGGTTTTTGATCCATCCTAAGCCTCTGGATCAGAGCACTATAGTGATAGATGGATCTATCTATAGTGACAGATGGATCTACACCAAACCTCACACGAACCATCCTGGGAAATGTTAAACAATCCTTCCAAATTTCATTACCGTCTATTCAGCGGTTTTGGCGTCCATAAGATACATACGTACTCACATACATACATTCGTCTTTGGACCATCCTA